>VSDK01027004.1:18691-37086 GCA_009767595.1 Symbiodinium kawagutii | reverse complement strand
CCCCCCCGGGCGCGGCGGGGCCGGCCGCGGGGCGGGGGCCGCGGGGGCCGCGGCGGCCGCGCCGGGCGTCAGAGGGAAAAAGCACCAAAAGCAAAAGAAACAAAAAGAACCGCATCCCGACACACACAACTGGCACTACAAGATCTGCGTCAAATGTGAACAGCTGGTCCGTGCGAACTGCCCCGAAATTAGGGGACCAGTGGTACAGGGCCAAGGCAAAATATCACCTGCTGGTGATTTTGCTCTTGGTGATTTTGCTGTTGGCATTTTTGCTGCTGGTGATTTTGCTCTTGGTGATTTTGCTCTTGGTGTTTTTGCTCTTGGTGATTTTGCTCTTGGTGTTTTTGCTCTTGGTGTTTTTGCTGCTGGTGATTTTGCTCTTGGTGATTTTGTTGCTGGTGATTTTGCTCTTGCGCGGTACTTTGATCACCGTTGACTGATGTAACGCTGAAAAAAAAAACGCTGCCGCCAAAGCCATCCCGGTTTTACTTTTTTCTTTCGGGTACCCACTTGGGATCTAGTTTTTATAGCGCGAATAGCACGAGCAGCTTCAAGCGCAATGGTTCCCAAGCACATATTCTGAGTCGGATGAGCGTCCACAACTCTGCAAGTCACGCGGTCTGGCAGCTACATGAGAATCAGTTGAAAACCAGGGACTCGAAGTGAACCGCAGAAACGTGATGGATTATGGGTGGGTCCATGGTGTGCCCTCCGAATGGCGCGTGCATCATCAGGGTCCTGAACGTCGAAGGGATTGTTGGGGGCCCTCCTTAGTGCTTACAGTACCCAACCTACCCCAAAATATAGAACTTACCCTTTGTCGAACCAATCTGAATGCTAGAAATCATCATTGTTTATCAGCTATTTCTATGGTGGACTTTCGATGCAACCAGCTTGGTTTACCGGAGTGTAACCATGCAACCCCAAGATGATGAATGGCTCAACAAAGGGCTGAACCAAGGATTTTCAACAATCATGCTGCATGACACGTGCATGCTGCATGCGTGATATTGTTGCCAGGACATGCCAGGATCTGGGAAGTGCGTTTACTAGCGGTCGCTTGGCAAAGAACTAAACATAGATCTTCCTGGTTAGCCTGCCGGAATTTATGAAAAATCCCCAAGCAATGCTGTTCAGTTTGCGCCCTGTCACGCAGTTCAGTTTGCGCCAGTTATAGTCCAGCCCAGGTCTACCCGAGGAAAATCGGTGAGTGAGCGCTACACCGAAGCGCATGAGGGATAGAGTTTCCTCCAATGTTTGGAAAATGTAGCGGCGTCCAGGTTCTCTTTCAATGTGACAATGCTGGATACCTCTGACATCAGCTCACTGATACCTGAAGTGCTCCATCTGTCCCACTTTTGTGTTTTCGTGTCTGCACCCAGTCAATGAATGAAAACGCTGTCCTCTCTACAAACATCTGCACAATTCTGCGCATATATTAGTATTCATTGGTGCGAGCGTCGACAGCAACATTCAGCATGCTCACTGTCCTTTGACCCTGCCAGCAGGACAGGAATGTGTATGCGGGTGCGTCTGTAAGTATCTAAATATTTGTAAGCTTCAAATTAATACAATCAGAATATCAAGACATGTGCACGCCCATTGTGGCTGGGGAAACACATCGGATCCATGATTTCATTCTGTCAAACGTACAACGTCCAAGAATATTGAAGCCATGATGGTGGGCCACCACAAACTTGACAATTAATGATTCATGATTCTATATCTAGCCCCAGTCGTGGGCTTACGGACTACAAGTGTTCAGAGATCTGTCGCCAGCTCAGGACACCTATGACATTTCGCATCGTGCGAATCGTGCGGCGGCTAACCAACGAGTATGATGGTAACATATGGCAGCATTGAGTTCAAGGAGAGCCAGAAAACCTGGAGCCAGAAAATCAGGAGCCCACGTATTCGTTGCCCCAAAAAGCCACGCAGGTCACATGAATCAGGTGCTGAGTTCGGCTCGAGCCCCGTGCATTCAGAGCCTTTTGCGGTTTCTGCAGTGTGGTGGTCGCAGCTGCTTCTTACCGACCTTGTTGGGTGAAGGCTTTCTACCAACGTCTATCAATTCTTTAACGCCTTGAGGGTAGATGTTTTCAACCAAGCATAAATGTTTGAATATACATCGACGAGCTCTAAATCATGACTGGTTGATGGTTCGATGCAATATTAGTGTGTCAAGCAACCATACCAAATATGGGTGAAAACATGTGTAAACCCACCAACGAAATCTGAAAAACATGTTTTATGGTGCCTCCGAATCTCTGTGGCACATTGGCGAGTTTGTGGGCCATGTCCCCATAGCGGCGCCCCACGGGCCAGACAATCCCAGCCATGGCCAATCATGGCCAATTGCCTCATGCAGTGCATAGATATCCCTATGATTCACCTGGTGATTCGCATTATGAACCCTTCTTAATCATCACATGTATAATGGCAGTTATCTCAGACATGCAAAGAAAACCTGTTCTATAACTACGCAAAACGGCATATCTGTGACCCCACCCCGCTGCCCCCAACAGGGCTGCCGCTTCACGCTTTCGAAATGGCCAACAAGTCCCTGGGTTTCAGAAATCTCACAGAAGGTTCCAGCAAAGCGATGACAGCACCTGAGGTGGCGAGGTGCGAACAGCATGGCATGTAAACTAATGTGAAAACAGGCGCTGGAAAACCATGCTGAAACCAGGGGTTGCTGGATTCCACCGTGACAAGATGTGGCTGAAACCAGGGGTTGCTGGGGCCCACGGACTTGATCATCGCGGCTTTACACGTGAAGAAAGAAACAGCAGACTTTCGACCATCTTGTCGTTGACTTCGCCAATCAGGCCAGTCTGGGTGTGTCCAAAACTGCTTGTACCAATATGTTGTGCCCTGTGCAACATGAAATTGGTTTCCTTGACAAAAATGGTGATTTCCGGATGACCAGGGGCACAATCATCTATGGTGTCATTCCAGTTCAGTCAGAAATGGTTGATAGGACAGCCATCTCTGTCCAAGTAAGGAACCGTCTCAGCATACGGAAGGGGGCCCTCAACTACACCGTCCCCTTTGGGCAGAAATAATCGAAATTAATTGTTGCGCAGAAACAGCAACGGTTCAACCACGCGAACCAAGGTCAGGGCACGCCCCAGTTCCATAACTACTGGTACATAGCCGTTCGCTTCATACTGCTGCACGATTTGATCTGCAACTGTGCATCGTAGTGAATCTTAGTCAGATCGCTGACGTTGCAACCGAACAAAGCTAGCATAGGCTAGCTAAACCTACCAAACTACCATAGTCGGTGAACGTCCTCTCCTGGGGCTGGCCTCGCTCCCTCCCAAGCGCCGAGCAAAGCTGATAGCCTTGGGGGCCGGCTGAGCTTCTTGCCATGGGAGCCAAAGTCGTCGGCTTCCCGCGCCAAATCCAAGGCAGACCGTCCTGACCCAGTGGTCCATGGGCTTTCTAAGGGTGAACTGCAAGGGGAGAGCCACCAGCAATAGAGATTTGATGGTTAGATGATGGACGACTGGTTGTGAATGATGGTATGGTTAGACGATGGCTAAATGAAATTATGGTCTGATGATTCTAAATGATTGTTACGCTCCGACCATCTAATATAACTGGCTGGAAAAACATCATATATTCTAGTCAGAGAAACCGAATTGGAAACCACCAAGAGTTGGTGGATTTGCAAAGAAACGATTTTAGATGCAGGCTCAGCCATTAATTAATGCAAAAGAGGGATCCCTGGGGGATGAAGATATGGAACTTACTGTATGTATACAGTACATGCCCTTAAGATCCCTTAAGGCCTATACCTGTTAGACAAGCTGGAAGCAAGCTGGAAAATGCTGGAACTAAATTGTCTTCCTATTGAAACAATGATGTGTAGAGGTTCTTGGTTAATAGCTATACTATAGCCTACGACTGCACCAGTCCCATGATCACTGCCCTGGCCCCTCCCAGCAATGCCAGCGGTATCCCAAGGCACCATCAGACGTTTTCTGATGAGGATCCACTTGAGCACGCAGGAGCATGCCTTGGATGAGAGAAGCTGAAGGGAAACCAACCACTGGGCATCCTGAGGCTGATATGGTACCAGCAGGTGTGAGCATCACAACTTTCCAGCTGGAGGAGATTGGAGATCCCCTCCAAGTCACGTTCCATTTCCATGGTTCATGAGATGATCCATGATTCATGAGTCTTTTGTCAGCGTCCATGCTGGATGGAACAGCATATGGAAGCATGTCGAGCCAACCCGTGCTTACCATGAAAATCTGATCTGTTTTTGCTGGACATCTGATATACCATCAACCATTTTGATGAATCACGAAACGAAGGGTGCCAGGGTGTTCTTCTGCTAGTGTTTCTACGCTCGCGGACCTTTTGGCCAAAGATTTTCAGGGATATGATAGGCACAAGCCAACGGTAGAGCAGACATGAGCAAACATGGCCTGGGGAACGACTGCCAAGTGATCATTGGCCAGCTCGGATGGTTGAAACAACCATGCTGCAAGGGTAACTGGTTTCTACTGTTGCTGTAACTGGGTTTGTTGCCTACTCTCTCATGGTATAACTGGAAGGATAAGGGTCATTTTCAAGAAGTCAAATCGAGTAACGATAGGAATCGAAAGTGGAAGAAAATTCTTGGAACTTCGCAGCATCAACCTTATGACTTTGAAGTGAAGCTTAACATGTGAAAAAACCCTATGACTTTGAGGTGAAGCTTGGGTTTTTTCACATGTTAAGGTTCACTTTCTTCGATTTTTTTCACGGCGGTCAGTGCCCTTGGCTGATGCAACGAACCAATCTTATCCGTAAGGCTGTTCATGGATGAACACCATGCCACTGAATGTTCCCAGCGACCCATGGGTACATTTGGACTATGAATATCTATGAACAGCATTTCTAGGCTGTCCACTTGGAAACCAGGCGAAGCTGGTGACATGAAGCCATGGTCAGTTGTGGGGTTCACCCACGAGATAGGCTTGGCCATGGTCGCCATCACGGCCTCACCACCCAGGGACGCAGAATCTCAGCCTTACCCAACTTCGCGGCCACATGGATGGGGTAGACCTTTTCCTGAGACCAGGCGGCCAGAGATCACCCCGGTTGCCCTGCTTAGTTGGGGTTATAAGCATGTTTAAGGCCTATAAGGTAGCTTATAACCCCTAGAAACAATGGAACACCAGGCACACCATGCACACCCACAGACCAAACATTCGCGGATTACAGCACCATACCGTGAAAATCATCCACTCACATAAATGCACCTGTCCATATATAGTTGCAAATATGTGTGTACAAGCCTGCGCTTGGAAACATGATTCAGGAAAAAACGCACACTACAATGACAGTAAATTAGATACATGATACATGCATAAAATCACCAATGCACGCATTCGCATCTCTACAGGCAAATAACGTTATGCGCAAAGGCCGTACCCATCCGTCCAAGGCGGGTCCCCAGTTACAGACTGGTGAATGAGCCGTTTAGCTCTGGTTATATCTCTGATGACTATCATGACTAGTAGTTTACCTAGTTATAAACCAACTTAGCTGACCAAGGGCCCATGCACCCCATGAAACATCCCTGACTGCCTGACTGCTGTTGGCTGGGCCTTCTGCAGAAAGGGAATCCATCGACTGCGCTTGGACCGAGGCCCGCAAAGGCCACGCTTGAACCTCGGCAAGGATCCACCAGGGTTGGTGGGTTCTTAAGCCATTGGGAACCCCAAAGTTATGTTGGTTTACTGGTTCGTGGTTTCAACCCCTATGAAAAATGTGCCTGTCAACCAATAATGTGCTAATAATCACTAGGGCCTACTAGGGAAAATAAACATGTTTGAGGCCACCAAACCGCAAATTCCTGAGATAATATAACGGATGATAACTGGGGGGGCCTCCCATTTTGAGAAGCCAATGACCAAAAACATACTGAGAGCAGCATACTCAGCATAACCGATCAGCCATCGAGTTTCCATCTAAGTCCCGAGTCGCCATGGCCAAATGGGGCCTGGACATGACGCTGGGTAGGGTCTGTGTTGGGCTTCGTTGAAGCCCCGCCTCCCAGAAAGGTCAAACTCATGGCGTCCACAGATCTGTCAGCGTCATCAAGCCTTGCCATCCTTGCCTCATGTCTTTTCATGTGTCCTGGTCAGTCATCCAACCCTCCCTGAGCTGACCATGGGTGTTGCCCATCCCTTGTTTACCAGGAGCTGATCACCATTTGTTCACCGTGACCGTGGGCAGAGCTAAAGGCACATGTTATCTGAGTGCCGTTGTAGCAAGGAAGAAAGGCCAGCGTTGCCCCACAAAGCACATGTGAAAATGATTAGGTTTTGCTTTGATCTTAAACATGAAAGCATGATGATGATGATGATGATGATGATGATGATGATGATGATGATGATGATGACGATGATGATGATGATGATGATGTCGGCGAGGACGACGATGAGATTCCTCGCAATATGCAATCAAGTACCTGGAGAGGGTATCACCCACTAGCTAGCGATCTAGCCGAGCCAGCACGCCTATCCAAGAACCTCCAAAAAATCTGCCTAGACGAGGTAAGTCAACATTAGTTTGAAGTCCGTTCTCGGCAAACCCGGTTTCAGAAGATCCATCATTGCAAACAAAAAATGGCTGCCAAAGTGTCTTGATGCATCTTGACGCATTGTTTCGGAATCTTAAGGTCAACATGCATAGGTGCTGGCCATATTGTAGGAAACAAAATATCGCCAGAGACCCTTCAGGCAATTTCAGGCACACCTTTTTTCGGATCATCCGTAAACATGGTCTCCCCACCAAAAGCATCACTTTAGAGCTGGTTGCGGGTACCCTGCATTTATGGACAAACCCATGTCGAGCTGTGAGCCCCCATATTGAGCTTTCTAGGGCTGCCCATCCAATTTGTCTTCTCAGCCAAGTGACTTGTGCTCCTCGGTCGTCAGGACACCAAGGGAGCCATACAAACATGAGCTTTCAGAATCCATGATTAAAAAGGTGTTGTATCCAAGATAGCTATTTTTTTGCTGGGGCGTCCAGTGGGTTTGCCCGAAAGATATTCAGCCGGGGACGGAGTTACAGCATCTTGCAAGTACCTAATCGCCGGGATAGCTATGCGACGATAATCAAAGTGGTTGCTGGTTGAACCGCCCGATCATGAAATGCGCAAATCAACCAACCAACCCCTAGTTGGTATTGGGGAAAAAGTTCAAAACCACTAGCCAGCTAACCTGGAAGTGGAAATTCACCAGTCATAGATAGTCTACAGTTTACCTACTTTAAGTGATGATTCTTGACTTCCAGGTTAGTTTACCAGAGGGGTAAGTTGGTTTGGAATGTCTATAGTTACGCTAAGCAACACTTGTGATACTTGTGATAGATAAAAACCAGCTTCTTGGGTGTACCAACTTCCAGCTGGGGTATCTTGTATAGTTTCGTGCAACTCAAGGTCATTGTCAACCAGTGACCATCGCCTTTGCTAAGCATCAATCATCATCAATGAGCTACAATAACCATCAATTACAGTACTTACTATGATAACATGGTCATTGTAACTCAATTTATTAAACCAGATGGGTCAATAACCATTGCTCAACTACATTAACCATCATCAATTACGCAGGCATTGAACTACATGGTGAGAGGTCAGGGCAGCCCAGGCTTGATTGGACCTGGTACCACTGGAGGTTGTTGGGCACAGCTGTGATGCCGTTGATGCAATCGTAACGGGGTCGTAGCTGGCAAGCAGAATGAGCAGCTGGAAGGCTTGAAATTTTCAAGCACAAGGCCACCAACAGCCGACTATCACCAACTATTTGTACAACGAACAACCTAGTAAGTAAAACCAACATAAGGTCAATGATCACAAGTTTAGCATAACACATGTTTAGTAGTTAGCATAACAACAACTAACGAGAAATAGTAAACATAAGGAGAATGATTCGTAACTTACTTGCTGTACTGGTCACCAACAATCTAGGGATACCAGGATTGGCAATCATGAGCAACCAATAGCAATACTCAGCAGGAGCCAGCCAATGCTCAGCATAGGCTGACTGGCTGTTGGAGAGTGTGCAACCCCCGAGGGGAATAAAACTAAGTCTTAAGCAATGGTTAGCCAATGGTGATGCAAGGTGAATGAATGGCTGATGGTTCAGGATATGAATGGTGCTTGGTAGTGTTCCATCCTAGCTAGAATCCACCATCAGCAAAGCACCCGTAGTTTAATCATACACAGCTAGTGATTTTGCATCAAATTTGGCGAGTGAATATGGATCTCCCGGTGCTCATAGTCCAAAGTAAGGGTGGGAAGATAACAAGTTTGACTTGCATGGCCGCACGGTGAGATACAGAATACAGGAATGCAACTGTTCACGTGTATATGTGGGTCCACTCTTTCTATATGTTGTCATTTATTTGCGCCTCTTCAAATTTAGAAGGGACATGTGCTGCCTACATGCAAACTTTTCAAAGCCACATTCACAAACATGTTTTTTGAAAGCAAACGCATACAGAAATATGCATGGATAATGCATGTGCGTGCAAATATGTGTATATACAGTATACATGCGTATGCATGCATGTTATTCTATGTTATGCTATGTGTTACTGCATGCTATGTTGAGCTGTGTTATGTTATGGTATGTGTGTGTGACATCATGCATTGTAAAGTAATGTAATGACATATAATGACATGTAATGATATGTTATGGTACGGTGTGGTAGGTATCCCTGGTGCACACATGCAATGAAACGCGATGTAATGCGATGGAATGCAAGGTACTGCATCGTAGTGTATGAATGTATGCGCAAACCTATGCAGGCATCAGTTGCACCCTTGGAAGCTTACTGATAATTCCATAGAGTTTAAACATATCTAAAAAATATGGGCCCAGAGAGCAAAATCTATGTGGTTTATTTTCCTGACTGTTGGTTTCTTTGCTGGTGTGTGGTCACACGAGTCAAATCTGATTTGGCTTAGTGAAGGTTTGCTTAGTAAGGTCTGGTTTGATGCGGTGGACTTTTGCGATGTTTGCGCCCTGGAATGTTGCTTTTATAGCGTGGTTGGGTAGGTGCGTGGGGGGTGGGTGGTTGCATGCTTAGCTGGTTATCTGGGATTTTTTCGAAGATGCACCATACGTGAATCAAGGGGTCCTTTGGCCCATAATCTGTCTGCTCTATGCTTTACTCAAATAATCTGACTGTGCTCATATGTTTTATTCAAATGCAAGTCGTTTCCAATGGTTCAGTTCATTTGTAGTTCGCGGCTAATTCATGCTGATACTTGATGGTCAAGTCATTGAGTGTTAGCTATCTCTCAAGTCGTGTCAACTATGCACAAAGCGTCCCTTGTCCATTCTTATCCGAACAATAGCCCGACGTTGACCTGATAAGTGAACCTAAATACAACAGCAATTATAACCAATTAACTGCGCCCAAAACGCATCTATCCACCCATGTCCCAACAATAGCGCGACATTGGCCTGACAGTGGGATCTAGGCACAGTGAATTTGTCGTGCCTAACAAAAATCTGTATCATTCCGTATCCATTCTTCCCCTAACAATAACCCAACATGGACCTGACAAAAGAACATAGACATCGCCAATTTATTGTTCCTAAAGTACTTCTTATCAACTCTTCTCCCAACAAATGCCGGGCAAAGGCCTAAAACAGCAGCTCTGTTTCATCCAAATCAAACATATATAGACACATAATTATTCTCAGGAAGCTTGGATGTCAAACGTCCGACTCATGGAAAGTTGAAGCAGTGAGTCAGCCAGTCAGGTCAGAGATGTGTGAGCGTGACTGATAGGAAATGCGCAAAAGCCGTAATTTTTTATCTGTTTTTTCTCCCAAATGATCGAAAAGGCTCGTCATACGGGCGGGTGGAGCGGTCAGTTGGGAAAGGGAGTCCGAAAAGCCCACTCCCGCGCTGTGCCATTTCAACCCAATTATACCCGTCTGGTGGTCTCTCAAAATTGGGGAACCACTCAAAACGGTTGGCTAACTGCATCTAATTAATTGCTACAAATGGTCAACATTGGATGATTTAGGGACTTCCTATGACTTGAGACGAAACCACCACATAGATCCATACATTCCATACGAATACCGTCCGCACCTAGGCCATCTTTGGTGCACTCCAACCGTGGCCCCGTGCCCGGGGTCCCTTGCTGCGAAGGCTCTCGGAGGAAATCTTCGAGGTCGTCCTGCCCGTTTTGCTGGATCCATTTCCGGGTGGCCTAGGCGCGCATGGTGAAGGCACCGGACGACGTAACGGCACGTTGCTTGGCTCATGATTGGTTCAATGGCTCGTGATTGGTTGGCTCATGTTGGTTCAATGGTGAAACAAATATGATGGCTGATAGGTATAATAATGGTTTTGAAGGGCGATGTGATAGGTTCAACGACTGCCTGCTAAACGTGATTGACAGTCCATACTGATTGTTAATCTTGATATGACATGTAAAAAGTTATCATTACCTGGTTTGTGGTTTCAATTCCTATGAAACATACTAGTCAACCAACCAACCATTGACCACCAACCAGTTACATGTGGTTCCGGCACCATGATGTACCATGTTTGACTGACACGCAAACATTAAACGACTACAGGCTTCAGCTTGACCGCTTGCTGGTGGGTCCTCCGCTCACCTTGGGGCGTGCCCAACATGCAGCGGCTGCCCCGCCTTCCCGTTGACGGGCTCCGGGTCCTTGATGTCAGACTCTTCGATGAAAGCGACGTCGAAATTGGATGGGCTGCATGGATGAGCGAATGCCATGACTGCCTTCCTCTCGTGGTAGCGGCACTTGACCACTTGACCACTTGAGCCTTGCCAGTCACTTGCTGCACTTTGTCCTGGAAAATCTTGGTGTGTCATGGTGTTGGAGATTCCAGTAAGGATCAGCCCTTGATTCTTGCAGGTGCAGCAATAGTGGATGGTTGGCCACCACGCGGTGGAGCAGGAAGTTGCAACCCAATTTTTTCCAGCAAGTAGATCTAGAGATAGTGACAACTCGCCCGGAAGTCAATTTTGAAGAGTACACATGCACTTATACATGCTTTTGCGCATTCATATGTCTTTTTATATCTGTATATAAATCTGTGTTATATATCTTTGATTATCTTTCTATATGTGTTGGAAATGCATACGCAGGGTAAACTATCGATGAATTCATGAAAGTATATTGTCAAAGCTCTGAAGGGCTCCTCAAAATGGGAGCTGTGACAGGCTGGGCCTCAACAGCACAAGAGCTTCACACCAGTTGAACACGCCTAGATGATCGTCAGCACATGATCAGCTGTTCGCGGATGATTCTCTCCATCGTCATCCCCATGTACTCATCACTGAACGATACTAAACCTGGATATTCTTAACATTTCTTAACCTACAGCTATTGCCCTTTACCTATAGCTATTGCCCAGTACTTAACCCACAGCCATTGCCCATCTCTCAACCTAGAGCTATTGCCCTATAGCTACAGCCCACTGCTTGAGCTATAAAAACCCCATGAAAACCACAGCATCGCCACCCCAACCACTGGGGAGCACCCGCCAGGGCGCACGGCGCCGCACGGCGCGGCCGTGCCTCCGCGACCTCCTTCCTGCATCCGGGCCTGCTTCCGCATCAGCGCTTCCGCTTGCCGCTGCCTGAAGCGACGAACGGTGGTTCACCAGGCAGCATAGGGCGCCAGATGGGGGGCACCAGATGGGGGGGCACCAGATGGGGGGCACCAGTTGGGGGGGCACCACTTGGAGCATTGAGTTTGAGCCAAACCGTGCAGTGATAGATCTTTTGCTGGTGACTTAGAATCTCAGAATATCGATGCATGATTCAGAAGCAGTCTTCCAGTCTTGTTTGGAATTCATGTTCATGGCCATCATTTTAACACAACCGTTGCCAATGAGAATGAACCAAACATTGCATGGTTGACCAAAGCTTAGATACGGATCATGATGCCAATGTTGTTTTTCTTTCGTTCAATCCCCCCATGCACAACTAGAGATGCCTGAAGGCACTGCATAAAACTGGTTACTAAAGGTGGTCCGCCACCCAGAGATATCCCAACTATACAACTGGCTTGCTACAGTTGATGGCGATTTCTACGCTGATGGTGGATACGCCAATCAATCAATTCATGAACTATTCTCATTAAACGTCATGAGCCATTATAAAACTATCCACTCTCCATTAATCACCCATCAATAAATGACCATCCTTAAGCATCATCAACCATAATCACCTACCCATCATTAACCATCATTAACCAGTCATGATTCACCAACACTTGGCCAACAAGCCGGTGGGTACCTTCCTTGCTCGTTCCCACGTAACGTTCAGCCGCGCCCCCAGCAGCAGTTCCGAACCGTTCAACCGCCCAACGGCGAGGGACTTCTCAAGGTCTTCATTGAGGTTTCCATCATCTCGGAAGCTTCGATCGTTCCTCAAGGGACCCACCGGGTCGCCGGTGGTGCGAGTTCAAGCACCCCCCGTCATGAAAAATGGCATGCCCAACCAACCAACCAACCAACCAACCAACCAACCAACCAACCAACCATGAAGGGAATACATTTGGGGAATATAAAAACGATGAAAGCCACCAGCCAGTTTAGTGTTGTGGCAAATTGCTATAGTTTAATTGCAACCATTCCAAGAACTAGTTTGGTTATTTAGGGGATGCGAAAAGCTGGGGTAGAGGGTTGCCAAATGGCTAAGGATAGCAAATGGTAAGTGCTTAATTAGTCATTATGCTAATGGCTGCTCTCAATAGGCTAATTTTGAATAATAATGGTCAATGATCATCCGCCCATTAACTGATTAAACATAATGAAGCATGATAGTGGTCAAATCGATTGATGTTGTGAGGTGATTTCCGTTGCTCCGTCGAACATTTTGGGTTAAGGAGCATAGTGTGGAAACAACCGCTGGCTCTACTTGGACGTGTAGGTGCACTTTTTTAGCTGGGACAGAGCCAGGTCCCAAAAAAGGTGGGTTAACTAAGCGCAACCGTGACCGAATGGTTTGCTACACAGCCGTTGTCTACTAGTACGAATGTGAAGTCTCAACCTAAAGGTGCTGTTATCGCCCGTGAGCCAACTAGCTCCAGTGTCTTGCAAGGGTCACGTCAATTCTCGCCAAGCATCTGCACAATGGGGTTGCCACGACTGGGCCTACCACCGCGCATATCCGCGGCGACTGCCTAGCAGCTGCAGATGCTGCCCTTTTAATGGGGCTCATGTAGATCATGTGGGTGTTTTGTAAGTGTGAACGGTTCTGGTTTATAAAGTGGAATGACAGTAGTGTGAATGAAGATCCCTCTGAATATGCCCTTCTGATTCAATTTTGCAAATGCGTTGTGTAAGTGGACATCAGTATAGTTCTAGAGGGAAACAAGTGTGAAGAATGCTTAGCAATAGAAGCTGGGTTGAGACTAATATTGGGCAACAATCTTTGAGAATGGTGCATCATAGTAGATGATAACCAACAGTAAGGCCATATTAATGCCAACCCCAGTTTACCCCTAAATAGCCCGGGATTTATCACAACATGGATGGTTTTCTGATATGGATCTAACAGTCACAAGTTGCGTTGCTGGATAGCCATCATGGTCGGACTCGTGAGCCATGGCTCAAAGCCACAGGGCAGCAATTTGGGACCCCCGGGGACTGGAAACAATGAGGGCGGCCTCATTCCCAGTATCGAGTTTCTGGGGTGACGTTAACATATTGATGTCCGATGTTAACCATTTCTGGCCAACATGTTCCCTGTCCCCACTAGTCACCAATAGTGGTTAAAATTGGCGTCATTTGACGACTATCCCCATCCTTACCATCATTTACCAATCAACAAGTCAGAAACCGTCTGCAGCAGAAATCACGATTAACATTGATTCACCACTAAATGCCATGATTCTTGGCATCATCTTAAGCCGCCCATAAGTGATTTAAATGTTTTCGAAAACGATTGGCGACTGGCCACTGCAAGCGCGTGATGGATGCTCAATTAAAAATCATTCAAAATCTTTCATTCAAGGATGTTCATAGATGTTCATAGGTGGTCAAAACGCATGGGGTCAACCCATCCATGGATGCGCCACCGGCAGCGGCGCCTGATAAATGCTGCTCATGCTGGGCAGTGTGTCTGGGGGGCAGCTCCGCGGCTGGCCACCCCGGCTGCCTGCTCTGCATGCTGACGCTTCCCTGTTGGGCCAAGATGCAAATCCGGGATCTGCTGTCGCTCCAGTGATATTCATGAGCAAATCCGGGACCAAAGAAGTTGCGGTTATGCGGTTATGAATGGTTGGTAATGACAGTGGTGGGCAACGATACTGCAACCACAATGGAAATGTATCACTATTGGTTGGTATTGACACTACAGTCATCGAGTTTGATAATGGTTATGTCACGCGTCACTACTATGCAAAATCATGGCGCACAATGGCGAAGAATGGCCAGTGATTTCTAAAGAAATGGTTGCTAGTGATTGATCACCCGTGGTTGATCACGACTTGGGGGAGCTAGCATTTGGTTTGAACACCCTATCCTTCCAGTTACCTCTATAGTAGGTAACCAGCTGGTTTCTACCATTGTTTTGCAGGGTTGGTTACCTACTATAAAGGTAACTGGAAGGGTAGGGACATGTTAGAACCCTCCTGGCCTCGCTCCCCCGTTAAGGGCGGCCCGAAATAAAGGGGCTAGCACGCACGGGCACCCTAGCTCCCTCGCCAACGGCGGCACCGAGGTAAACAAGCACCTTTAACCTCACCCCGGTTGTTGGACCGTTTCCTTCCCCACAAGCAGTTACCTTCATGACAAGTAACAAGTAACCTACTGGTCAATAATGGTCGAGACGGCGCTGTATCCATGACTTTTTGGCCAGATACAATGGGTTTAGCCCCCTCCTAATAATGGTCAATAATGTTTTTGATTGTGGTCAATACATATATTTCATGGTTGTTGCAAACAAAAACCTACCCCAGTTACAAGAACCATGAAATAATCATCAATAATGGTTGAGAATGGTGAAATCAAATCGGGATTATGGTTAAGCCACAAGGCAACCAACCCCAGCTACAACGAGCTGGTACAAACCAGAACGGGTGACCTACTGTAATGGCAACTGGTTGCCCAGTTTGGGTTTGTTAGTTGGCTGAAAAGCCTGCACTGTCTCAGGGTGACCTGGGTTTCAAAGATTTTTCCCTGAGGAATGTCCCAGGAACCAAGAACTTCATGAACCAAGTTTATGGTCGAGAGTGGTTAGTAGTGTTTCAGAATCCTGGAATAGCAGTGGTTCCGAAGAACCTATGGTCATCTTGGAAAAGCAGCGATCAATAGAGGTTCATGGTGTTGAAGAGCGGTGAAAATAGCTGTGAATCATCAACCAATAATGGTGAAGAATCAACTAAGACTCTATAACCATCCTGGCATTGATGTTGAGCATCCGCCATATGAACCCTATTTGGATCACCTGTTGAGGCTGGTCCAACTTGATATTCCATGAACTTCCAGGAACACTATTTCTATCACATGATCAGCAATAGTTCCCGGGTTGCACCATAAATGAGCCGTTTCCAAGGGTACTCGTGGCTCACGATGGCTTGTTGATGCTGCGGTTCGTGATGGTTGGTGATGGTCAATGCCGGTCAATGAGTGCTCATGATGGGTGATGACTGGACTAGTTGTTACCAGTTCATGGTGGCGAAAGGGCGGCTTTCAGTCCTCCCATGCACCGTTCAAAACGAGTTTCCCTCATGAGAATCTCCATCATCTTTGGATGGCTGGAGGGGATGCCCCGAAGTTTTGGACCAGCCACGGGAAGGCGGCTGTGTGGCACTACGACATGTGACCCGCAGCCATCCTGACCCGCAGCGGCCACTTTTTTCGGCAGATCCTTTGGCTTGCCGCTGGTGGAATGGTAGAAACAATCGATGCGATCCTGCAGGAGCAGTAGTGAAAATGTACAGATGCAACACAGTGCAACCCCAACTATCTCATCTTCCTAGATCTTCCTAGCTACCTGTCAACTTATTTTCGTCCATCTCTCAAGCTCCAAAAATCCATGCCTGCATTTGCCACCAGATTGCTAACACAAATTCACATTCCAAGGACAAAAAATGTCGAGTTGCCAAGGACTCACATGAGTCGACACAGCAGCAGCTGCAACTGGCAGGGCCTCCCCTTACAACACCTACAACTGCGTCACAGGGTCGCTCGGATTTGTCGAAGCTCCTGCACCCCATAAGCTGTGAGAACGGCTCGAACTGCCAACGATCGACGACCAAAAAGCTGGTTCTATGGTTGGCAGATGGATCTGGTGGTTTCTCAAGTCATAGGGGGACCTCTAAATCATCCCGCTCATTAACCATTCCTAGCAATAAACCAACCATAGCTTTGCGGGTCCCCTATTTTGAGAAAACATCATATAGTTGACAACTACCAACCAGCCGGCGACAAGCAAAGTTGGCAAATGGATACATGACTATGAAGAATGGTTACTCAAATTTCATCAATAACAAATCAATCAAGAACCATGAAGAACTCAACAATCAATACTTAACCAATATATAATTGATGGATAACTGATGGATATGACAACTACCAACAGGTTGACTATGAACAAAATCGTTGGATATGACTGTGAACTACCAACATAGCATCAACAATTGATGGATGTGATTATGAACAACAATCAGCTTTGGTTGAAAAAAACGAACAAGTGATGGTTCATCAACAACAATAACCCAGTGACCAGCAAAAACCCGGCACGACTACGAACAAGGCTTAATCCAGGACAAACCAAGAACCATGAAGAACTCAACAATCACAATTTATAATCAATAATACTAATACTAACAATGGTTACCCATCGGTAAACTAACATGGCAATGGATCTTACTCATATTTTCCAGTGAAACCCAGGGAAACGACCAATAAATGATGAATTTTCCATTGCGAGGTTAGTTTACTAGAGGGTAGATCATATCAACAGAAATTACTAACCCTTGCCATTACATCCATTGCTAATCATTAACCCTAAGCATAACCACTAACCATGATTAACCATAGTGAATTACTAACCCCAACTTATTAACCATAGTGAATTACTAACCACCTTGTCATTAACCCTAACCATAGTGAATTACTAACCATGATTAACCATTCCAATTGAGGGTTAACAACCAAAAGTGAATCAAAAAAGAAACATTACTAACCATTAACATGTACCATTATTACTGACATGTACCATTATTAACCATTAACCAACCATTAACATCCATTAACCATAGTGAATCAAAAAAAGAACCAAGCTTCGACACCAACCAGCTGCCCCAAGAGCCATGAACCTATGCATTTTACACTACCGAGCTCACGAGCTCACCAAGCGACCAAGGACAACAGAAGTCAGGTATCCACAGCATGTCAGGATAGCCAGCAACAAGCATCGAAAACAAGCATCAACCAACAACAACAACAACAACAACAACAACAACAACAACAACAACAAGTATCAACAAACAACAAGTATCAACAAACAACAAACACCAAGCAACAACAGGTGTTCAACAAACACCAACCAACAACAGGTGTTCAACAAACATCAACAAATTCCAACACATATCAACAAGCTAGAAGAACCAACAATTACCATCAGCATTGTGTCGTTGGCCCAAACTTCTGGAGGTGACCAAGCGGCGAACCGATGCTACGCCTGCTGGTGCTGGCTGATTTCAGTGGCTTTCATTGATGGAAAGTTGCGCTGAAACCCTCCTGACACGCTGAAAACCTGGGAGTTTTTTATGCTTTTGTCATGCTTTTCACGCCTTTTGACCCCGCAAACCTGCACGACTACAATGTATTTCTCAACTTTTGACCCTGCCAACCTGCACGACTGCAGTGCCAACTGCAAAACAACCCCGGTGACACGTCCAAATGTGCCAAGCACATGGACCACGACCGGGGGGGCCCCCCCTGCCGCTAAAAATGCAACATGGACTTACAAGACCTTGCAAATCTATCGCGCCGGCAGAAAACGCAGATGGACACATTTCAAAAACGATGTCAGAAAGAACTTGCAAAGCTCGCGCTTCCAAAAACTGGATATATACTGACACCAGGACTCAAGAGTCAAACTGGGGAGATCCGTGAAGTGCATATAACAGGCCCATATGTGGTCCTTACACATCTCAGCACATCCTAGAATTTCCAGAGATTGAAGAGATGAGTAGGGCTGTCCATAAATGCCGGATGCTTGACTTCATTGGCTGTTGATGGGTAGCATGAATCTATGGACATGCCCCAGTTTGTCATGGAAACCGGGCAATGCCTGACCCACCTTGGATCAGTTTTATCAATGGATCAATGATATCAATGGTATCAGCCGTGTAGGGCAGTTACTA
>VSDK01027004.1:1915-18681 GCA_009767595.1 Symbiodinium kawagutii | reverse complement strand
CCAGTGCTAAGTGCGAGGATCATCCAAGTATCCCATCTTAGATCAGTCATGCTTCTCGTGGCCAAGATGCCGCACACATGTCAGCAGGTCAGGTGCATATAGCGGCAGCGGCCCACGTCACTTTTTCCATAGCTGCTAGAGATTGGTCTTCAAAGTAAGCAGCTGGATGACTGGTTGGTGGTTTCAACCCCTATGGAAGATATTAGTCCGGCAGATTATTTTTCGATCAAACCAGTGTATCCAGCTTCCCGGATTTCCTGTGTCGTGAAACCGGCCTGCTTCAGATCAGGGGCTCTGTATCCAGCTTGTATGAGTTCGCGAAGTGGGTACCCTTGATCCACCAATTGTCGCACAATGGTCGCTCGACTAGCCATCTTTGTCTGTGTCTGAATGTCTCTAAGACTGAAGCCCGCTTCGGAAAGAAATTTGGCACCACAACCGCACTCAATCAACTCTCCTACTGTCAAACCAGCTTTGCGAAGGACTTGTGGATGGAAGGAAGAGGTAAGCATCATTCGAACCCAAGCTCGACGATGCGGAGTGTCCACGAACACCGGGGCTAGCATGTCAGGCTCTGAATCTCGAACGAGACGAAGAAATTCTACCAATGGCAGGAAGACCTGTGGCGAATAGTCAACAAACAAATGTCCATTCGTATCTAACTGGTTTTGCCAACGTTCTGAGCACATGGAGGCGAACAGGTTGTCTCCAGCCACCCTGAACAAACTTTTTTCACTTCAATCATCTTCTCACCATCCACGTTGATAGTGATCGTGCTGTGATCTGCGACTGCCATGATCCCAAAAGGAAGTCGCAGGATAAAACGCGAGAGGCAGTCTGCATAGGAAGGATTCCCCAAGTGTATGTAAAGAATCACATCTGTTCCATTCTTCGGGAGCCTCAAGTGAAATATTTTTTCCATCGATATTTGGCTAGTATATTCTTGTGGCAAATCTCTCGAATGCTCAATACCACAAGAATCTCATGGCACAAACACAAAAACTCCTCCGCTCTTCTGAGCCCTCATCTCAGTTGCGCGGCAGCATGTTTGGTCCCATCTCAGGTCGAATTTGGATGAATGTGGCCGACCCGATATCTTCAGAGCATTTGGCAAAAATCAATTGGCCCTGGCACATGAGTGTGCAAAGGGAAAAATCACCACCAGTGACACAATCAGTTAACCTTATTGGCTTTCTGACCTAATTTTTTTGGCCATAAGAAAATCACAATCTGATGGTGATTTCAAACAAAAGTGGCTACGTAGTCATTGTTGATGCTGGTTAGTGACCTTAATCATAGCCACCTAAGCAATAATCAATAAATACAAATCAATCAATAGTGATCAATTACTACCATTTGTTTAGGGCACTCCCGGGGGCCGCTCCTGGCCTGGCTCCCCTTTTAAAAAAGGGCAGGACCGGGCAGGATACCCCCCGAACAGCTCCTGGCCTCCCTCCCAACCACCAATCAGATCAGCTGTCCTTCCGCCACTGTTCCGCAGCCATCAGGCTGGGGAATTGCAGCCGCAGAAAAACCTCTGGCGTCAGTTGGTGTGGCGCTTGGGGAGGCCACCCAAGCAGGAAGTGCCCACAATCAAAACTCTGCTGGAAGCTAAGGGCTGTACAAGGTGGCCCCCCTAGATGTAAGTTGGTTCATAAGCCATTTGACTGTGGGTACATCTACCATAACAAGTAGTTAACCTCGATATCAACCAACTTAGCTAACTAGGGGGCCCCACCTTGTCCCGTCTGGAAAAGTGTGACTGATGATCCAACTACCCCTGGGAGGATCAGTTGCTGTCGCTGTTTGAATTCCAGCGCGTTGATGTTGGGGATCACCGTTTTTGCTGATGCTATCAGCTGGTTGAGGCATGCCCAATGGCTGCCAGCTGCTTTCCTCTCAGCTTCTTCCTTTGCCCATTCTTTCCCTTCATTTGTGGTTGCTTCCAGTCAGTGATGACCATCAACCTTACCATGCTCAATCACTTCACCAGCTCAGCAACCACGTCATTGACTACCATTTGGTTCGGGCACTAGCTCCACATGGCTCCCCCTGTAAAGGGCTGCACGGATACCCCTGGCGTCAAGCAGCTCCCTCCCAACCACCAGCCAGTTGACCATGAAAACTTGTCATCCATCGTAAAGTCAGCTGGGTAACCATCATTGACCAGCTACCATGAGTCATTACCAACCATTAGCCAGCATGCACCACTGGTTGGTGGTTGAACCACCCCTATGAAAAATATGCTTGTCAACCAACCAGTTGTTAATAACTACTAGGGAAAATAAAAAATGTTTGAAACCACCAACCAGACCATTGTCACAATTCGACAGTAATTCGCATCAAAGTATGGACCATCATTAGCATGGACGAGCAAACAATTCTCCCGCACTGTGACTATCATCGCCAATAGTGAAGCATAATCAGCACAAAGTGGCATGAATTCACGATTGAGCCAATTACTACCATCAAGAAACACCATCCTTAATCAGCTGTGATCATTCTGAGCCAGTTGATGAAGATCTTATCAACTTAATAACTGCTAACTATCAATCAGCAATGCAAAAAATTATCGTATTGACCATCAACATCCATCAACCCATTGGATGTAACTAATCATTACCAGCCATCAGCCAGTCATATTAGTCAATAAGCTGGTTACTGGAGACTATAGTAGCCATCGATTAAACTTAAACATTGCTTCACTAATCATTACCCTTGAGCAACCAGCATTACTCGCATTTTGCTTGAACCCTCCTGGTAACTCCTTAGCTCCGCCTTTAAAGGCCCTTCAAACAGCTATATGGGTACCCCTGGCTCCCTAGCTCCTTCCCAACCAACCGCCAGATTACCAATCATTTCCAACGGTTGGTCGTTCAATGCTATTCTCACCACAGATCGCGGGCTTCCCGACGGGAGCTGAGGAGGCATCGTTGGCATATTTGACCTCTGAACAGCAGAATGATGATGGCGATTGTTGAGGTTAAAGCAGAGGAATTATATCCCAATTCAACCGGACGTTGACTATTTACAGGAAGCTATTAGGAATGATATTTTTGAACTAGTGATTTCACACTGACTCTCATTAAGTACATGAGATTATTAGTATCTCGTGATGGTTATTTGTGCCAGGCTTCCAGGGGGGTTTCAGAAACAGTCTCGCAACGGAGAGCGGTGCATATTACATCACAGCTGAAGCACTGAGGTTGCAGCATCCCATAGTTTATGGCAAGAAAGTTTGTCGCGAAGGCTTTCGAACTTGTATGTAGTGATGATTCAGAACTTCTGAGCATCTAGCCAGTTATATGATAGCAAGTAGCCAGGAATGGTTTTGACGAATGGTGATGGTGGTTCGAATTTATTGTTAAAGATGAATAGTGATTGTGCAATTCCTTTATATACTGTGAATTAAATTGTCCTTATGATTCAGAACTGAATGTCATTTATATAATGGTTATCATGGTGCTTTACTTAAAGCAATAGTGATCAATTATGCTAGCTATGAAGGTGATACGGATACCAAGCTGATTCATGGTATAGCTAGAGATGGGTTACCAACAAATGACCGAAGGGGTTGCACCACCAGAATCTCCCGCGAAGGTAGGGATAACCATCATTGTAAACCATTGGCTCCTGCGAGCTCCCGAAATCGTAGCACCATTTTGATAGAACAAGAAGCAGCTATGGGACAACCCCCTGTTGAGACGAAGCTTGCTGAATATTCTGAAGCAGCTGCAATGACAAACATCGAACATCAGAACTATGGCGGCCAAGAATGCTGGGTGCTTCATGTTTCTTGGTGCGTGAGTAGACTGTCTCAAGAATATCAATGTTGCAGTGGCATGTCCATCTTGATCAATGCCCTTCAGCTGGATCTCCCCCGGCCACATCCCTGAGGAATACGGCAGCGCCGCTTGTCTAGCCACCCAGGTAGCGAACAAATGTCAGAGACAATCAACCAACTCATGGGAGACTGCTGGCCTACCTTGATGCAAATTTGCTCCCATCACCATAAATTAGCTGGAACAAATGATCCATAGCTGGTTATGTTAGTGGAAATCCTAAGCAATGATCAACCAAGCACTAGTGAACCATACCCTATCCTTCCAGTTACCTCGAAATCGTAGGTAACCAGCTGGTTGCTACCATTGTTTTTTGGGGTTGGTTACCTACAATAAAGGCAACTGGAAGGGTAGGGATAAGTTGCATAGTTGACCATTTATTGTCTTCTCAGGAGGTTAGCTGGGCTGAGAGATCGTTGTTGCTTAAGACTTCAATTTATGGCTATGGGTCAGTTCACCCTGCACCCTTGGTTCCCCATCATTAATCATTGTTTTCCCTATAAGTTGTTGGTTACTATCCCGTAGACTATCCCCCATTATTATTGGTTAATATCGACCCCTAGCCATATAATGAACCGCCCAAGAACACACCGAAATCTCACCAGAAATCGACCCGGAAAAACCCTCCGGCAACGTAGTGCTGCGATCCGCACGATGACTTCGTTCTTGTTCTGTTCATCCTGGGTGCGACCCGGTGAGACCTGTTGAGGAGCCAAGCAGCTACAAATGACCAGTAACAATCCCGAAGTATCAATGATATACCAGCATCACAATTGGCAAATAACCAAACACGGCACATGTGTGATAACCAGCTTTCCTGACTTCCTTTCCAATTGTGATAAATCAACCAATTGAATAGAAGTGAATGGCTAGCCACAAAAGGTTAATGAACAATGGTTCATTTGCTTCCTGTCCAACTTATGACTGAGGGTACCGCTCTGAAACAGTCATCCTGTCCTGCCAAGACGTTCCCTAGCCCATACGACCTTAAATTAAAGTGAGTGCGGGTTGGCTGGTGATAGCACACCTGAGCAACTATCAACAAAAAAGCAAAGTACTCGCACTTCTCAAGAAAACTCAAGAAAACTACACCATGTATCACCATGTCAGATGGAGACTGCTTGGTGGCAAACTTTGGTGGATCTGACAGGAAACATCAGTCGGACTACCTGACCTTACACTGCAGCACACTGTGCCGCAAATACATGGACTTCTGTACCCTGAGAATGGGTTGCATTTGGGTCACCGAAACAACTAGATTTAGTCCAACATCTTCAGGTTTTTTTAAAACTTATTCCTGTTGCAGTTACCGATGGAACCCCCAAACTACCAACACACAAGGGACAATTGCTTAGTTAGACTACTTGATCTGTACTGCAAAGAATGTTGGTCAACCAGTAAACCATTGGTTTCAAATATGTAACGCTTGGACTAAGCCATGCACATCTGGGATGGTTTTACCAACCTGCCTTTGTCTGATTCATTTGCCGAACATGTCCATCTTTGATCCGAAAATCGGCGGACACCAGGTGGGGTGACCCGCCCACAGTGATCAATGAAACTGCATGCGCAACCAAGGGAATAACGATAGTAACAGCGGTTCATCGTGTTTGAAAATGAATAACGGTTACTGTAACAATTGTAAACATATCATGTTTCAAAAAACTTGCTTGCAGTCGGTTCACCATTATCAAGGGATTACCCATGAAGCATGTTTGCACCAACCGGTTCCTTCTCGCAAACAAAAAGGCTCGCCTTGCTGGGTCTCCAGGTCTCCCTGGTCGGACGAAACATCACCTTCTGCAATAAACTATGAGAATATGGGTGATAGAACAACAACTATAATAGGTGACTGCAATATTCCATCTTTCCCCTAGTTGTTGATGGGTGATACACTATGAACAACTAGGGGAAAGATGTACCCCTAACAATTAGTTTAATGATGTTGCCATGTTGGTGATTAGCAACAACAATAGTTGGCAACAGCATTCCAATTATGGCTGATCAACAACACATTTTACTATATGGTGGTTTCTTCAACTGGGGGTACTATACTCCCAATCCTCCAATTTCCATCGTGTTTATCAGCAATTAAACCAACCATTTCTGGGGATTGTGAAACGCCCAGTGATGTGGAAAACTCCGCAAGAACATTCCCAGTACTGTGACTATACAGCGTCAAGCTCAGCCCTAACTCGCCAACGTTGCCCGGTGCCAAGTTGCGATGTACACCCGGGTGATGCCCAGCAGTGGGATGTTACCCTGGGCGACAACCGATGTGGTAACTTGTCAATGGGACAAAGGGATTTCTAGATGGTCATGGTCAGGAGAATCATTGGTAATCCGGTTGGTGGTTGAACCACCCCTGTGAAAAATATTACTCAACCCACCATTTGTCAATGATTACCAGTGAAAATAAGCAATGTTTAAAACCACCATAGAACTGATCTATAACAAAGCAATGATGTTAGCATCCACCAGATTATAGATAATGATCCCATCATACATAGAAATGATGTTAGTGAGAGATCATGAGCGGGGCTGCTAACAATAGCCCGGATACATTGACAACATGGATGGATCTATATCCACAGATCGGCACATTCATAAGCGAAAACCCCGCGATCCACTCAATCTTAAGATGCCCTAAGTAGCTGGAAAACCAGCCAGCTGCGGGCAAACCATATGGACAATCCGGGATTGAAAAACACAATCAATATCATCCTAGGACCACAAAGGTCTAAATCAAGATCTTACTTGAGACGTGTTTTTCCAAATCCTGATAGGAACTACCGGAACTGAACTGTGCACAGGATTGAACTCTTCAAAAACCATCTGGCGCTGTGCAACAATGGTGTCTGCGCCTCGGCACATGAATATATGGTGGTTCCTTAAGATAGAGGACCCCCAAAAAAGTAGTGCCAAAATGACTTTTATAAGATGATTTGGGGGTACCCCTGTTTTAAGAAACCACCGTAATTATACCATATCGCAAATCACTTACCAAAAGGCGATGCTCGCCCCCCCAAAAAACCAGCAGCCACTCAACCTTCACACCATTTGATCCTAGGCCAACCCATCAACCAACAAACCAAGCAGCCAACTTTCAAGGCCATCCCCACCTTCAAGGCCCATGGACCAACGGCCCTTCACCGGGTCCGGTCGTTCCCCTGCAGCGCCTTCGGGGCATCTTTCTTATCAAAGGACGCCTGCGTGTCCCAGTACTGAAGGCCTCGTCACAGCTGCCAGACAGATCGCCTGAAAATGACTGGTTGGTGCTTTCAACTGGTTGATTGATTTACGACTTAATTTTGAGAGGTGAATCTATGAATCAACTAATTAGTCATAAATGTTTGTTAATCAATGTTCAACTAATTGGTTTATGACTTAATTTCTTCAATCGATGTTTTGTCAATAGTGGTGAACTTTTAAACAAATCTTGAAGCCACCAACCAGATGAATGATGCCGCAATGACGGGCCATGTGAAGCCTAAAAAGACCTGGTACGGATTGGCACCGGTCATTTTTTTCAACGACAAAAAATAGAAATGTCTCTGACACGTTGAAGCCAGTTTGGGGACCCACCAAGTTATGGTTGGTTGATTCCATCTTGTTTACTATAAATGACTAATGCCTTGGATGATTTAGAAGTTCATCTGCGACCTCATGTGCACTCCGCGCATTTTTTCCCTTGTGATCGCGCTGCAAGGAAACGAAAACTCATCGAGCAACTCACCTGCAAAGCCAAGGTCAGCCCTGCTGATCTGAGCAACGTGTTATTGCCAGTGGTATGTTGGGTTGTTCATCAAATGCTCCTGAAAAGTTTTCGTTCATCCTCTTGTGAATTGTTGCAGCTTCTCATGCATGCTTATGCGAAACTGTATACCTACATATCCATATAGATAAATATATACATAAATACTTTTATGTTTGTACATGCACATCTTTACTGTGCTTGGGAATTTTGACACTGCCGGTGTAGCCCATGGCATTTTGGGAAAACACGACTACTTTGGACACACACTCTGTGATCCTAACATATCCTAACATGTTTTGTCTACAGCAGGGACCAATCAAAATCCATGTTTTGTTACCAGGAACCCCCGCCAAAACAAGAATCACGACATGACTCGCTTGGATTACTTGGCCACTCTGGCAAGCGCAAATGCATTTGAGAACGACCGGAAATCATCGAAAATCTCTACGTTGCCTGGGGCGGTTGGAAAATGTTGCTGGTGTGACAATGGAGCAACATTCTCCCAGCGCCTGGACGACGTAGCAGCTGACTAAAGCAAACTTCTCTGCCGAATCCAAGAACTCCCCAGCAGCAACAGCTCGCCTGTAGCAAGTGGCCGGCCTGACCCGCTCTGATCTGCTCATTCTTCAACTCCATGTATCACCTGAGGCAGCCATTGCTGAGGTTGACCCTGGGGCCTCCAGTGAACCCTAAAAGTTGCACTGTTTCGTCCTGGGTTGCGCGTTTCTCAAGGGAATGGCCCAAAATGCCAAGATCCAGGAATTTGTTTTTCATCTCATGGCAACTCCAGTGGGTTGCCGCGTGCCCCATGGTGTTCCTGCACGTCATGTGCACTTTTGTGCACTTTTTGGTTTGTTGTTTAGATCTCCCATGCTTGTTGCTCCTTTTCTGAGAAAGTCATTTTTCATGTTGCGGGCAATGTTGTCTGCGCCAGCTATATTGAAATCCCGGAAACACTGCAGCCTGCACACTTCTGTCATATTTCATCTACCAAGTTGAACAGGACTCTCAAAGCTCGGGCTGCTGGGGAAACGTTGGCATTCGCCCACATCGATGAATCTACTAATGCCATTTTTTTTACAAACCCGGTTGATTACGGGCCATTGCCGACCAGGGTGATTCTAGGCACTAGCAGCACATAACTATTTTCAGTCAGAAGGCCATCACCACAAACCATTTTTTCAATCATAGTTTACTACCGCTACTAAAGCATCCACCATCCGTCACTGATGCACTCCTCAGTATGCCAACCATTGGAAAACGATCCCTTATGCCAATGGCACTTATTAGAATGATCACTTATATCATCGGATCTATGCTCGCCACTATGACTGTCCCCTACCCTTCCAGTTACCATGAAATCGTAGGTAACCAAGTCCAAACAATAATGCTAGAAACCAGCTGGTTACCTACGATTTCGAGGTAACTGGAAGCCTAGGGTATGGTTGGTTGTATGGGTTATATTTCTATGGTGATATGGGACATTGACTATGATCATATATGGGATATGAACTATTGTTGCCAGGGTTTACCATGGTTTACCAGTATTCCAAGCATTGGAAAAAGGCCGGCCGCGGCACTATGCATCACTGCCGCAAGGCCGTGCCTTGAGCGCTTTGCTCAGCATGACGTCGCGCATGTAGTCCTGGCGAACGAATCGAAAGCCTCGCAGGCCTACGAATCGATGGTTGGAGTTTTCACCCAAGCGATGGTAGATGGATCCCCTTGCTATACTGGGGGGTACTTTGGGCATCATGATTTTTTAGCGGAGTTGGGAAGGGGGATGTAGATGGTCTTAGTTTTCAAGCTTCTCGCTGGAGAGATTTCAGGGGAAACTGAGTTGGGCTCGCTGAGGACTGCATGATGCATAGTGAGGCTTGGCTCTTCAATGTGATCGCACATGGGTTCGTTCTTGTAAATGGTAGATCCACATGACTTAACCCGTTGATTCGCTGGAAAACTCACCACTGTTGATGGTGGTACCCATAATAGTTTATTAATGCTAGTTCATTATTGTTGTCGGCTTGGTGGGTCTTCAGGTTCTGATACAAAGTAGCGGCGAACACATGCTGATAGTAAAACAATGTAAAACAAAAACATCCAGAGACAACACCCTAGGCTTCCAGTTACCTATACAGTAGGTAACCAGCTGGTTTCTACCATTATTGTTTGGGGTTGCTTACCTACTATAATGGTAACTGGAAGGGTAGGGACAAGTATCACTCCACAACTCACATCCACATTTTGTTTTTATTTCTTGATGAGCGCCTAGCTTCTGGGCATCATCAAACCCAAACCCATGTCAAGAAACCCGGGGCAGTTCGCCCTTCCATCACGGATGTTGAAAACCTTTAGTGCGCCAGGGTTGCTAGCCAACAAAAACACATAAATAAAAATGAAAAGGTGACTGGTGGCGCGAAACGTTTCTCAGAAATGGGGGGGTCCGTAAGGAAGCCACAATTGGTTTGCACTTCACAATGACCGCAATGAACGTTTGTTTAACTTGCCAGGATAGCCCCGCCATGAGCTTCCCTGGTGATTGTCATTGCAGGCATCTATTACTACAGCTCGTATTACCACAGTTTGGTTAGCTATATATCTAACATTCCAAAGTTGTGGTTCAGCCGAAAAGATCTAGCGTGCATGGCGCAAACAAATGTTCAATTTCATGACAAGGGAGCTAAGATCTCTTAATCAAAAACATGATTTGGGCCGGTCGCAAGTACGAAAGAATGCCCCGGCCTTCAAACACGGCCCCTCAAAGCAAACCCTGCCCTGCTCGCCCGCAGCGCCCCAAGCTCGCCTTGGGTTCAATTGAAATCTTCCAACTTTTGCACACAGGACCTAGCTCTGCAACCTCAATCTTCAGAGTCAACCCCCGACCACCCGACCCTCATTGAGCAGCGCTGCAAAGAAATCTATTGCCATGTCATTCTATCCCAGCTAAGGTCGACCTTCGGATGACAGATTAAGGATAAGTAGTAAATTTTGAAAATGGGTAAGGTTGTGACATGCTTAATGAATTTTTTGTGGATCAGATCCATCAAGGATAGCAATGCCGAGCATGCTGGGGAAACTTCGCGAAAGTGTTGAAATCTTTGGGAGCAGCAAGACAATCGTAATCCTGTGCGCCTTACTAAGAAATACGAGACAAAAAGACCTATGCAAGCACAGCATTTTCCGCTCGCCTACGCCCCACCTATCCGACCAACGGTCAGCCAATTGAACTCTTTTAAGCGCGCAGAAACCCTTCGACTCTGCGTAGCGGTCCAAACACGGGCCCAACAAATCAATCTCGGCACCGAACAATTCCATCACTGCTCCGCAAGGGGAGTGTCATCAACAAGAAAGATTCTTGACAATTAAGTGTCCACACTGACTAGACACTCAGAAAATTTCAGCCTGGTCCCGTCTTCCTGGCCAATGGCCAATTCCAAAACGTTGCAGACAATGGTGTCGACAAAATGGATCCCTGATAGCGTTGTATGACCGCCGCAAAGCTAGGTACAGGAAATTGAAAGTGTCTATAAAACCTTGCCTATCCCGACAATGCTCCATCATGAGCCTGGCAAAGCCATCTGCTACAGCAATTTTAATGTGCCTAAAACCTTGCTATCCCAGCAATGGTCCAACATGAGTCTCACACAAAAAGAAAAGAAGGGCACAACATTATAAAAACTCGCCTACACAGCTGCAATGGTCCATGAGCCTAACAAAGCGATCTAGGCACAACAATTTTAATGTGCCTAAACCCTTGCCTATCCCAACAATGCTCCATCATGAGCCTAACAAAGCGATCCCAAGCAATCTAGGTATAGCAGATTCGATGTGTCTAAAACCTGGCCTAACCCAATGATCGAACATGAGCCTAACAAAGCAATTTAAACATACCAACTTTAATGCGCCTAAACCCTGCCTATCCGAGCAACTGTCCCACATGAGCCCGACACACCAATTAGGACACAGTCTAACAAACCAACCGAACAAACAACTCCGGCTGCCACCTGCTTGGATGAAGTCCAAGACAATCCGCGTTGGCGGGATTGAGTGCACAAGCTACCGATATGGCTGTGGGTCAGTTCACCCTGTATCCCTGGGTCCCACACTGTTAACCATTATTTTCCCTATGAATTTGTTGCTTATTGTCCACCATTATTGATGGTTTATATTGACCCATAGCCATATATAGCCAGTATATCCCCTATTATTGTTGGTTATCATCCCCTGGCCAAAATGACGCTTAGGTGGTGCCTAGAAGCCACCCGAAAAAACACTCATCCTTTAACTCATCATCCTCAAACCAATGGCCCGGTGGTGCTTGAAACCCATCCCTGAACACTCATCCTCTAACTGGTATGGTTGAAAATCAACAAAAATGTTGAAACCACCAACCAGATCAACCAGTATAGCACTGGTTCAAGTAGGTCATCTTTCCAACCAGCACTTCTTCAAGGAGGTCATCATTTTGTTCCAACCGTCTGAGCACAGACGGTTAAACCCCCAACGCTTTGATCACCCCAACGGCGTGCCCAGGGACGGTCATTGATTTCAGTTGCTCCACCGTGGGTTTCCAACCTAGGCCGCGAGGCTTCGTCTTGTGATCGAATTCATATCCACACTCAAATGCTCCACGTATGGCATGTTTATTTACATAACTGGGCCATTTTAATCCATTTTATAAGTCAATGTAAGATATGTAACTAAAACAATTTGCTACATATAATCCATTTCATAGGTAAATGTAGTCCAAGATATGTAAAACAATCTGCTAAATCAACACCATGGCAGTGGCTTATCTCTCTCTCTCAGCTTTGGGCTCAACCACCAATGGTAGATTCACAATGATCCGTATATGATCGCATCAATAACATGAAACACCAAGGCAGCAGGGCCAGGGAGTTGACCGACCATCGCTGCCGACAAGGGGCTGTTAACCACGTCTTTCCTGGCAGATCCATGGCTCACGTGAAAGCATACATGTATACTCATGTATACTGGATGTATATGTAATCGCTTCCTACTATTACTAAACCCCCCCTAATTATAAAAAACCACCTTGGGGGTGCACTTCCTGATTTTTTTTGTCTTGGTCAATTGTATTTTCAATTGTAGCAATTGAAAAGTAAAAGAGGAACCACATTCCCCAAGCAACCGGTTCCCCCCCTATTATTAAAAACCCCTGGCTCAGTGGATGTTTAATATTAGGGTCCTAAATACCCAAGTGGTTTTTATCCTTAGGGTCCTAAATTTAATATTAGGGTCCCCTTCGTGCAATTGGTTCTTGCAATTTTTGAATAGGTTTTAATAAAGAATTTAAAAAGGCAAATATTCAACGCCAAAATGGTTTTTATCACTAGGGTCCTAAATTTAATATTAGGGTCCCCTTCGTGCAATTGGTTTTTGCAATTTTTGAATAGGTTTTAATAAAAAAAATTAAAAAGGCAAATATTCAACGCTCAAATGGTTTTTATCATTAGGGTCCTAAATTTAATATTAGGGTCCCCTAATATTAAATCTCCCCCTAATATAAAAAACCCCTGGGGGCGCTTAGTATTTGGGGAGCGGGGGGTGAGGGTTAATTCCCCTTAACGGTTCCCTGATCTAACACCGTAAGATCTGGTCCCAAACACACTGCAGGCGACGGCTGAGACAGTTGTTTTCCAGAGCGCAGGCTACGCTAAATCTTGAGCCATACCGACAAGGTATGAACAGTCCATGTACAAGTGACAACAGAAGCTACGAAGACATGTTGAACTAGCTATGAACATTGCGTAGGGGACTAACTACAAAAGAATCACAAACCCAGAGATGCGTTTCACAGGGTTTTAGCGCTCTAAGGTAGAAATGCAACATTTAACGTAGATATGGGCCTATCGTCCTTAAAACCCCGGGTTTGGGTAGGAACTCTTGCACCGAAATGCTATTTTTGCAATTTTGGAGGAGATCTTGCATGAAATGCTGTTTTGCATGGCTTATGATATGAGGCACCACTGTCAATTGTTTCATGTGCATAAAATACATATTCAACAAAAATCTTTTTATAAGTTATGCAGCCATGTAGGTGAACAGTTTTTTTTTTTGGCTTTGCTGTTTTGGAGGCTTTCCCTTGCTGCCTGCAGCCTTTTATGTTAGCAGTTTTTTCGTGAGTTGTTCGGGGTGCTGTCCTCGACTCGACGTGGTGGTCAGAGCCTCAATTGAAAGAATCAACTGCAGTATGTGGGCAAATTCATGAAGTGCTGAACACAATCTTCAGATGCTCTGCCTGCAGTGTTTTTCCCAGCTCGAGCACGTACAGTCCAGCTGGTATGTTCGACTCTTTACTCGGGTCGGCGAAGCGCCTTCTGGGCCCAGTTGGGTTCTCAGCTTTTTAGAGAAAAGGCTGATAGATTTCGTTTTTTCCCTTTCCCAGGCCGATGAGGAAAAGCAGCCAGCGCAGCCTGTGCAGCCTGTGAAGGTTGGGGTTGTGCTTCGCTGTGTCCTTTTTTTTGAAATCATTTTCTGGCAGGCTGGGCCTTCTCAGTCTGGCCCACTTGGGGCTGCTTCGAAAGCTCAGTCCAAAGTGGGGCCAAGAGATGGTGAGCTCACTGTGCTGTCCTCAGTTTTTTTTTGGCTTCAATTTGTTCCATGCACTGCTGGGCCCAGGAACCCATGGAGGCGACCCCTGTGAAGGCAAAGCCTGTTGTCCTCCCAGAGGGCATTGACCCGGTGGCGAAAATGCAGCTGAAAGGACTGGTGGGTGAAGCGTTGCAGCGTGGACTGGCCGAGTACAAGAGGGCAGTGGGAGAACGCAAACCAAAGGCCATGCCCGTGCCCACTGCCCAAGCCCACTGTGCAATCCCAGATGACTCAAAGGCTGCTGTCCGGACAAAGCAGACAGAGCTGGAGAAGCCTCACCCGCCAGTTGTGGTGGTTGATCCAACGCCCTCTCCTCGTGCGCCCCCGCCAGTCCAGCCAGCTCAGATGTCAGCCCCAGCAAGTGGAAGCCGGCCTCAGCGTCGCCCCTATCCACCTCCGAGAGGTTTCAGGACGGCTCTGTTGCAGTTTTTTTTCCATCAACACACCTGCCCTGCACGCAGGAACTATGAGAACATGAATACGCCTCCTCCTCCAGTCACTCCAGTCGTGACGCAGCCGTCTGCGGGACTGTGCTGGCCTCAGCTTTGACTCTGACTTGACATGCTCCAGTTTTATTGCCAGCTGCTGCCAGGAAGCGGCGCTATACCATGGTGTGCGAGGAGGAGTATCACTAGATATTCCTGCCTTCCACACGCAGCAGCATCTTCGAAGATGGAAAAAAAGTTTGTGCATGAGGGGTGGCTCCAGTCTTGCAGCTGCCTGGTTGATTCCCAGGAGTTTCAGTTCGAGTTGTTTTTTGAATCCCTGTGACTGAGGTGTATGGGGTGCTTCGATCTGCCTGGCTCTGCAGTGTTGCGCTGTTGCTTGTGTTTTTTTGTTGGCCTTCTGTGAGTGAGTGTGAGTGACCTTGACTCGTGCCTGCTCAGGTGCTATGCCCTCGGTCGGAGCCTCAGCTTGTTTCGTGGTAATTTTTGCACTTTCTTCATGTCGGTTCACATGCATGGTGGTTCATGGTGGTTCATGCATGGTGGTACACCTGGTTCAAGCCACGCATGTCATGATGGTTCATGTTTGTATTTTTAGTTTCTGGTTTCAGCTGGTTGGACTCATGGTGTTTCATGGTGGTTCATGGTGGTTATGGTGGTTCATGCTGGTTCATGCCATGCATGGTGGTTCATGTTTGTTCATGGCATGTCATGTCCCCCCCAAAAAAATTGCAGTCAGTTCAAGGTTTCCGCTGCTTCTCTTATGAATGTTTCATGATGGATCATGTCAAGATATTTGAATGGTTTACAAGTTCATGGTGGTTCATGCATGGTGGTTCATGACATGATGTTTCATGGCGGTTCATGTTCATGGCGATACATGCTCTTATTCATTTTGCAATTTGGGTAATACAAACATTGTACTCCAAGCAGAGATGACATGGGTCAAACAATTCACTTCGCTTGATTTGGAAGGCCAGAAAGTTTCAAAGACATAGGTGGTGGCAATCGAGCAGCAGCAGTTCTTCTAGTGACCTGTGCCGTTCACTCATCTGCCCTCGGTCCAGCCCACTTTACATCAGCCACACACTTTCTTGCGACTCCTTCTGGTTTCATGTTTCAATTCCTTTCCATTGGAACTTCTACATCATCTTCTGCTAGCTGCGATCCTCAAAGGAAGCCTTGTAAGTTAGAGCAATGCGTGTTCTGAAACAACTGGAGAAGGAGCCACAGTTGCATCAAAAGTATGCAGCTGCGTTTGCTAAAGAAGAGGTGCTTCAGGCAGTTCCCAGTCTGCAAAAATTTTTGAATCAAAAAAAAATCAAATGAGACTCCTCCATTTTGAATTTTTTTAGCTCAACCAAAATTGGCCAAAGTTAAGGCTGCTTTGCAGATGGTCAAAGCTCACTCTGCGGGCCTCTTTGGAAAGGGTGAGGCTACAACGAAAGACTGCCGTCTGAACCCAGAGGCTGGGGAAGATTTTACACAATTGCAATTGTATAGATGCCTTTTCTGACAGGCCATCTTTGCAGTGCTTTCTGTTACGCCCACGGAGCGCCTTTCTGAGCAAGTCCTTGGTGAAGGGATTCTTCTTTTCTGGCAGAATGAGAACAAAGTCCCAGCAGGCATTGAGTTGTCAGCCATGGAAGCTCTTGCAGGGAAACTGGCACTGGGCCTCAGGAAGGTCGCCAGCAAGTTCAAACTGTTGCAGCGCCAGTCCCCTGAAAACAGCAAAGATCCAGGTTTGACTCAGCTCAAGAAGAGACTGTCTGCTCTTCGAACTTCGCCTGAAAAGCCTGAGTCAAAACCAGAGGCCGACGCTGACTCCGTTGAAGTTGTGGCAGAAGCGTTGCAGACTCCCAGCACCCCAGTCTCCTCACCAGCTGCTCCCACTTCGAAAGTTGACTGGGTGGCCCTTGCTGCAAAGTTGAAGAAGTCAAAGGCTGAAGAGCCACCTGCTCAAGCTTCCCGTCCAGTGCCCACTCCAGCCAGGTCCTCGCATGTGCTGCCTGAGCATGTGGTTGAGACCATGAAACAATGTAGTGGAGCAGTGCAACCGTTTTCAACTGCTAATGATGCAGCTGATGATGATGCCAAAGCCACTGG
>VSDK01027000.1:34814-54062 GCA_009767595.1 Symbiodinium kawagutii | reverse complement strand
GACTCACGGATCAAATGCAAGAAGAGATCAACAAATTGATGGAGGATCCTGTGAAGATGCAACGTGAGTTGACCAATCAGCTCAAGATTGATGTGGCATCACGTCCTATGCAGCAGGCTATGAACGCAATGATCACGGACGCGAATGTCATGGCTGCTGCAGGTGCTCAAGCATCTCGCGCGGCCGAATATGCCCGAGAATCCGTCAGCGACAGAGCCAAGCGTCGCAAGAAGTCGCAGTCTTCACAAGCAGCACCATAGTATGCTGCTACCATCTCCAGATGATCCATGGAATGTGCGTGGGAATTCCCGGTGTGTCTTCCCCCCTTTGGTTTCTTTTTTTGGTCGTTTTGGGCTTGTTGTGTATCAGTATAAACGCACATGATGGTGATTCTATCTCCGAGGACACGAGGCGCAGTGTCCTATCTTGCAAATCAGATCGTAAAGATCAAAATACTTTTGTGTCAAGATTAGGTGTTGTGATTTTGATCGCTAATGATCAATGGGGAATGATGTTCTTCTTCGAAGGATATCACGAACCGGAGATCAGGATCGTCCAATGGGTACGTTCCTTCGGAACGATTACTCAATCATGATGGTCACGTCGTCAAGATCTACGGCATCTATCGAGACGTTAATTCATTTGCAACGAAAACACGAGTCCTAATTCGATTTCCAGGTGTTAATGTCACCCGATCCCAAGCGCCATTAATGGGGGGTGTGAATAGGACTGCAGTGTGAGCCACATGTATATTACTGTACTTTGGCTCAAGACATACTCGTTGCTGAAAACGCGCAAAATGGTCCACGCGGTCGCCTCGTTGTGATTCACAGTTGGAATCTTCCTGGTGATTGTAATCCACGATTCGAGGTTCTGCTTCGCAGGCACCTTTCGAATAACAGTTTGTTTTGCAGGGAACGTAAAATGACCGAATACATGTGGTTTATTATCATCAAACGTATGAGGCGGTTTGAATCAAATCATATCTAGGATGCCTTCATGAATACTTCACTCAAATCACAGTATGCAATGAACTACGTCCAAACAAAGAAGGACAAATCATAGATAGTGTAAAAATGGTGGGGTGGTACACTATGAAATCACATGTGTGACATTTGGGACAACATGCTTTGGTAGAACAGTAGAACAATGAGTCTTACTAGAGGAATGACTAATGAATTGCAAATCATCATTGAGGATACTTGCACATGACAACCTTTACTGAACAAAACCCAAACATAGTTTCATGATGACAACTTGAACTTGAATTTAAACAAAGTACATTATCTACCAAAAGATGCCCGCTAGATCCAAAGAAACAAGTATTTGACATAGCATGATACGAACAAACCAGTCACATTTTTCTCTCTCCCTCTCTCTCTTTCTAATGATGGCAGTGCAGACTGTTTGGATGCACATGTACTATAAACGTTCTATGAGTTGAATTGTAATAGAATGAATGATAGAATGTGATAGACATGTTGCAAATGAGAGATGACTAAACTGTCAAAGATTGACTTTTTGAGATTGTGGTTTGACTCATGACCTCATAAACAACCTGTGAATGTTTTGTTTGCCAAAGCTTTTGTTGATGTATGTTGGTGTTTCAAATCAACCCGATGATGTTTCTGCAACCACTGGTAATATACTGTAGTCTGCAAACACGTTTTCAATTTACTTGTCTTCGGAGGAGTCCTAAATCTGATTCACCATCCACACAGATCTGACCATGTTCTCTCCGAGAACAGGTATGTACTTGCGTCTTGGGCCTTAGTCGATTGTGTGGTTGATAATTGATAATGTTGATGTGTTTTTCATGCGGTATTGCTGTTGTTCTTTTTGATGTTGACGCTCTATGCGGTTCCGGTTTTCATTGTTTTGTACCTGTTTGCCATATTGCTTATTAGTTTGATTTAGTTTGTTATGTGTCATGATGTTATAGGTTTGTGTTGTTTCCTTTGGTGATTGATTCGATTGCCACTATCTCGTTCTCAAGCTATTTCATTGCTTGTTCGATCAGAATAGAAGTTCAAAGTTCGAAGGTTTCACTGTTTTTTTTTGCTTTTTTCATTCATCCGTTGGGCGTAAGGCATCAACAAGATGCAAACGTGCGACATAACTTCTTTTGATTGAGCACCGATGCCCACTGAACTCAAGCCTCTCTGTTTTCAACTGACTAAGTTCGTCCAAAAGAAATCAATGTGTCCGCTAGTCAATCACCCAATCAGGTAACAGATCATTATTTCTGTATGGAAAAACAGCCGGTAAAATTTGAATATGAACAAACAATGACGAATCTATGCAATACAAATTAAGAATAATTAAGACATCCTTCCAAAGCTCTGCAAAACCCATTTTGAACGGCTGCAAACAATTGGAGCGGGAATGCCAATGGTCGACTTGTTGTCATTTTTGCCAGTGAAGAAAGGAAACTGTAAAGACAAGATATGCATGTATCATGACTTATGTATGAATAAGTTCAGTTAAGTTTGAATTTGGTATTGTTTGCTTCATGTTTCATTGATGTTGTTCCTACAGCATAACTTCTTGCTGAACGTAGTGAATCAAACGCATTGATTGGGAAACAAAGCTATTGGAAGCAAATGGTGGCACAATTGTGGCCAACCTTGTGACCCATACTTGTTGACCACATATATAGTTGTTTCTTTTTATAGTGTTTGAATTTTCGACTTTAGACTTTGAACTTTGACATATTTTGCTATGGCTTTGCAACCTTGCAAGCTTATCAGTTCCCCTGTCTCGATGCTAGCTGCTAGCTTGGACAAGACACCTTGTATGGGGACCACTGCCCAACAGAATAGAGATTCAGAAGCAGCAAGTAAGCTGTTGGAAATGTCTCTCGCCAGTTCGGTTTGCGTGAGAATGGCTGGAGAGCGTTGTGAAGGTTGGTGCTCGATACTGGGCGAGGCTGCCCACCATGAATCATGGAGATGTCGTGAATTAAATACCCACCAGTCTCCTTCATAAGGTGAATATTTTGTGCGGCAAATCTTCCAGGATTGAAGCTTTTCAGGAATGTTTGATTGCCTGAGGCATTGCTGGAAGCAAAAGCAATGAGTAAACAAAGTCTGTAGTGAACCACAAAAGAAAAATATATGTCTGAATTTCTGCAACTATTTGTATGTTGCATTTTACTGATGGCCATTTGGGTTCCAAAGTCAGTTGTTGGCATGAAACTACAACACATGTTTAGATTCTCGACTCAATCAGCATGATTCGACTAGAAACACACATTGAGTTTCATGTTAATTTAGTAAAATGTAAAAAACATATCAGTTGCAATGTGCACTTGCTAGGTCAACTGTCAATCAACCCCAAGTATGATAATATTGATTCATTAATTGTGAGCTCGATGCTTACAATAATACTAGGTGAAATGTAAAAGATGGAAACATGTTGCTCAAGTACTGTTGAGTGTTCTTCCGGACAAGGGAGCGTGCTGGATCTGAACTTTGGGACCCTTGTTCTTGCCGCTGACCAGGTGTAACCTCCTATGGTTGGAAACATACTGTTTCAATTGCATCAAGATGTGTTTGAAGCTGTCCATGCATTCGATCTCCCTCTGGCAGAATCCGAATCGTTCAAAGCAACTCAACCGAACGGTAGCAGAAGGAAATGGATCTGCATCAGGAATGATTCCAGTTTTTTTACAAAACCGGGCTTTTGTCAGCTTCCTGAACGACCTGCTCACTCAATGCCCAGTTTCCATCCCCAATTCCAAGTGGACCGAAATGGTTTCCTTGATCTACCTCTTCATTCTCTGAATCCAACGTAGCAACAACTAGCTGCCTGAAACGACCCAACAATGGGACATCATCCCGGTGTAAAACTTCTCGAGAGGAACTCTGGCTTTCCTCGGGATCTTGCAGAACCTGTTTGACCAACATGGACATGGATTTTGGATGTGACTGAGATCCCTGAGTCAATGGCTGAGGCGTTGACGCCACGGCCGGTACAAATGAAGTGTGCTGTCGGCAAACGCTTGCCAGACGTTGTTCATTGATCCGAATTTGTCTGTTCTCCAGATTTCGATGCTTCGCTTGAGCCCCCCCATGAGTTTTCAGTTCTGGATTGTTGTTCCACTGTGTCTGGCACCATTTCAGAACACGTTTCCTGCAATCATCATGACTCTCGCCTGGCTGTACAACTCGTGTTTTGAAAGTTTCTGCAGTAAAGAGTGTGAAACCGTTGTAGACTTTGTATTCGCCCGCAGGACATTACTTGCACGAAAAGTCAAAGCAAGCAAACAAAACAACTTCTTATTACCTTTAACTTTTATGTTGTAGTCATGCTATGTCATGATCAATCCAGTTCAAGTTACCCTCGCATACGACTTGTCGTATGATTTGGTATCTTGAGGTTAATTGTTGATTGTTGATACATGTTGAGTTGATACTAGAGATTCTAGATTCTAGATACACACTTACCCAACTGAACACAAAATAAAATTGCCGCTACATGTTGTGTAGGAGACAAATCGAGTTCAAGCTAGACCGATAGTCCTTGGTGCTCATCGCAGGGCAGCAAATCAGGTTTGAAGCTCACATCGTCTCTGATATGGTCAAGTTGTTCCACATGGGCTTTTTTGAGTTCAGCAGTCAGATGTTTTGAGCACAACACATGGCTGATGTCACTCCTGCCCCTTCCCGCTCGTCCCATGCTCTTGATTCTGGCAAAGCAGTTTTCCAGTGCCACGTTGAACGGTAGTCCCTGAAATGCTGCTTGGAGTAACAAATGGTGGCGACCATCCTTCAAAAGATCGACGGCGCTACTTGTATGTTCTAGGAGTGGGCCGCTGAATGCCGTATCCAGACAGCGTTCCTTCAATGCGATGAGCTCTCCAGCAAGGGTCTGCAGGGAAGCAGCAGGACAATACACACACACGACTCTGAATTTTACTATGGAAACACAAGTGCAAACGGAACATATTGGCATTAACTAAAGCCAAAAAGAACTAAAACGTGTTGCCTATTGTTTAGTTGTTTTTTCCCACAGGGAGGGGGGCCTTCTTGGATTCAATATTTTCTTCATTGGCAACAAGTCTCGCAAGATTCCATGGATACACAGTGTACGGTTTGACGAGACGGTGCCATGTCTGACCCACCTGCGAGACGACAGCCCAAAATGTGTGTGTCCAGAAATCGTCTGGGATGTTTCCAACCAGTCCTGCAAAGCGAAGAGATGAAGATGTGGCCACCCAACATGTACTGAGACAGGATCACTTTCTGATACTGCTTGTTCGAAATGCATACACACACACACTCAGTAATCTGGGGTATACAAACATAAATTCAATTGATACCCCAAAACCACAAAAGTTATATAGTATATATTAACTGCTACTTCCACACGATATATATATATATATATACTACAGTAGTTTGCAGTCACTTGAATCAGTTATGTGACCTAGATCTAGATGGTACATACGGTGTGTCACACACACAATGTAAATTGTAAATTTTGGATCGAATGGGAAGCTAAAATGAATGAATGAAAATGGACATGTAGTTTTTTTTGCTTACCTACAATACATTTGTTTAATGCCCTTTGTTACCTGCCGTTGTGCTATCAGAAACTTACATAGTCGAAACATGTCGAAACTATCACGCAGGGCACAGTTTTGCAAATGGTGAGTTGGTAAAACTTAATTACATAATGAAAAAGAGGATACACTTATCATGGTTCATGATCATGATGACGAACATAAGCTGTCCACCAAGCACGTATCCTTCCACAACATCTTGAAGCAGCAAGCTACCATCTTCTCCAGAGATGTTCTGTAGCTGGCCCGTCTCCATCAACAGAAGTAGCTCATCAACCGCAAGTCGCGCAGGAGACTCACATGTCGACATGACTGCCAGCGGTGATGTTTTACCCTCATCAATCGAAGCCGATTCCCCTTGCCACTTGAGAAACTTGAACATCGCCTTCTCTAGGGGATCGTGGAGCAAGTTTGTCCCTGATGACATCCAGCCGGTTGTGTAAAACCTCAGACACCGCTTCATTTGCTTGTTTTGCCAAATGTTTTCAGAGCTGTGCGTCAGTGCGGCATACTCCCAATTTGCAATCCGATGCTGTACTTGGACTTAAACTTAGACTTTAGCAAATGCTTCCAAGTTTGATCTGCTTCTCAAAAAATATGTTCGATCAAAGTGACATGGCAGAAAGCTGGTTGAAAGCTTTGTACACATTCTCGGACGAGTGGTTGAGAGCATTCCTTGGTAAATCATTCCGCGTGCACTGCAAACACCTTGCATGCTATGAATGAATTGAGTCGACTGTGATGGAGCATGGCTGACTTTGGATTTCCGGCTCAATCCCAACAAGTTCTGATCACCATCGGCGCCTAAGTTAAAGTCAGGCAAGGAACATGGAGCAAAGTCGCTGCAATATCAGTGTGTTGGGTGGTCTCTCTGGCAGGACCCCTGCCAGCAGCAACTTGATGTTGGCTGACGCCGCGTCGCATACCAGTCGCAAGATGAAGAACTTGCGAGAAGATGACCATCCTCAGAATGGGCTGGGGATCCATCTTACAAAAACAAAACCAGCAAACCACTATTCACTGTTCACGACTGAAGGCTGAAGTCTTCATTCACTCTGAGCAGTAGCATCATCAATCAATTGATGAGCAGCATCGAGCTGCCATCGCTGACCAGACTCTGGACTCTAGATTCCATTCTAGCTTCTAGACTATAGTCTATAGTCTACAGTCCTCTAACCAGCTGCTCTTAGTTTGCGACAAGTCGCCCCAGAACGAAATTGGATGCTTGGCTTTCATGGCCTTGTAAATGCCTTCAGCAGTTTCAGCTTCCACCACTGCCGGTATGATGGGGATTGCAGACTGCCTCAGTGCATTCCAGAGTCGAATTGCTTGCAAATGTAATGATGAATTGCATACGGCTTATCGTTGTCCAACAGTGAGCCAACACCTACAACTAAGTAACCTAATTCGAACTTTAACTTTAATCTTCAAACTAAGTCAAATCTCTCGAATCAAGTCGAATCAAGGACAAACACAGAAGTCTTAATTTTGTTTGTAGTTAATGCATCAAAATATACATCCACCAGTCACTAGCTCAGCCTTCAGTAATTCCAATTCATCGGGCCTTTGAATTTTACTTTCACCTTCACCTGCCTATAACCGAACCCATCCGCGCTGACACGCAGTCCTTTCTACGGAAAGCTGGCCAAGCAACAACAAGCGGTGCGATGAATCATCCAATTGGCAGAAGATGTGTCCACGTTGCACCTGTCTCCCGGCAAAGCTAGTTTGCAAAACTGGCCACGGAATGTAGAATGTAGAACGCGTGCACGTTTGTGCTTTTGCTATGCACACCGAGATGGGACCATGACGTAAGAATTTGGCTCTATTAATTGGCAATGGTGTAACTGTGATTGGAAGCTTGATTGCAAAAAAAGAGAAGACCCATCAACTCAGAGCACGCTGTTGAAACTGCGCTTTCTTCCGGATCTTTCGGACAAATGTGTGTCACTGCACAAGCGATGTCGGGCTACAATTTTCATCATTGCAAAATTACAATCTCCAGTACCACCTCAGAGGAGTACTGAATTGACTATGGACCCTAGGGCTGAAACAAATAGCCAATCAATATACTTCATTTGGCACAAGCTGTCTCGCCACTCCCATACCCCTCAGCCCCCTCGATAATGTGGTCGTGTTACAAGCACATGGTAGACACTGTCTACTTCCAGAAGTCCAGATCGCGCCCGTGACTTCACCGAGGACGCGTCGAACTCCAAGGACAAAGCACTGTTTGGTGCATCTGCATGTTTGGCTTTTCCTGACAGATGCACTGTATACTCGATACTCCGAATACCAGCAGGGATAGTTGAACAAGCAATAGTCGACTGGATGTTTGAGTTTACTTTGATTTGATAGATAAGCACAAATTGATGGATTTTCGTTCTGTACTATACTCTACATTCATACCAAACTCTTCACTGCACACATACTTTACTCATACTTTGGTCATACCTTACTTCACTCATACTCTACTCATATTGTTCTCTTGCATCATACTTTACTCACACTATTACTCATTACTCATACTATACCGCCTTTACAATACCCATATAATACTCAATACTTAGTGTTCAATCCTCGATAATCATTCAACACAAGCAATTTAATTACGGAGAACTGATGGCTGTAGAACGAGCCAGGCTGCACTCAGCAAAGTCTGAATCGATTGTTCCAGCTCATGCATCCATAGCTCGGAGATGGCGTTGCGCACCTAAGGCTACGAAAACAGAGGGCCCAAAAACAACGCAATTAACATGACTGTTTTCTCTAGGGCACACTTGCAATCTAACGGCAACTTAGGCAGGCCAATTCATTTCAAACACACTGGAGCCACTTGTTTTAAGATACAATCCTGGATTTACTAGATAGATTCATAGGTAGATAGGTAGATGGATAGATAGACAGACAGATGGGTGCATAGCAAGAAAGAAAGATAGATAAATAGATAGATAGATAGATAGATTCATAGCTAGATAGATAGATAGATAGATCGATGGATGGATGGATGGATGGATGGATAGATAGATAGATCGGTAGATAGATGGATCGGATGGATGGATGGATGGATAGATAGATATATTTGTTCATATACATACAAAATGATCATGTCTTTCAAAAATCACAGATCAATAGGTCATCGTCATTGGAAGTTTCGAACCAAAGCCATCAGCGTGTCTTTGATTCTTCGTCAAGCCACCGACGAGATATGGGTCGTGGAAGAAGCGAACCAGTAAGCTAGTGCGTTGACGGAGAACATGCTTGGGATCTTTTTTTGCAGTTGACCTTGCCTTTTGCCATCCCGTAGACCATAGGCTGCGCCAAACCTGAGGCTACAAAATGCGAGCGGTGACAATTCTCATGGTCATACGCTATATTCTGCATGAAGAACACGGTGAATGGGTGAAATAAACAATTACACTTGTTGCTCCTGTTTGTTATTGCAAGTAACACCCACAGATCTATGATTTTTGATAAACCATTTGCCACAGAAACCATACAGCCACAACGCAACATCCACACGACGTACCAAAACACATGCAAAACTGCAAAACAAACATCAGAGTATGGTAACCATGAAAAAAATAGCACTCAAAAGTAAAGACTTCGACCAAACACACTCAATCGTGACTCTTTCAAATCTTTCAACATTGAGTTCAGTAACGTCACTTTGAGCATGCTAGATGGAGTCCACGTCTTGTATTTGCCCTTACCCTTGACCAGTTTCGTTCTTCCAAAGGCTTCTCCTTTTCGAACTGCGTGATGTCGAAAATAGGTTTCCAGCGTGGTCCTGCTTGCAACCAGTTGCAAATGCACACTTGACTTGACAATGAGCCGGTCAGAGTTGGTCGGACAAACAATCTTGCCAAGTGGTTTTTTGTTCAAGACTTCAACACTCCTACAAAAACTAGCACTCTCGGAAAAATCAAATAAATAGAATATGGTCATTAGTCATTAGTCATTTGAGACAACGTTCTATACTTGTTCTAATAAATGACGACTGCCTTGCGCAGTACTACCGATGGTATCCAATGTCAAAAAAGTAGACGATGTAAAGTAAGTGTATATCACTTTTTTGTGCTTATGGAAAGCAGGGATTGGCTGATGTTTGCTTCTAAAGTTTTTGCTTGTTATCTGTTACACTTTCCGTTTCAGTTTCCATTTGGAGAGCATTTGAATTGAATAATTAATCACAATAATGAGTAAAGAAGTACCCCTATATTATTCCTATTCTTTTCATTTCATTATCACCACAAACATTGCTTAGATGATCAAGCCCGTCCTTTCAACCGTCGAACTTCGCTCATTTGACCTTCGAAGCTGCGCCAGTTGTTTGCCTCGAGTGTTTGGGTGGAGACTAGGCTGACTAAACATGACCAAAAATTGAACCCTCATTTGGGAAGAGCAGTAAAACCTCATATGAACCTCATTCATTTGAATGACCTGATGCCAAGTAGCCAATGAACGCTAGTTGCTCCTTTCTCCCAAAACCTCCAATGAATGACCCAACACAAAAAAAGCAGTAACCCAACTCAATGCTGACAAGGTTCACTTTCGAACATACTTGAGGTTCACAGTCGAACGAGACACATTGCGACGACCAGCGGGACGTCTACCCACCGTCATGCCGATCACGCCGTGGTTCTCACTTTGTAGTCAAATAATCGAAGATCTACTGGAATCTGTCATCGTGATGTTTCTCGAAACGAAAAGGATGTGAACAAGGCTAGGTCAACTAGCGCATACAATGAAACATCATAGCAGACGTACTGTATAATACTATATACTTACTTGATATATTTACTTTCAATTCAAAATAATGGAGGGAATGTTCTCGCAAACTCCAGGATATGTTCGTTTCTTCAACCATGCCCGCAAACTCCATAGCGTATACCCCTGCCATGTGGCTTGAGCTTCTTCCGACAAAGCATCATACCGACTCTGCCTGACATATGCTGTGACTGTGACCTGTCTAGTCTCCTGGTGGTGCCTCTTCAGCGTTCCGTTGCTACTCGCTCTTACTAGAGTAGGTCAGGAAATTCAGAAAAAAGTTTGTCCTTGTCTTTGAGTCATGTCGGTCTCCAACTATTTGAAGAGGACAAGATAATGCTCACAACCTTGTACGCTTATAGTTAGCTGAATCAATTGTTTGGAATCTCAGCCTCCCAAGTGCCTTGCAGCAAACACTGTCTCACCTACCACCATGAGCAAAATAGTTATACTGGTACTACCTTTGTACCAATACCAATTTGTTGATGTTCAATGTGATATTGCTGTATACTGCAGTCATACACAACGTACCCGGCATTGTGCCCCCATACAGCAACACATTGTCCTACATAGTACCTCTATGCCACACTGTACCAACACTAGTGTACCACACCAACGTCCTCCACACTGAACCTCGCACTACATCATTGTACTGTGGTACTGTTGCCTGTACCACATCATTGTTCCTTTACTCGTCCATTGTGCCAAACACATGCCCCTCACCAGCGTACCTCCCCGTAAGCTCTCTCCAGTAGGTATATGAACCACTATTCTTGAGTTTAGCTAAAAAAAAATGTGTGTTTGAAAATGAGCTATGTTTGTTGTTTGTGATTGAATAATTTTCCCTCCGATTTTTTCCATGGGTGGTTTGACAAACTTAAAACAACAAAAATACATACCTTTATGTCTGAGCTAAGTCGACTTAGAAGTTTTAGCTAAGTCAGCTAAGTCACAGTTAGCTAAGTCAGCTAAGTGCGTTAAAAAAGTTACACAGGTTACACCACTTAGCCTTAAATCGCATAAATCAAACATAAGTCAACCAACGATTCAGCTAAATTGCATAAATGATATAGCATTTTGCTAAATAGATACTAACTCAATGAACGATTTAGTAATTCCATTAAATGACTTAGAACATTTATATAAACGACATATAACTAGGCTAAGTGCTACTTAGAGAGCTTAAAAGCTATACTTATCAGAGTTACTAAACGTGATAATTGCGCTAAAAAGCTAGTAACCCACATGATCACCCAAGTAATGCATCCTCATTCCGAACTTGAACCGAGCCCGTCCCAACCCCGTCCCGCAACCGCCGTCCCAACGCGCTTTCCTTGACTTTCTCTCGCCGGCTTTCTCTCACTGACATTCTCTCTCTGACTCTCTCTCACGACTCTCTTTCACTGATTCTCTCTCACCCACTTTCTCCCACTGACTCCCTCTCGCCAACTTTCTTTCACTGATTCTCTCGCACTGGCGCTTTCTCTCACTAACTTTGATTCGCTCGCTTTCTCTCACTGGTTTTCTCTCCCTGGCTTTTTCTTATTGGCTTTCTTTCATTGACTCTCTCTCTCTCTCGCCTACTTTCTCTCACTGACTTTCTTTCGCCGACTTTCCTTTACTGATTCTCAGTCAGTCGCTTTCTCACACTGACTCCGTCTCGCTGACTTTCTTTCGTTCGCTTTCTTTCAGTGACTCTCGCCGACTTTCTCTCACTCACTGTCTTTAATTGGCTCTCTCGCGCTGACTCTTTCTCATTGATTTTCTCTCTCACTGACTCTCTCGCTTTGATTCTCTCTCACTCAGGTTCTCTCACTGGCTTTCTTTCACAGACTCTTTCTCATTCACTTTCTCTCACTGACCTCTCACACACACAAACACACTTTCTCTCATCGAATTTCTTTCATTCACGTTCTCGCACTGACTCTATCGCGCTCACTTTCTCTCATTGACTCTCTCTCACTGACTTTCTTTCGCAGATTCTCTCTCACGGGCGCTCTCTTTCATTAACTTTTTCTCACTAACTTTGATTGATTGACTTTCTCGTGTTCACTTTCTCGCACAGACTTTCTTTCACTTGCGCCGGCTTCCTTTCACGGATTGTTTCTCACTGGCGCTCTCTCTCACTAACTTTGATTCGCTCGCTTTCTCTCACTGGTTTCTCTCCCTGGCTTTTTCTTATTGGCTTTCTTTCACCGTCTTTCTTTCGCCGATTCTGTTTCACTGGCGCTCTCTCACTGACTTTCTTTCTCTGACTCTCTCGTTGACTTTGTATCGCCGACTTTCTCTCACTGACTCTCGCTCACTCACGTGCTCACTCTTTCTATCTTTCTCTTTCTCACACACTTTCTCTCGCTGACTCTCTCTCTCTCTCTCTTTCACTTTCTCGCACGGGCTATCTCTCACTGACTTTCTCTCACTGACCCTCTCTCGCTCACTTTCTCTCACCGGCATTCTCTCACGGACTCTCTCTCACCGACTTTCTTTCACTGATTCTCTTGCAGTCACTTTCTCTCACCGGCCCTCTCTCACCGACTTTCTCTCACGCACTTTCTCTCATTGGCTCTCTCTCGCCTCACTGTCTCTCACTGACTCTCTCTCATTCCCGTTCTCTCGCCCGCTTTCTCTCACGGGCTCTCTCTCATTCACTTTCTCTCACTGACTCTCTTTCACTGACATTGCATCATTCGAGTAGCCATGTCGAACACTTCCCGTTTAAGTGGACAGGGGGCATGGTGCATCCCTATTGTGAGGTCCTAATGATCAGTCACCAATCATCGCAAGTAGAACTTCAGAAGCACTGGCCATTACGTAAAATGATGTCGGCCAAAATCAGTTTACATGGTCCAGTTCACGGCCATTGTTGTTACCAGCCGTCTTTGTTTTTTACCAGGTGGCACGGTGGGCGCGCCATACTTTTTAACCGCCATGCAGGTCCAGTGCAACCTGACAGATCCTGTGGTTAGCGACGGAATCTTCAACTTGTCCCTGGACGTCATCGCTGTATCTTTGCCGAGTGGAAGCATGCAATGTTTGGCCAGAGCCAATGGCGTTATTACTTCAGCAGGAGCCTTTGAACCAAAATGACCCCACTTCTGATCTCAGTAATTGTGGGTCATACAGGCTTTCAGGTTTTGAGGCAGGTGAATATGATAGATGATCAGTGATGAAACTGCAAAAACGTCCCCCAAACAACCATGTGACCTGAAAAACTTAGCAGGGTTTCAACCGGAGAGCTTTGCAGTTTGAAACAGAAAGTTGTATTGGGTCCTGTTGGTCTTGGGAACCCTGAGCACGGTCGTGTGCGCTGGAACCTTGCAGCCCAACATGTTTGTGCCAGGCGGATTTGTTGGCCCTGCCACAACCACCACTACAACACTTCCTGGGACAACACAGAATGCCGGCACAACAAGAACCATTAGTGGGACAAGCGCTGCAGGCACCACAGCCACAACAGTGTCAACAGAGACAACGACAGCCACAACAACTTCCGACGCAACAACAGCCAGTGCAACCACAAGCAGTTCGACCAGCAGTTCGACCAGCAGCTCTACAAGCAGTTCGACCAGCAGTTCGACCAGCAGCTCTACAAGCAGTTCAACCAGCAGTTCGACCAGCAGCTCTACAAGCAGTTCGACCAGCAGTTCAACCAGCAGTTCGACCAGCAGTTCGACCAGCAGTTCGACCAGCAGCTCTACAAGTAGTTCTACAAGCAGTTCAACCAGCAGTTCGACCAGCAGTTCGACCAGCAGTTCGACCAGCAGTTCGACCAGCAGCTCTACAAGCAGTTCGACAACAGAGACAACGACAGCCGCAAAAACTTCCGACGCAACAACAGCCAGTGCAACCACAAGTGCTGCAATCACTGCAACCCTTACAGAAGCACCTCCCTCTTCTAGCAGATCATTGAGATCCACTACAATTTCCACAACCACGCGTGGGTCAGGAGGCGCGATTTGAGATTTATGTTGGGTTTTGAGAGGGGTTTTAAGACAAAGTTCGAGTTTTTTTTTCAATATTTGATATCGCTCTGCCACAACAGCAGGGTCCATAGCCAGATGTTGCGAAGCCTTCACAGTGCGCCGACTTCTTGAGCTGTTACGATTATGTGAAAGAAAATGATCCCCTCGTATTCAAAAAACGATTTCTTTTCATAAATGATTTGGGTATGTCTCAAAATTCAAAATAGGGGTAACCCGCAAACTGATGGTTTACCTATCAAGAATAATCATAACTTTGGTGATTTTGCCCCACCCCCCCTATTTTGAGACAACCCAATTTCTATACATGGTGTCGTTCATGGTTTTGCTTTCCCGCCAAATCGGAGCGCCCTCAACTGGTCAGCTGCTCTTCGCTGGCTAAATCATCAGCTACTCAGAAAAATTCGTCGCCTTGAGATGGTGAGGATACCGCCAAGAGTGCTTTTGATTTGTCAAGCCCGGATGAGCCGCTAAACCCCTGGCGACTATCATTTGGGGGTGGTACTGTACCACGGCGACTAGGCTTGCCAGTTTCATCACGGCCAACTTGGGGGTAGCCACCCCCTACTAACCAACCCTAATAAGCTAGGGGTTTAGTTTCATCCAGGGTTTGCATTACCAATAAATAAATCCCATCCCCCTAATATTAAAACGATTGGGAATCGACGCTCATTTTGGGGGTTGGTAAAGGGGGGGTAACTAAATATTAGGGGGAAGGGAGGGAAGGGATGAGTTCTAAATCTTTTCCCTGAGTGTGGCCGCCGGCTGCGCTAGTAGTTGGATCACAAATGCCTTGCAGCAGCTGTCAGGTACTTGTGCGACCTACATGTGTCAGGGAGGTTTCGTGCGAAAGCCTTTGGCTAAGCAGCAGATTTGCAATCCATGTTCGGACCTTGGATCAACAATCCCGAGAAGCAATGTTCATAGTTTGGGCCAAAAAAGGAAGTAATCCCCAACCCCCCGCTCATATTAAGTTACCCCCCAATAAACCAGCTGGTTTGGGATTGGGAATCTGTTCATAACTTGGGGATCCCTAGGAAGGTTTTGATATTTGAAGGAATGGATTTATTGGGTTTGAAAGCTTGGGGCATTTTTGGGTACCTATTGGTGAGATTCTCGCAATAACCTTGCATTGCACGGCGCCGTGCAATACATGTGTTTTCTTGCAGTTGAAATTTTCTTTGAGAAGGACTTTGCTAGGAAGGAGAATCTTTGCTGACAGGGCCGGGTCAACCTGCGGCGGTCTTACCGTTCAAACATCCAAGGCAGCTTCCCATGTCCCCTACATAGTCGGGGACGCTCGGGTTCCCCAGGGGCAGTGCTTCTGGAAAAGCGGCGCCCTCTACACATACAGATGTGGATTGCTGAAAAATATGACGGCAACAAAAATCAGAGCAATCTTTGAAAGATTGAACACCCTTGGATCCCAAAAATGATAAAACTTTGAACCGTAGGTCCTTGATCCCGAGACCCCCGCTCCTTCATTGAAACAAGAATAATTAAAACTTTCAAACCCCTACCCCCCAAAAACACAAACCTGAACCATTCTCAGTATTTGCGCAGCATCATGCCGGAATCCTTGCCGGGCAGTTCTCCTGTGCGTGACCTGGCCTGTTTGCTGCATGGCTGCCTGGAAATGATAAGCCAAAATTGATCAGGCAGCTGAGCGGATACAAAGTCGAACGCTTTTGACTTCTTGAAACGTGCGCCAAAAAATGTTTCTCTTACAATTTTTGCTCCCTCATGGCAACTAACAGAGAGAAAAGGGGCAAAACTTGCATTACATGTGGCGGGGGCAAGTCTTGTGCGGGATGGCAGGCCCCGATTCTTGTTTTGATGGATATGGACTGTGCACGACCTCGATTGCCGCAAGATGATTCAGTTTTGATTGGTGTGATTGTTCAGCATCCATCGCTGACCGGTGCCCGAACAGTCCCAGAAACCAAAAGACATAAAGACTTTGCCCAGAGGTGTTAGCCAAGGTTCCCTAGGAAAGCCTTCTGCCAGCGAATTTTGTAGCCGCATTTTGCTAAGTTCGCCCTGTACTTGTACTGTTCAAGTGCTCTCTAAGGTGATGAAAGAACCTGCTGCCTTGCAACCTGTGCCACCTACGTTTGCCCCTTCGGCCTGGTGAATGATGCAGTGGAGGCGGACCAGGGTACGTATCAAGTCAGTTTTATAAACGCAGAGAGCATTGAAATGGGTCTGGGGTCAATACCAATTATTGGGATGTTCATTTTTGGGGTGTTCACCAGGGGTACCAGGTGTTGTCCCGTAGCCGGATTGGTGCAGCAAGAGATATGCATCTGTCAATGAGTCTAGTCGCGCATGCGCGCAAACTTATGCATCTTGCCGTTGCGTGCCCGTGTTTTTTTTTTGACAAGTCAAGCAACAAAAGGAGCTAAAAGACAGGCTTAGGAGTGTGTAGTGTTGTGTGGCTTTGCAAGAAGTTGTCCTTTGGTGCAGGGGTCGGATCAGCTCAGGCCTCTCCGAACATGGAATTTCTGGTCATGGGAAGTGCTGGTACCATCTGGTTGTCAACGGAATTCGACTGCGCAGAGGAGCAGAGCAGCTACCATCACTAATTAATGGTTCTCGCTGCTCCCTGCATTCCCTGCCACCAATTCAACAAACAATCACCAACGGTGAAGGCTGTAGGGTAGCCAACAATCGTAAAGCCAACCCATTCCGGCTGTGTGACCTCACAACGGCGCAGATCAGACAGGCTCAGGTGTAGTTGGGGTACCGTATTTGCGCAGAACGAGTAATGGAGCGTTTTTTGTATTGAGGTATTGGTTGTTTTGTTGGCTCAGTGGGTGGCTATTTGGTTGGTTCCCCCGTGTGTTACCCCATTGTTTTTCATTTTATTGATTTTGTTCCAGCGGCTTCATTGATCTTCGTTGGCTACCAGCAACCCGGAGGTTTGCGGCGCAACGGCAGACGATTGCACCACAGCAACTTGCTGCGTTTCCCGACGTGAACGCAAGAGGCGTCGACGGTCAAGGCGGAGGGCGGGCCGCAGGTATGCCTCTTTGCCAGAAGCGCTGCCGAACCTTACACCTACCGAGGCTTTCATCAATACAGAGGACAGGAGTTTAGGGTTTAGCGATTGTTTTGGCCTACTAAACATGTCTGAAATGATAGTGTGGTATGTGCAATAATAGTCACTACCCATTACCACCTATTGAACTGGTGATTTTGGGGTATGGTGACTATTATTGCGCATATCGCATTATCGTTCATGGCCACTGTTTGTGTTGATAGATATTCACACTGGATCGTTTTTGTTGCAACCTTGCGGTAATTGGTGTCCAACTTTGAGCAGGTTGCGGAGCCTGAACAGGGTAATCTGGCTGCCAGGAGATCATGTTCTTGCAAGGAAAGGATGGTGATGGACAAAATTTTAACGGAGAGGAAACAGATGAAGAGGACGAGTTGTAGCGGCTGAGCCTACGCGTTTCCTCACAGGCTTGGGTCACGACCACTGACTTTCAATTTTTTTTTGCCTTGATATATGTGCCATGGTCAAGTTATTCAGTAGGTACGGTATGGTCATGTTATTTGTGATAAGACATCCATACAATAATTATTAAATTAAAGTTAGAATAGTACCTAATAGCCATTGGATAACCTTCCCCTATTATGGTTAATAATACCGAGCTTTGACCATAGCATATATACCGTGTTTTTTTTCTTGGCCCAGGGCGATCAGTACGGAGAACGTGGCGCGGTAAATTTGAGCTTTTGATTATAATTCGAACTACCTTAAATTATTTAATTTAAGATTTTATATATTAATATTATTATATTAAAATTTATTAAATTATTCTAACTCCTATATAAATATATTGAAATTTCAAAAAAATGTTAATTTATATATTTTATATAAATGGATATATTTATTCTTTAATTTTAAATATATTTTCTAAATTTAATGGAAAATAATTTAATATTAATATTTCTAAATTCTTTATAATTAATAATATTTTATACTTTTTTGAAATATATTATTAATATTATTATTACATAAAACGCTAGCGCGAAGCCCTGCGCGCCACCTCTCCGGACCCTCGGAGTCCAGACGCCTCTCTGGAGAGCCAGCCCTATTTGTTTCCTTTTACTTGCTTCGGGTTTTTTCCAATTTTCTGGGAAAATTGGTTCTGGAATGTCAGATTTTCCGGGAAAAATTGGAGGATAACAACCGCCAATTATCGGCGGAAAATGGGGAGTCGGGTATCAATTTCCGGCGAAAAAGGAACGTTTTCACACTGTCAATAGCGGACGAATTTTTCCAGAAAATTCGAGGTTTTCAGATTCGGCCTTGGTTCGATTCTCCCCCGGTTCACGAGCTGTCAGCTGTGAGCTGTTAGCTGCGAGCTGTTAGCTGCGAGCTGTCGGCTGCGAGCGGTCAGCTGGGAGCGGACCGCTTCGCGCTGTCAAACCACAAACCACAAATAACAAACAAGAAACGATAAACGACGCACAACAAACCACAAAGAACAAACTACAAACAACCAACAACCAACCACCAACAACGAACAACCAACAACCAACAAGCAAGAACCACCAACCACCAACCAACAACAAACAACAAACAACAACCAACAAACAACAAACAACCAACAACAAAGAACAAACAAGAAATCACAACCAACAAAGAATCAATCACACACAACTATGAACAAACCACGCACACGAAAGAACAGACAACACACCGCGCACGGCTGTTTTGAATTTGCTCCATCCTAGGCGGTCTCAAGCATAACCAAAATCAAACTGCTCCCGGGCGGGCCGACATTGTCGAGTAACTTGTTGGGTTTGTCGCGCAGCGTTTTTTTACACAGATCCTGGATCGGATCACCTTCCCGAACAATGTGCAAACCTTGATGTTGAAAACACGATCCCTAACCCTGATTGGATCACTTTGGATCA
>VSDK01026995.1:24206-70324 GCA_009767595.1 Symbiodinium kawagutii | reverse complement strand
CACAAGCAGCTAAGAGGGGCCATGGGCAGACCCGAAGACGGGGTGACCCAGAAAGAGACAGAGACAAGGCCAAGAGAAGTTTTGGTTCGGTCTTGATAGACAAGGCCAAGGACCGAGAAGAAGAGGTCAGGTCTCGCAAGAGGCGATCCTCTCCGGGCAAAGAGGCCGTAGACCTTGACAGGTTGCGGCAAAAGAAGAGCCGGTCCTCAAAGAGAGAGGATAGCCCCCGAGATGACTCGTCAGAATCCGAGGCGGATTTTCGAGTGGCCTCGTCCCGGGGAGTAGACCTGGTGAAGCTGTCGAAAGCGGAGCCGGGCTGCTTACTTCGGTCCGCCCTCAAGGAGATGCAGAAGTATCTCTCGGCTCGGGGCGAGGCGACGACAGAGGATCTGTCCGAGGGGAAGGTGCTGTCATACCTGCACCAGGTGCTGCTGCCCCAGTTCCCGAAGGCAGGAGTGAGATCGACCCGAGAACTGGTAACACTTGCCAGCGCAGTCGATCTGTTGCTGAGCGGGGAGTTGGGCCGGTGCGGCGATCTCCTCATTCAGCGGTTCAAAGCCATCGAAGGCCCCCTGACCGCAGAGGGGAGCTGGGCGGTTTCACAGCATCAAGAGCTGATCCCGGCAAGGGCATCGCTGTCAACCAAGGCCGAGTTGACGGAGGCGGCAAAGGCCGAGATAAGGGCTCAGAAGCTGAGGTCCCAGTTGCAGAAAGGGACCAAATAGGAAACAGGCGGCGGGTCCCCGAGGAAACCCGTGACGCCATCCCAGATGAACAGGAAGACATGGAGGAGGAACCAAGGGCCGAATCGCGTGAGCTTCGCAGAGAAGGCTCAGGTGATCCCAGCTCCTTTGGGGAGGGATCCGAGTCAGAGCCCGGAGAAGAAACCACCGGAGAAGGAGAAGACGAAGGAGCCCCCAGTGAAGATTGTACCAGCGGTGGAGAATCACCGGAACCCAGCGAAAGGTCTTGGAGCTCGAGTTCAAGATAGTCGGTCTCCCAGCCCGGCCAGGCAAGTGAGGCTGGGGCGAGAAGATTGGAAGAGGCCGACTGGGAAGAAGTGAGGGTCTTCTGCTACAATGTGTGGAAGATGGAGACCAACAACAAGAGCATGTCCCAGTTCGCCTCACTGATGGTTCGGATGGTTCACAACTGCCCCGGTGTCTTAGGTGATCATAGCAAGAGGCTCCTAGAGTGTGCCATTTCCCAACAAGGGACGACGCAGAGGTGGCGCGATCTTCTGCCGCTCCCTGTTCCTGATGACGTGGTGGACACCGTGAAGGCCATGACGGAATCACGGGAGACCAAATTAAAGAAGACAGGAGCCAGTGGCGGGGCAGTGCGAAACACCTATACAGGAAGTTGGGTGCTGATGCGCTGGTGTACTGTATGATTGTGGGGCTGAACTGCTTGTGGGGCGGCTTGAAGGGTAAGACTCGAGAGCCGACTCTGTGGAAAGATGTGACCCCTGCTCAAGAAATGGCGGTGGAACGTTTGAAGGAGGCCGCACTCTATCTTCTTGATGGTAAAGATGTTGATGGAGGCACCGGTGTTCCACGGACCCCTGATGGGGATTGGAATGACCGTATCGATGATGCACGGATCTCGTATCATGGTGAAGTTATGCTGAAGGCTGAACCTTTGGAACTCGAAAGGGTTGTGGTCAGCTTGCCTCCAGAGGGTTTTGGTGCAGTGGTCAACATCTTGGATGTTTGTGAAGGAAAGATCCGGGATCAGCTTTCGGACCCGCATTCCTTGATCCTAGGTGCCCAGGATCTTCCAGAAGCTATCCCAAAGCCCCGTGTTCGAGTGTTGGATGGTGAGTGGGAACCATTAGCCCGGTCTCTTGTTGAGAGGGGCATTCTGGTTCCAACATCTGAGGTTCTCCAGTTCAAAGGAGAGATGGTGTTGAACGGACTTCCAGACGGTCGCTCAAGTCAGAGGCTGATCATGGATCTCCGTGCCAGCAACGCAATGCTCTCGGTCATTGGTGGTGACATAGGAACATTGAGTGGAGCATCGGCGTTCACTGCCATCACGTTGGAAGAGGCCAATGTGATCTCCATTTCAGGAGATGACTTGGTGGCCAGCTTCTACCTCTTCTCATTGCCGCCGGTGTGGAGGCCGTTTCTTGCCTTCGAGAAGCTTGTCAGCTGGAGGGCTCTTGGTTATGATCAAGATGGATCGACCTACCTCTCATCGGCGGTTCTTCCGATGGGATTTAGCTCCTCCGTGGGGATTATGCAACATATTAATATCCACAGGAGGTTGGCGTTGTGGTCACCAAGAGCTGGGGCAGGCTTGAATGCTGCCCTTGAGGTTCGTCGAGACCGACCGTGGCCTGAGTTGGGTGATGATTGTCCCGCATGGTGCCTGTACTTGGATGACAGCACCCTGCTCCGAAAGATCGAAACTCAAGTGGCTGAGACCCTGGTCGGGAAAAGCCAGCAGGAGCAAGATGACCTCCGTCGAGCCTACCAGTACTGGGGGATCCCCTTCAACTCCAAGAAGGCTGTGGAGGAATGCCTCTCAGCTGAGCGGTTAGGTGCCTATCTAGATGGGGATCGTGGCCGCATTGGAGTGACTGCAAAGAGGACCCTTGAATGTCTGGGGCTCAGTGCTTGGGTGCTAGGGCAAGGTCAGGTCAGCAAGAAGACCCTTCAGGTTCTTGCTGGCAAGGAGATTCATTGCCTTCAGTTCAGGAGACCATTGATGTCAGTGTACGATGAGATATGGAAGTTGATTGCGGGCCCAGATGATTACCCATACTTGACGGTGAAGCTGGTGAATGAGATCGTGACCAGCATGTGCCTTAGCCCGTTGCGATTCACTGACTGGAGGGCTTGTATTGACCCGCAGGTGATGGCTAGTGATGCCTCAGAGAGTGGAGGCGGTTTTGTTATGGCCTCCAAGCTGAGCGAGTCAGGGGTGGCTCAAGTGCTCAAGCCGGATGAGAGGCAAAAGACCCGGACAGGGGTAGTTGTCTTCGACTTCTTTGCCGGCATTGGAGGGCTGTTGCGATCCTTGGAGCGTGCTGGCCTTGAGTGGGAGCACCATGTCGTGATTGAAAGCGACAGACAATGCCGAAGGTGCATTCGAAGGACTTGGCCTGGTGCCGCAGAGTACACCGATGTCCAGACCCTGACGAGGGAGGACATGGCCAGAGAGTTGGATAAGGTTGAGAATCTGGGCCTAGTGGTTGCTGGTGGTGGCAGCCCATGCCAAGGACTCTCAAAGTTGTCGTCCCAGCGGCAACACTTCAAGGACGCCAGGTCAAAGCTTTTCTTCGACTTCTCCGAACGAGTTGAGGAGTTGAAGTCCTTAGTTGCTGCGCGAGATGCTGAGTTCCTGGGCTTCATGGAGAATGCGGTGATGGATGAAGCCGACCGTGATGAGGTGACAGATCGATTGGGATGGAAGCCCCATCTCTTGGAGAGTGGTGACATCAGCCGAGTCAGACGCCCTCGACTGTATTGGATGAACCAAACCTTGCCCATGGCGGAGTGGTTTGAGATTGAGTACCATGACTTGGTCAATGAGGTCAAGATGAAGGGCGAGATTGAACCCGATACATTTTGGGTCCCGGAAGGCTTGAAGTTCCATGGTGATCCCAAAGTGAGGCTGCCGACCTTTACCAGACCAATCAAGAGGTCTCGACCCCCGGTAGACCCAGCTGGGTTGAAGGGATCAACCAAAGATGCGAGGGAACGGTGGCTCAAAGATCAGTTCCGTTACCCCCCTTACACCTACGAAAAGAAGTATATGTTGACAGATGCCCAAGGCAATCTGCACAAAGTTCCAGCTCAGTCCCGGGAGGCCTTGATGGGGTACCCAGTGGGGCACACACGAAAGTTGGACCGTGAGCTTTGCTTCAAGATGGGTTTTGAAGCCTCCGAAGACCTTCGCCAGGCTGCCATAGGAAACTCATTTCACACTGGCACGGTGGCCCTCTTGCTGGGGACCGTTGCTGCGAGGGCGTTGGTCTCATCAACGCGCTGCCCGTCTCTACTTAGACGAAGCTTTACAGCAATCCTCGCAGCTTTCTTTTTCCACCCGCTCGCAAACCCGTCTCGCTTGGGCCCGTCGCCACTTGTCCTTCAACGGCTCTGCCATGTAGGGGCGCGTGGAAGCGGGGCGGAGAACGAGCCTTGATGACAGGCCTTGTTGGGCAGTCATCAATGGGTGGGAGGTTGCCGTGTAGGCTCCCTCTTTGTTTCTCTCAGAGACTTCTGAGAAAGTGGCATAAAAAGAGAGCAAAGGCTGCCCTTAGCGCTAGTGTATGTTCCTGTGGTTGACCATGGGCATACACGTGCGTGGGTTTGCCGGCGCAGCTTTTGGCTCTCCCTCCCACCTCCCTGCGACGAGCCTTGATGACAGGCCTTGTTGGGCAGTCATCAATGGATGGGAGGTTGCCGTGTAGGCTCCCTCTTTGTTTCACTCAGAGACTTCTGAGGAAGTGGCATAAAAAGAGAGCAAAGGCTGCCCTTAGCGCTAGTGTATATATATAAAGTATATATAGTGTATACATAGTTATATATATATATATATATATATATTCACAATTATCATGACATAACACGTGGTAGGGTACTGTTTATATTCTACTGATTATGGCTACTGGACATCCTGGCATCCAAAAATTGGATTCTATTGTAGCGAGCCAACAAAGGGTTCCGCCCCCAATCTGTGGGTGCTGGGTCAAGATTCACTGCAGCAAGAAACATGAATTGGGCATGGCCAGTGCCTAGGGAACATGTTCGTTTCTCTGGGATTTTCAACCGCTGGAAATGGCACGTGTTTTTTCAGAGGCGTCATGTGTCATTTCTTCAGATGAGATCGCTTCAACTGAGACCCATCATGGCCATGTCATGCTCTGAGTGACTTGATCCCATGTTAGCCAGTGAATCCCAGCAGTTGAGGGAAGTCCTGCCGAGGTCATTCGAGTGGGTGATGCCTCCTTTCTGCATTGGCAACGAATCCATTGCCAGTCATGGTTTGAATGATGGCTTGATGGCTTGATAGCTTGAATGAAACTGTGTGATTCAAAGAATGGGGATTGATTCAAAACGTTAGCAGTCATGGATGACTGCCATCATGATAACTTGTTGATGGCTTGTGTTGATCCCTTGTTGACGCGGTTGATGGCTTGTGAGTCTGACCTAGGAGCTCAATGGCCATCCAGGCTTGTTGCATGGCGGCTTCACATCGGCCATCGTGGATGACTTCACGGGTCTCGCTTCATGGTGACTGGGCTCGCGGCCGGGTGATGTATCCAGGGGTTATATCTAGTTATGGTTAATAGATGTTGATCCAGGGGTTGATGTCAGATACATCTGATCAATGATCATTGCTGAATGTCATCAATGGCTATCAATGAGTATTGATGTGACTATAATGGAACGGCAATTACTATTGATGGTTTATTAGTGGTCATTCAAATAGCTCCATCAAACACCATGAATGAACCAATATTCAAATAACCATTCACAACCACTACAGTAGCATGAATAACCCATGAACAACTATCAAAGTGGACCAGTGAGGAAGTTCAAATACAAAGCTCCAGGACTGAACCTAGGTAGCTGCTACTGGGGAGTAGCATTACTGTAGGCAGAAGGCAGCAAGCACATCCGCTTCTTTCCAGTGCTCCAAGGATGGAAAAAGACGCACAGGACCCGGATTGTTTTTGCAAGAACTGTTTTTGCAAGAACTTTACGCTCTCGGATTTTGCAAAGTTTACGTAAATCGAATCTTGAACGATGGTGCAGCTTGATATGTGCGTTTCTAGCTTTCACAGCTTGCTTCTGAATCTGGAATGTGCGTCGGACCCCGGCTCTCAGAGTGAAAATTGGAGCATTGCTCTTCATTTGGTTCTAGAACGGCTGCATATGACTGCTGCGTATATTGCATACCTTCAAACTTGTAGTTTCGCAACCCAAACGGACGTGTTTACGAGGTTTCCCCCGTTTCCTCACCAAATTCAGGGTAATCAGCTGGATTTACTGGCAGGGCTTTGGCAAGAACGTCAAGGTCTTCACGGCCCACCTAGACATGAGCTACCGCCGGCCGCTGGTGTCAAATTCGGAATATCTCGTGGACGTTTGCGTCGACAAGGTTGAGCGACGAAAGTGTCTCGCATCCGAAGGTTTGAGTCGCTGCTTGACGATGAGTGGTTGAGGGTGTGTTGATAGGATGGCAGGGAATTGGTCGCAGCGTTCCTCCGAGGAAGGTCTTTTTGAACACAACGATCTACGACAAAGAAGGTCATGCCTGTGTGAAAGCCAGGGTGCTGTACATCATCAAGAGATGATGCGGGATGATGCTCCCCATTCCAGGGCCCCACAGTCGGACAGCCAGTGCCACTGATCGAAAAGGAGGCGGTTGCGGTACATCCTCAATGGTCCAGGGTCAAGCAGCTCCAGTGATGTCGCGCGCTGAAAAAGCTGCCGGGCGAGACCGAGGGGCTGTAACTGGTGAGCAAGGAACTGCAGCAGCAAGGAATTCTGGAGATCAGTTGGGCTCAGTTTTCGAAGAAGTTTTTTGGACTTGGGAGAGTTGTCAAGGGGACCAGGGGATGACTATGTTCATAAAATTGCGAGGGTGCAAACTGCTCGTGCAGTATGCAACTGATGGCTTTGGGGTTAATCCTTCGCAGTGCGTGCACCTCTCTTAGGACACGACTTTTCTGGTGAATTCAATTTCATCAGGAATCAATTTTAGGTTGCGGAACAAAGACCACTTTTCAAGGTGAATGAAGCATGGTCCATTTTAGTAATCAATCATGCAACTGCCGAATAGATGCAAAGAAGGATCATGATGACCCTCGAGGCAGTTTTGCTAGCAGGACCGCCAAGCTGTTCACTGCCACTTGTGCCAGGCCATACGAAAGTTCCATGGGAGTGGCTCTGGCTCATTGAGACGTCGGAGCACGGGGGTGCTACACGTGTTGATAGCTGTGCTGAGCTGTGGTCGTGCCAGGACATAGCCATGCTGACCGACTACATCGGACCACGGTGGTGCCCTGTCGCCAGGGTTTCACTATTGGAAATTGAACACTGACAGAAAGCTGCAGGATGCAAAGGACTACATCATCCATTTATAATCATTTAGTAGTACCAAACCAACCAGTTTGGGGGTCCCATATTTTGAGAAACCACCATAAAGCAGCCTGATGAATTGAACGGTATTGAAATCGACTGGGCAGTGACAAGGACCTGGGCACCAATCCTGTTGTCAGCTGGTTTTCATTGGCTCGTTGCGTCGACAAGTCACGAAAGAGAGCGGTGGCTAGATGCCGTCCTGCTTTTCCCATCATTCATTGGTTCTATAAACGCCGCAGCAAACGCGGTCATGATTCTGCAGTGCTGTCCTTACCTGATTTTTTCTCAATCTCATCAGCCAAAGAGGGACAAAGACCAAGCCATCAAGTATTCTCAAGTTCTTAATCGACGCAGCAAGGTACCGAAGCCCAGAACAACTGCTGGGTGCAAGGCGCGGAACACAAAAAGGATCCACCTTGTGAAACTTCCACTACTGAACTTGGGATTTTGGCCGCCGGACCTGTGCATGGGAGTCGTAAATGGTCGCAAGGGTTATGACCTTCTTCAGTGCACACGACCTCGTTCGATGCTTTGGAGCCGGCATTGGTTTGCTACTTTGCAGATACTACTTCACTGCGGTGGACATTTGGGCCTGGGGCTGCATCGTCGGGGAGATGCACCTGGGGGTCAGCCAGGGCTTGTTTTGGGAGGTGTTGCTTGGTATTACCTCGTATTACAGAAATGTCATCCTGGACTAATTGAATTTTATTAATGAATATTTGCATGATTATAAACCTTTTCACCGAAAAGGATCCTTCCACTAAGACGAACCATTCGGCACAGAGTCTGTTTTCCCGGACTTTGGAAAGCTATGACCGCCACCTCGCCAGCTCTTGCCAGAAACCTGTCTTAAAGGGCTCCTCGACCATTGACATGATGCACAACATTGTCGGAAACTGAGCTTGCAGTCTGTCCTCAACACTCGCATTCAGCAAGTTTTGTCGGCATTCTTCCATAGGAAGGCAACCCTTATCCATCCTGATCCCCCTACTACTCCCCCCCCGTAGCAACCCTTGGCCCCAAAAAAGGTGCTATCACGTCACTTCTCTACTGAACCAGGGGGGCAACCAGGCCTGGTGGGGATCTCACGCTGACACCTAGGTGGAACTGCTAGGGACGCCTTTGGAGGCTCTGAGCTGAGCTGACGGGTGGGGTGGGGAGGCTCTCCAAGCGACCCCAACCAGATTCGTATCATTTCATCAACTTATGCGCATAGTGTTCGGGAATATCAATCAACTTACTCATGCATCAACTTATTAACGTTAATCTATATCAACTCACTTATGTGGCTGTGGGTCAGTTCACCCCGTATCCCTGGTTCCCCATCATTAACCATTAGTTTGCCTTATTATTGTTGGTTATTAACCTCCATTAGTTGGTTAGTTAACTGCTTGACCCATTGCCATGTATCTTGTGCACTATCTTATGCATATTGTTCTCTTAATATCATGAACAGCATCTCAAGTTGCTGATCGATTGCGGGTACCGACGGATTGTGAAGTCCTTGCAACCCGTGACATTGGACGAATGATTGTTTTACAAACAAGAGCGGAGAACCAATCGTTGTTAGTTATCATCCCCTATGATTACCCACTAACCAGCTACTATTAGCATTTATTAGCCATTGCTAACCATTACCACCAGCTATGTATCAGAAGAAACAGTTTGTGAATGCTTTGTGGAAGCTGCTTCTGTTCACAGTTTAAGCCTCCATGTTTCAGGCAGATGTTGACGCGATGCAAGCCAAGGGCTCAAGGATCAGTATGTTGCAATTGTTTAGACAATTCTTTTGCCACAAAAAGTGGTTTTTCACCCCTAGAATGATGTAGCTGTGCGTGTGTACCAGTTTTCGTTGCAGGTGTTTTGTTTGGGGATGGATTTTCTGCACATATCTTGGGAACGAAAACTGGTGGAACCCGGTGAGTCCCCAGATTTTCGAGCAGCCGAGGCTCCCTATGGGCACATGTCCTTGGGCCAGCTGCCGATTTCTTTGCCGAAAGTCTCAGCGGGACGGAAGGCCCACCACGGCCAGTGGACGAAATGGGAAGGCAAAGTTCCCTGGTAACCTAGGCCTTCTCATATTGACAACGCCTGAAGCCGTAGATACTGGGTTTGTGTGTCACAAACCCGGGTTACTCACTATCTATAGGAGGAACTATGTCAGGATTTCCCGATCATTTCTGGTACTAGTGACAAGTTTTGGGTCCTCGCCTCACAAGTACCAGTCAATCTGACCCTGTGATGACCAATGCTAGCAGCTATCAAGCTATATATTTGATAGGTTGAAAGACCATCCACCTATTCTCAATTGCAGTTGGGTATGTGCGAGCTAATGTCACCAGTATTGGCTATTGAATAGGGTGTGTACCAAGAGAAAAAAAAACCCCCAGCCACAAATCCAGCCAAAATCTTGGAAAGAACCCAACAGCAGTAGATCTTCCCAGCGCAATCCCATGAACCTCCAAGCCTCGGGTGCCATTGCTGAGGCCAACGTTGACCTTTGCAGAGATGATCCCCAACTGCCCAGCAGTGCTCAACGATTTGCTGGAGCTGTGCTTTCAGGCTCCCGTGGGTCTATGGGTTCCTGTGAGTTCCCATGGGGAGCTGCTTTCCCTAGGCGAAAATCCAGGGTTTCTGCATGGATGAAGTGTAAGAATGACCTCTTGAGGATGGCAACCAGTGAAGTTGTGCGAAAGTGTCTAATCACAACAATTGATGATGGAAACTGATGAACCCAGTGGCAAATATGCCTTAGATCTCCATCCTTGTGGTTCAGTTTTTTGAAGAGTGAAGCGGCAAGTGAGAGCAGTTGAAATCCCCAGGGCTAGGTCCATAGAAGTCACAGCGTTTCCTACCTGCTGCTTGTCGCCGCGTCACCTCCGCCAGTGGAATCCCATGAAGCGGCTGACGGCCATGGAGGCGGGGGACAGGGGCAGAGCCGGCGGGTGAGGTTGGGGTTGGGGTTGGGTTGGGGTTGGGTTGGGGTTGGGTTGGGGTTGGGTTGGGGTTGGTTGATCTTCACTGGTGGTTTCTAGAAATATAGGGAATTGATGGGAACCCCAGAAATGCTTGGGTCATTACTAGAAATGACTATTTTTGGAAATGATTGGATGATTGGGGGGTTCCCCTATTCTGAGAACCCCCTCGTTGGTGAAGCAAAACTTTTGCACTTTGCCGTGGGAACAGCACCAGGGCTCCTCCTGTGACATTAGACAACGAGTGTGAGATTACACAACGTCATTTGTTCTGTATATGACGATACCGTAAATAGCATAGATATACAGTACATTGTATATAATGATCGATATCTAATAGGTTGAAATGTCATTACCATATCTAGATTATCTAAATATACTGTTGGAATCTATTGGAACCACACCCAGGAGTGGGGTAGCAGTATCAGCTAAGCAATTTGCTGGCTGATCAAAGCATGCTAAAGCTATGCCACTTGCCTGACAGAACTTGATTCAACATTTTCAGGTGAAATGATGAAGATTCTGAAGAGAGTCAGAGGATCATGTTGTTTGCCGGTGATGAAAAGCGCAATTGTACTTCTCCTTCCACTGATTGCTGATGAGACCGATTGCGACGGGCTGTCTGAGGGCATGCTTGCTTTGCACACGGGCAGTACTGACAAGTCAACACAAGTGATTATTTTCGGCTTGTTGGTCAAGGAGTTTCTTGCTACATGAAAGTCATTGGTTGAAAGTCTTGACATAGTGTTGCATGCCGGTGATGAGAAGCGCAATTGTACTTCTCCTTCCACTGATTGCTGATGAGACCGATTGCGACGGGCTGTCTGAGGGCATGCTTGCTTTGCACACGTGCAGTACGGACAAGTCAAAACAAGTGATTATTTTCGGCTTGTTGGTCAAGGAGTTTCTTGCTACATGAAAGTCATTGGTTGAAAGTCTTGACATAGAGATGCATGCCGGTGATGAGAAGCGCAATTGTACTTCTCCTTCCACTGATTGCTGATGAGACCGATTGCGACGGGCTGTCTGAGGGCATGCTTGCTTTGCACACGTGCAGTACGGACAAGTCAACACAAGTGATTATTTTCGGGCTTGTTGGTCAAGGAGTTTCTTGCTACATGAAAGTCATTGGTTGAAAGTCTTGACATAGAGATGCATGCCGGTGATGAGAAGCGCAATTGTACTTCTCCTTCCACTGATTGCTGATGAGACCGATTGCGACGGGCTGTCTGAGGGCATGCTTGCTTTGCACACGTGCAGTACGGACAAGTCAACACAAGTGATTATTTTCGGGCTTGTTGGTCAAGGAGTTTCTTGCTACATGAAAGTCATTGGTTGAAAGTCTTGACATAGAGATGCATGCCGGTGATGAGAAGCGCAATTGTACTTCTCCTTCCACTGATTGCTGATGAGACCGATTGCGACGGGCTGTCTGAGGGCATGCTTGCTTTGCACACGTGCAGTACGGACAAGTCAACACAAGTGATTATTTTCGGGCTTGTTGGTCAAGGAGTTTCTTGCTACATGAAAGTCATTGGTTGAAAGTCTTGACATAGAGATGCATGCCGGTGATGAGAAGCGCAATTGTACTTCTCCTTCCACTGATTGCTGATGAGACCGATTGCGACGGGCTGTCTGAGGGCATGCTTGCTTTGCACACGTGCAGTACGGACAAGTCAACACAAGTGATTATTTTCGGGCTTGTTGGTCAAGGAGTTTCTTGCTACATGAAAGTCATTGATTGATGATTGAAAGTCTTGACATAGTGTTGCATGCCGGTGATGAGAAGCGCAATTGTACTTCTCCTTCCACTGATTGCTGATGAGACCGATTGCGACGGGCTGTCTGAGGGCATGCTTGCTTACAGATGCAGCATTTACAAGTCAATACAAGTACAGGTACAAGTGAATATCGTGTGCTCGTTGCTAAAATTCTCCGGCCACGTGATAGTCCTTGCTTGAAGGTGTTGAGGTAGCTTTAGTTTGCAATATTAAGACAGTGAGAGGATCATGTTGTTTGCCGGTGATGAAAAGGGCAATCGTACTTCTCCTTCCACTGATTGCTGATGAGAGCGATTGCGACTTTCTGTCTGAGGGCATGCTTGCTTTGCACACGGGCAGTACTGACAAGTCAACACAAGTGATTATTTCGGGCTTGTTGGTCAAGGAGTTTCTTGCTACATGAAAGTCATTGATTGATGATTGAAAGTCTTGACATAGTGTTGCATGCCGGTGATGAGAAGCGCAATTGTACTTCTCCTTCCACTGATTGCTGATGAGACCGGTGATGAAAAGCGCAATTGTACTTCTCCTTCCACTGATTGCTGATGAGACCGATTGCGACGGGCTGCCTGAGGGCATGCTTGCTTTGCACACGGGCAGTACTGACAAGTCAACACAAGTGATTAGTTCGGGCTTGTTGGTCAAGGAGTTTCTTGCTACATGGAAGTCATTGGTTGAAAGTCTTGACATAGCGTTGCATGCCGGTGATGAGAAGCGCAATTGTACTTCTCCTTCCACTGATTGCTGATGAGACCGATTGCGACGGGCTGCCTGAGGGCATGCTTGCTTTGCACACGGGCAGTACTGACAAGTCAACACAAGTGATTAGTTCGGGCTTGTTGGTCAAGGAGTTTCTTGCTACATGGAAGTCATTGGTTGAAAGTCTTGACATAGCGTTGCATGCCGGTGATGAGAAGCGCAATTGTACTTCTCCTTCCACTGATTGCTGATGAGACCGATTGCGACGGGCTGCCTGAGGGCATGCTTGCTTTGCACACGGGCAGTACTGACAAGTCAACACAAGTGATTAGTTCGGGCTTGTTGGTCAAGGAGTTTCTTGCTACATGGAAGTCATTGGTTGAAAGTCTTGACATAGCGTTGCATGCCGGTGATGAAAAGCGCAATTGTACTTCTCCTTCCACTGATTGCTGATGAGACCGATTGCGACGGGCTGTCTGAGGGCATGCTTGCTTTGCACAGATGCAGCATTTACAAGTCAATACAAGTACAGGTACAATTGTTAATATTGTTTGCTCGTTGCTCAAATTTTCCGGCCACGTGATAGTCCTTGCTTGAAGGTGTTTAGGTAGCTTTAGTTTGCAATATTGAAGAGAGTGAGAGGATCATGTTGTTTGCCGGTGATGAAAAGGGCAATTGTACTTCTCCTTCCACTGATTGCTGATGAGACCGATTGCGACGGGCTGTCTGAGGGCATGCTTGCTTTGCACAGATGCAGCATTTACAAGTCAATACAAGCACAGGTACAAGTTAATATTGTTTGCTCGTTGCTCAAATTTTCCGGCCAAGTGATAGTCCTTGCTTGAAGGTGTTGAGGTAGCTTTAGTTTGCAATATTGAAGACAGTGAGAGGATCATGTTGTTTGCCGGTGATGAAAAGCGCAATTGTACTTCTCCTTCCACTGATTGCTGATGAGACCGATTGCGACGGGCTGTCTGAGGGCATGCTTGCTTTGCACAGATGGAGCATTTACAAGTCAATACAAGTACAGGTACAAGTGAATATTGTTTGCTCGTTGCTCAAATTTTCCGGCCACGTGATAGTCCTTGCTTGAAGGTGTTGAGGTAGCTTTAGTTTGCAATGTTGAAGACAGCGAGAGGATCATGTTGTTTGCCGGTGATGAAAAGCGCAATTGTACTTCTCCTTCCACTGATTGCTGATGAGACCGATTGCGACGGGCTGTCTGAGGGCATGCTTGCTTTGCACAGATGGAGCATTTACAAGTCAATACAAGTACAGGTACAAGTGAATATTGTTTGCTCGTTGCTCAAATTTTCCGGCCACGTGATAGTCCTTGCTTGAAGGTGTTGAGGTAGCTTTAGTTTGCAATGTTGAAGACAGCGAGAGGATCATGTTGTTTGCCGGTGATGAAAAGCGCAATTGTACTTCTCCTTCCACTGATTGCTGATGAGACCAATTGCGACGGGCTGTCTGAGGGCATGCTTGCTTTGCACAGGTTCAGTCTTGACAAGTCAACGCAAGTAAGTAGTTTCGGCTTGTTGGATAGTCCTTGAGACACAGGCATTGAGGTAGCATTAAAGTAGTGCTCAATGTGGAAGAGTGTTAGAGAATATGTCTTGTGCCGACCAAGAATGGAATGGGACTTCTTCCACTGATCGCTGATGAGACTGATCTTGACGGGCTGTTTGATGGGCATCCTTTGCCTTTTGTCTCAATTCTTGACGGCTCCACGGTTGAGTCCTGGTTCCGAGTGCCTGGAACCGGTGCTTTTGAGAGTAATAGTCCATGGATGTCCATGGCTCATTATGAGCAGAAAAACCAAAGTGCAGGTTAAGTCGTTAAGACACACGGCAGTTGGAGAGGGTGAAACTATTGGTGTGTTTGGTTGCTGGACACTCGCCCATCATTTTCTAGAATCCTGCTTGAAGGATTCTCCATGACTTGTGATGGCTGTTTTGTACGAGTTAGAAACAACCAGAGATGAAACCCTCTACTGGCTGCAATAATTAGATTGAAACTCTACAAATCGAATTGCATAGAAGCCCCGCTACCGGGTATTGATATGTATTGATCCCAGGTGGTATTTCAGAGGATGATTAGGATCCTTATTGTTGCCAAACATGCAGCAACAAGTTCTAATAGGTTGCACATGATTTGTTCGATGGTTGCTCAAGATTCATTCTCTTCTCAGAGAAAGTCTTGAGGATCCTAATGGAGATGCTAGAACCTGTTGCTCCAACATGGTGATCAACCTGTTCGAACAATATTTCTAACATCTCCAACAGCTTGCTAATTTCTTTGTTGCATTGTTTGAACAGGGTTGATCACTATCATCTGCTTGTTGCTGGCAGCTAATCCTGACCCAGCTGAGCTGTTAGCCCGTGCGCCATCCGTATTTGGCGGCATTCCATGACCCTGATGCCGAGCCCGTGGGGGTTCCTAGTGCACAGCCAGCTAGAATCCTGCATACAGATGCGGACACCTGGCATTACCGGCACTACCTTGGGCAATTTGTTGATCATTCTGATAGCACACTTCCTTCCACAGATCATTGCGTGGGGTTCGTGCTTTTGGATGTTTTTGGGGCGTGATCCCACGCTCCTCTTCCTCCTCCTCCTCCCCTTCACATCGAGTCATCAATCAAGTCACACCATCATCACCATCATCACCATCATCGCCGTCATCACCACCATCGCCGTCATCACCACCATCACCATCAACAGCAGCAGCGCAACTACCCCTACAACAGTCACACCATCATCAACAATCACCAGAATCAGGTACCCTGGGGGGTCTTGTATGGTCTTGTCAGTTAGATGGCTGTTGGCTAGTGGATTGTTTAGAGCTTTGGTTGGCAAGTGGGTTGGCTGGTTGCTTGCTTTCATGGTTTGCTTGTTGGTTGGTATCCCCTCACACGCCCAGGCCTAACCCAGCACGAAATCTGAAACATGCTCCCAACACCGCACCTGCTGTTTTCAAACGGCCTTTTGCGTGGCAGTCGGAGTGCTCTGTACATGCGAAAGCGTGGTAACGTATGCGCGCCGGCTCCAGTTCATGGGGCAGGTGTGGCACGAGCACGTCGGGAAAACCTTGGTGGCAAGTGACGTTGACCTTGCGAGTCGTCGGGTTTTTTTTGCCGTGGTGGGACTGGGAACTACATGCATTTTCGTTCAGGGTTTTCACTCACACCGAAGGCTTGGATGGTCTCGTCAAAGTTTCGGCGGCTCATGAAGTGTGTCGTTTGTGTGATCAGGTGATCTCCGTTTAGGCCTTTTGCCACGACATGTCAAGCCGTAGGCTTGGACAGACATCTCCTACACGAAGCGCTTGATACAAGGACGTCTCCCACATGCCGCAGCGTAAACATGGGCAGCCTCCTTGTTCGCGATTAGTCATTTAGTCATCACGCCTTTGGTTGCATGCGTGTGTACTTTCCCTTGTTTTGTTTCTTGTCCTTATCCCTCTTTGGGTACTGTTGGAAATAAAAGAAGATGTGGACTTCTCCGTTTTTATGCTGAACATTGTTAAAATGAGTCAACTGTACAGTTTCTTCTCATAACCGCTGCGCACAGAGAGAACAGCGCAGAGGTGTTCGGACAACGACTGGAGCTGCCTCTCCAAGACAGCCGGAGCCTCAATGACCGCATCTCCATAAGGTTTATAAGCTACTCACAATATGAAAGGAAAGATGTCGACATTGTCAAATTACTACTGGACAAAGTGTAGGATTTGACCTTGACACGAATCTAAGCACAGCGAAGCATGGACCGAGATCACAAGTTCACCACTTCGCAGTACCGTGACCAGGCAGGACGCAAGATGCACTTGGACAGTTCTGTTGAACCTGTGAATGGTAGCTGTTGGACATTCTGCTTGGAATTCTTGGCGCGTGACTGAATTTTCTCCCAAATCTTGGTGCAGATGTATGCCGACATCATTGGCCTTGAGCAATCAATGAAGAGGGTCGATGTGATCCGCGGCATGATTGGAAGCACTGGTGCGCTGTCATACCAAGATGGACGTGAGCGAGTAAGCTACGAAAGGGGCACTAATATGAATCACACTGTAACGCAGGTGAACATCTAGAGATGGAGATTTGAGAAGCTATGTGAATATTCGTATAATACATGCTTGGGATAGATATGATATAACGATCAAGTAGCCAAGAATATTGAAGAATGACTATTGACACTGCACGTGTTTAATGGTTTGGACTCTAAATGAATGGAATACGCAGGCATTTGTACATATCCACAATCCACATGGTAACATGAGCGTTTCTCAAAATAGGGGACCTGCTAGCCGCTGATCATCCACTATTGATCATTTATAGTAATAAACTATCCGTGTTTAGGGGTTCCCAGTTTCAAAAAAACACCACACAATACATCACAATACATCTATGGCAAGCGTTGTCACTAATAAACCAACATAAACCAAGAACTTTTTGGGTTCCTTGAAATTCTCTGAAACCACATGTTAAATACAAAATATCAATCAAAGCACCAACCAGATCACTAATCCATCCTGATGCCTTCCCCTTCCCCCCACCGCCAGAAAGACACGGTGCCACTCAGAAACGGCAGCAACTCATCGTAGCTGCGGCGAAGCCGCTCGGATCTCGCCAGGAGAACCTCAAAGCCCAGGCCTTGCTGGAGCAGGAGCCGTTGATAGCCAGCAAGGAGCATGATTCATCACTATAATCATGATTGGAGCCATTCATGGTCATTAATTGATAGTTATCATAATGGTTATCAATGGTTATTATAATGGTTATTGTAGAATCACTATACCATCAGTAATTGATTATTAATGGTTATTAATAGTTACTACAATGATTGGAGCCATCAATGGTCATCAATAGTTATTATAGTGGCTATTGATGGTTATGAGGAGCCATTCACGACCATTACTAAGTATTTATTACCATTGATGATCGTTGATAAGCATTGATAACTATTTGCAATCATTGATAAACATTAGTAATCAATAGTGGCCGTCGCTTATGGCCGCAAGTAATCATTGATAGCCATTAGTATTCATTCATAGACATGATTCATCATTCTGATTAGTTCACTAAGCATGATTTATCATTGACCGCGTTGAACCATCACTAACCATTATAGACCCTAATAGACCATCAAAAGCCATTGTTGATATTATTGGAACTGATCCTTGAAATGACACCATTTTTTGGAAGGCTTCATGTACTGGTACGTGTACTGTAATGTTGACAGGAGTGGGAGGAGCAAGACATTCCCTGACATCCTTCGACCTGAAATCTGGTCGGAGCATCATGTTTCACCTGCTATGTGCTCGAGCCGAAGTCGATGGTTGTACATAATCGGAACCAGTGCAGTTGTATTGCGTGTAGGGGTGGATCTCAAACTTGGGAATTTGACACAACATCTTCAATTTTCTATAAGTTCAGATTTATTGATCTCTGACTAAACTCATCTCAACACCAATTATTTTGGGATTGGAGGCATCAACAGCTATCACTAAAGCTAGCGTCAGCTAGCTGAAGTCGCTCTTGCTTTAGCAAGTGCAGCAAGTAATTTTCAGGGACAGGACCTCCAAAAGTCACAAATAATTGAATGATTCAATTATTGGAGGGGCCACCCCTGGCTAGGCTCGATCCCCCGCTGGGTCGTTCTTGTTGCACTACAGTTTCCACTTGTTGCGGCTTTCTTCAACAAAAATGAATGCATGATAATGCATGCTAATCGTTGTTTGTTCTTCCAGTCAGGTCAGTTGCAATGCTAGCTTTCATCACATACCCCTGGCCTCAAGTCGATGGGCCCATCTTCCCAATTTGAGGAAACACCCACAGATCTGGAGTGTTCAGATGCGGCGGTCTGAAACAGACCTGCTTGCGAAGGCTCCGGCGGAAGACAATGCAACAAAAAGCTGCGCGCTAGCAGCTGTCAGATGTTGAAGTGTACCAAGCTGCTATTGTTTGCATCGAGTGGAGGTAGATCAGAGGCTTTGAACGCTCAATTGTGGAATGTTCCACGCGGTAGACTTTCTGCTCCATGGCATCATTTAGAGATTGGTGGCGGTACAGCTGTGGGTGTTCAGACAAAAAGCATCAAATAATGTGAACCAAAACATTTCGGAGGCACATTTTGGGCGTATTTGCCAAGAGATAGAAGGAGAAGAGACAGACTCCTAGATAAGTCTCTTCACAGATAAGCAACTCCTATTTGCTGATAAATTGGATGATATTGCTGAAATATTAGCATAGACAAGTCACACAGATCAGCAACTTCACGCATGCACAGCGATGCTTGTGGCTCCAGTGGGTGCCTGGAGTCCATGCAAAGTGCTGAAGGTGGACCGGGAGCACAACGCCCGCCACAAGGCGCTGAGTGCTACCAGTGCTACCGTGGGGACTGCCGTTGGGACTGCCGCTGCGCTCTCGAAGCTATGCAGCCAAAGAGTGCGTCCTTTCCGAAGTCGCATTTCTCGGTGCGCGGAAAGAAATGGAAGTGCTGATGAGGCTGGATGGTGCTGCGATGTGCTAAGTGATTTGGGAAGTTTGAGGGTCGGTTTTGTTGATTTAGTATGCACAGAGGGAAACATTGAGGGTTGGGAACATTTAGTGATTTGAGGAAGTTTCTGTTGATTTTGTATGCGATTTTCTTTGCCTCATGGGTTGGTTTGCCATGGTTACCACCGTGTGGTCGTTCACGACCAGGCAAAAGCTCGATTCGGTGATTGGATGCAATCGGTGTCCATCAAGACCTCGGGGAAGCTGGATATTTTACCCGATTCCGAGGGAGACGGGAGATGTGTGCGTTGCACCGAAGACTTTGAAAAGGGCGCCTTGGTCTTCACTGAAATGTGGTGTTTTTGTATGTTTTTGTTCCCTGGTTTCAGTTGGGCACAGTTGGAGATGATTCAATAAATCTAAAACATCTCTACGCCAATCACTATAGTAAGTACAATCAAACACGGCTCACCACCAACCACCAGAAAATAATGTCTCGAAGCCATAGGCACGGTTGGTGTTTTTGTCTCAGTTTTGGTCAGGTGAACTGCTGGTTCAGTTGCCCGCAGCTGCAGCTGTGTCGGTGTCTATGGATGACGCCCCACCGGAAGAGAGCCTGGCAGCATTGGAAAAGTGGTGGCTGCGGCATCCCCGGAGCTCCATTCGCCTGGCAGCAAAGCTGGTCTTCCAACGAGAGCAGTTTGGGCCTTACATCGATATGCTGTATCCATTGGATCAGATCTATGCACCTTGGCTTTGGCCAGAAGAGGACCTGAAGTTCCTCCCGAAAAAAATGATCGACAGTGCCTTGGCACGCAAGGAAGCCTTGGAAAAGGCCTACGAAGATTTGAAGACTGAAGGCCTTTCCAACGTCATCCCTCGTGACTTGTTTCTGCGGGCACACCATGCAGCAGCATCTCGCGCTTTCGCTGGTGAGGTGAAGGGTGAAGGGCCAGGGTCCCATGGTGGTCCGTGCATAGTAAGGGTATGTAAGGGTGGTGTTTCAAGGTTCGTTGCGTTGCCAGAGAAACTTTTTGGGTGGGATTCAGCCAACTTTTTTGCCGAAAGCTTCGTCCATGCGCCCAGTGTGGAACAGTCCTCACTAAAGTCTCTTTACTCAAGGAATCGGCTTGAGAACGATATGGCCTGCCAAGAATGGTCACACTCATTGCTTTGAATCGCGTCAAAATCTTACATCTCAAGACCACAAACAAAGTCCATGAAGGTTTGCAAGGACATGAAAGGACACATCAGCTTCCACTCTGGTTCCACTCTGTGAGGACTTTGTTTGCATGGTCCCACTCCCCTGGTCCGACTTTGTGTGCAGGGGGAAGTTCCGGCAAGTCGCAGTGCAGCTTTGGCAGTGGGCGGCGTATCCATCCTAGCGACTCAACTGCAGTGGTTCCATCAGCAAACCACTGGACCCATTGACCAACGAGCAGTTGTAACGAAGTCGTCCAAATTTGGGTGATGATCCTAATGTTGACCCCCGAATTCTTGGGACATCTTGGGATGATGGCCTCCAGAAAGAATCCGGCCTCAGAAATGGAGTCGTGCAAAGGGAGAGAGAACATGTCGTGAAGGAATCTGCAAGTGTTGTGAGCATTTGAAGGCAAAGCCATGGCTGGTTTTCGCAGTGCAAGAACGTGCAGTAGTTTGGGACGATCTCAGAGAACCATGGCTACTGAATAGTGTCATTAGCCTGCACAAGAAGAATGATAGGGATTGATAGGGGATACAACTCAGCATGTATCAGCATTTCTTTAGAGGAATATGACCGACAGAAATAGGTCATGTAAGAAGAAGAATGGCACATCAATCATCAAACCCCAGCAATGCTGAATGGGAAACCAGTCCGGTGAAGATTTGGCCTACCATTGTGGAGGGGGCAAGAATGATCGCCTACTGATTCACTGTTGATTGAGCACAAATTCATGCAAATCCTATCTCATCCTTGCACAGATATATCAATACATACTGGTACATCTATTTCATTTAAATTCACGTTATAGAGAACTTCGATGTATGAATATTACTCCACAAGGGCAACTGTTTTCCTGAGTGGTGCAATTCCCTTATTTCCGTCCTAAAAGTGATATTGCTTGTGACATACCAAGGGCCACTGTAAGTATGTAAGCTTCAACGGACGATTCATTTACACGCCCCACAAAATGGACTTTGTCATGTGATCATACTCGTGATATGAGTTGTCCTTTGGCGTCGCTGGGAAAAGAATTCCTTCTTGTTGATGTCATTTCTAAGCCCTGAGTTCCGTCTTTAGGAGCCCTAGGAAAGATGATGCATTTAAATCACAGTCGTTCAGGCAGCTGGCGCGGCTGCAATACTTGGACTTGCAGGTGCGGTATCGTCGGGGCGGGTCTAGTGCTTGTTAGAGTATAGTGCTTCTGATTGTTGTTGATTACCATGATATTGCTAGTGGTTGTTGGTTTCTATCATATCTAGTATTGTCCAGTGATATCTAGTGGTTGTAATACTAGTGGTCCGATTGATGTTGGTTGATCATATTAGTGTCACCTATATCTATAATCATATCTGGTTATCTATCACGAGTGATATTATAGATATACTAGTTAAATCTACATATAGTACTATTAGTGAGGGTGGATGTTGTAATATATCATATCTATATAGTACTTACTAGCGATATTTGTTGGTGTATGCCGGGATCCAAGTCATTGCTGTGAAAGAAATCCCCGGTACGATGTGATCATGTTCACAGCTGTTGGAGGCATTCGAGACTGAAATTCTGCTCCGCAAAGTTATTCCCAGAAGAGAAACATTGTAGAAACAATCATTTCGCTCAACGCTCAAGCGCCACGAAACTGACGTGAATGAAACGGCTTCTCGAACACAAAAACCGGGGCGCAAGTCACATGGTGCACATCATTTTGACAGCATGAGTTGCAACCACCATATCAACTGTCATCAGGAAGTCCATCATGAAGCAAGCATTCGCAAAAAAAACGTAGCAACCATGATTGCTGCATGAGGGGTTGATTCCCGCGGCACTGCACCACTACGGACGTTCTTGCAGATGTGGATGTCGCAGCAGCACTTGGAGCTGCAGTGGTGGCAGCTTCTGGAGTGGTGGTTGTGACTCGGCTGCAGTGGATCCAATCCTAGAAGTCCCGGCTGTCGTCCCCTCGGCTCCAAGGCCACAAGCTCAAGTCCAAAGGTGCAGAGCCCAGCCAGGTGTAGGGCCATGGTGGACAGCGTAGCCGGTCACAGCACTTTTTTGCAATTTCCCAGTCAGGTGTAGAACAATGAACATGAACGATGAACCATGATTCTGTGATCACTTTCACTACCGCACACATTGTTTCGCAGTTTACTATCTAAAAGTGCTCTTTTGGAAGGCAGAGCGCAACATGTTGTCACATAGAGGTGATGATAAGTTCCAATATGGTCCTTGGCCAAGCAGATTGCAGCTCCCAGAATGATTTTGACACATGCCGTCTTGTTGAACTGGTCATTGTAAGGCATTGATGCAAAATGACCTTCTGAGTCAAGAAGCAAGCTCTTGCGATTGGTTTCTGTTTCATTTCTCAGACGTTGAATGCTTTCTGGCCCGCAAAAGTTTGACAAAGACCTGTGAAAGATTCACAACCTTTGCACTTTAATCCTGTTTCGGCGGTTTAAATGTAGAGCTTTGCATCAAAAAACTTGGGTCGCCCTGGCAACTGGCAAGGTAGGGCAGCACCGCTTTGATTTGTTCGACTTTGATGAGAAAAAGTCGAAAAGTCTTTCATGCTTTAAGCAGATATTTAGCCATAACTATAAGCATGATTAAGTGTTCATTAACCATTATTTTAACATGTTTCACTATAAATTGACCTCCGTTTCCTTTCCCGGCTGAGGTTCTCTCTCTTCTTCCGATGGTTGACCAGGTAAATCATCGCAGTGGAGCACCACCCGACTTGCAATTCGATCCAAGCACGCGCTTGTGGGAGCTGAGAGCGACAAGATCGTGAGCCAGCCAGTTGGAAGCATGGAAGATTAACTGGTGGCTATGGGTCAATATTAATCAACTAACGAATTGGGGATAATCACAGACAATAATAGGGAAAACAATGGTTAATGATAGGGGAACCAGGGGGACTAGCCGGGTGAACTGACCCATAGTTTCTTGAAGACTGGTCGAAGTTTTCTTGAACTGATGCAGGGTTGGAGCCGCAATTCTACCATGAAGACGGGTGAATACCATGGAAATATTGGGGTTCCATGGGCTTCCCGTGGGGATGCGGCTCAATCTGCTGTCAGGTACAAGCCAGGGGAAGAAATTGTGTTCAGCTACGGAGACAAGGACACCAACTCATCCAAACATGTCCTTGCAAGATGCTGCACTGCTTAAACTGATCCAAGAGACTGAAAGGGAAAGGAAGAGGAACTTTTATGTGAGTTTTCAATAGTTTTCCATTTTCAATAGTTTTCCATTTTCACTAGTTTTCAATAGTTTTCCATGGATTTGTTCACATGTTAAGTTTTGTATTTTTGGGTGTGGCTCTGGTGGCTCTGGTGGCCAGGACAGCGATGCCTTGCTACTCCAGCACGGCTTTGTGGAGGAGGAGCGGTCCCGGTTCGCCGCGGTTCAACTGCCACCGCGAGGGGAGCGGCTCAGCGGTTCACCAGGACAACACAGCAGACAAGCTGCGGCTGGCCATTCCAGAGGCTGACGGGCGACCTTTGAATGACCTTTGGGATCACGTGACGTAGACCCATGGATCCGGATGCATGGGCCGTTGGAACTGTTGGAAGATGAGCTTGTCCGAAAGAATGATGTCATTTGATAAGAAAAGATGACATCCACTGACTTGTGAGTTTAGGTGCCCAAAAATGGAAATTGCCACAGCTTCAACACCTTCAGCCACCTGGTGCTTTGTGATTCACGTCAGGCCGGTACTTTTGGCCTTTCTGCTGAAGTCTGTGCCTTGGGATTGACAGGCACAGGTTCGTAGAAGGCCACGGTTCATGGCAAACCAAAAAGACCTCAGACCTTGCAGTGCCAAGGTAAAATCAGAGTTGGATGCGGCAGGAATTCAGGACTAGCAATTTTCGATGGATGTGACAGTAGCGGAAGAGGAAACCTTTCAGCCCCGATGCACCGCCTCAGTTGGTAGTTGACCTTGTTGAATTTCCGTCCATGCTGCAACAGCCCCGATGCACCGCCTCAGTTGGTAGTTGACCTTGTTGAATTTCCGTCCACGCTGCAAAGTTCCTTCTGCAGGACTTATGCTTTGATTCTTTGGAACAGCTGGAGGTGCAGTGCAAGGGATAGCAGGATACAACGTTCAAATTTGTGAAGGAACTCCAGCATATGTGCTGTGTGTCAACCACGCAAAGCCAACTGCTGACATTTCCGACAGGCTCTGTTTGTATGCCCTGAAAAGTCCGGGTCCAGCCCATCAGCACCACAATGTTTGGACAGTTTGGGATAATTACCCACAATCAGATGGGATCACCATCAGCTAACATATCCCCATCTGCATTTTTCAGCTTTGGCTCCGGGATATTCGCTCACCAGTGGGAGCGCAGCTGCCATGCGACCGCGAGGGCTCGCCCGAGTATGTTTTCTTAGCGCGATCGGCACTTTGGATGCAGACCAGGGCAGACGCCATGCGCCAGTTCTTGGGTCCAGTTTGGGGTCAGACACCGTTCCCTACTTTCTGAAGACTCTATATTTGATGCAGATCCATGTCGCAAGTATCTGATGTTTCGGAGAACTTCCAACTGAGAGTGATTTCGAAGCAGATGACCGTCGCTTCCAGACCATCTAGCTTGATCATGTTTGATCATTAGTGCTAACATGTACGAACCACAATTGGTTAATCAATGTTAATCATCAATCATTGACCATGAACATCCATGAAGCATACTACTTGTGAGACCCATCGACCCATCGCCTCAAGGCACGTTGCTATCGCAGACGCTGTTCATTCCCTCGCAGTTCAACCAGCGCCGGCTGGTTGCTCGTGCGGCCAACAAGCTCGAAACGAAGGAGCCCCAGCAGAGAATCGATCCACGCTTCATCGCACCTCCAGTCACTTGCCGTTACAGCGTTCGCAAAGTTGGGTCGGGTTAAGGGTTTATCTCGTAAAAGGTGTGATTTGTTTTATACACTTAAAGTATGTTAAATTGTAGTTGGATGTACCGGGTTGTAGTTGGATGTACTGGGTTGTTTTGGAAAGACCTTTGCATACTTTTGCGGCCTCTCTGAGCACGGTGCTCTGAGGACGTCTACAAATACCGTGGACCGAACCCCAAGGTGCGCAGAAACCGCAGGCCCAGTGGGGTTGCGACAGAACAGCTGCAGGCGCCGAAGAAAGGCGCGAAAGTGCCTTCGAAAGGATCCTTGGTGGCAGCAGATTCTGCTAGGAAGCCCCACGCCTCATGTCATTTGATGTCTACAAAAATGGTTCAGGTTGGTTTCCCCGTAGTTATCCCCTGACGAACCAACAATTACGTGACTACAGATACTGTGAATTATGAAAGGTGTACTGTATACAAGTAGAATTATCAAATCGACTCAATCGTGGTAACATCTACGGTATAATCACCCAGGTAATTTCTGTGGAGAATGTGGTGTTACATCCCATCATCTCCACTTTACATTGGCCTCCATTCAATGTCAAGCTGCCAACTCGTTGGTTTTCGCCCCCGCTGGTTGTCACCGTATTCACCGAAGAGCCACGTGATAGCTACTTTTGGCACACGGGCATGAGGTAGAATCTGCTTAAAACCGGGGGTTCATTTAGGTATGTGCCAAAAGAATGGCACCCCAAAACCAACGGTTTCCATGTGTAAAATGATCATTTATTGGTGGGTTGTAATGGTTACCTTATGGCTTGGCACCCATTTAGTTTCACTGATCCAACCCTTGTCGATCGAACAGCCGGTGATGATCGAAGCGGCAAGGATCCAGGGTCCACTTGCGTCATATTGGTTGGACTGCTTCTTGGCTGCTGTGGATGCCAGGTACATCCAGGTACCAATTTGGGATGCGGTAGAGAAGTGATTTGGGTGGAGTATCATGGTAACGTATGTTTATTTCCGTTGTGTTTCCAGAGATAGTCCCAACCTTAATCATTTTCCTGTCTTTCGAACTGTCAATGAATGCTGTCGGGCAGCCTGCTGGACTGTTCATAGCCCATGGAGCATTGTCAACATCTCATCACAATCACCAGCTTCACCACCACCTCATCATCATCCTCATTATCATGATCATCATCCTCACCCTCATCCTCATCCTCATCATCCATTCACAACAACTGAGCTTTGGACCTCTCCAGAACTTGCTACTAAAAGTCGGGTTCGGTCATTGCTTGGCATTGAAAGCAGTTTGATTTTCTTTTCAGCTGATGCACAAATGAGGCAGGTAGGTCGTGAAAGTCTGTAGAATTTTGATGATTTTTGCAGGTTTGAATGATTCCAAGACATATACACACATAATATACTGGTATCATCATATATCCCATGTTCTGCCAACTTGTTGCAGTTGAATTTTCTTCGAACAAAGAAGATGATGGGCCTTTTAGGCAGATCGCACATGCGAAGCTCAGGTTGCAGATGGGGAGATGTTTGACAGCTCCCTGCTGCGGAGCCAGCAAGCAGAAGTATACGAGATGTCTGAGGCGCTATCGCAGATGTTGGCGAACAATGGATCCCCCAAAAACATCCCCAAAGCATGCTGTTGTTTTTGGTGTAAGCATCACAATGGTGAAGGGAAATGTGTTGTCGCGTGTGTGGTGGAAGGGCAGCACTTGGGCCGACATTTGGAAATGGTTTAGGGGGTCAGCATTCTGAAGCTTACCAGACTGATATCACCGAACCCCCTCGCACACACTTTGCGGCTGCGGGCAGGGATCTGTCCGGAAGACCGATCCCCAGCTGCACCTCAGGTTTTGAGCAGCTGGCGAGGTGCTCTTCTGGAAATGCGAGAAGGTGAGAAGACCCGCATCTGGGTGCCTGCATCGCGTCCCAGCGAATTGGAGTGGGGCAAGCTCAGCGAACGCGGGTTTCTTGGCACTCCGAAGGAGGCCTCAGGATGAGGGAGAAGATTATTCAGCTGCTGGTTGCACGACAATAAAAGCAGAGGTTCACTTCAAACGGGGGTTTATCAAAATAGGGGGCCCTCAAAAAGGATGGTTTATTACTAGAAAATGATCACTGATGGATGATTTGGGGGGTACCCCTAGTTTGAGAAACACGCAAATATGTATGCCTCGTGCACACACACATCTAAAGTCATTTCTTACACAGGAGTTACTTGTTTCCGGTGTCTTTTTTCCGGAGCAGTCCGACCGCTACGTTATCATATTCCCTCATGGTAAGCCCGCATTACATTCCTGATTTATCATCATTCATCAGTGCATCAGCATGTCTCCCTTCGCCAAGATACCCTACCCTGGTGTACATCCACTGACTTCGATGTAGGTCCATGTAGGTCCTAGGTATATCAGATCTTATAGTTTCCGGTTCCTCGTGACCCCAGGCAGTATCCCTGGGTCTTTGAGATTGAGCTGGTGAAGGTCGAGGACTCGATACCGTGGCAGGTTTTTGCAGTGCTGCTCTCCCCGATTTTGATCGGAGAAATCTACATCAAACTCACCGGGAAAACACCTGGCGAAGCGCTGAACGAATATTTGTATGGTGATGTCCTCAAGGGCTTGTAAGGAGCGAAATCAATGCGCCTGTTGCAGGGGACTTGGTGCTGTACATAGTCGAGTTTTAACCACTGGGTAGGGGCATGGTGTCAAAAAATGGTACGCTAAAGCTCCAGGCGCCGTGTGCGGTACCATCGCGTGGATGTTGATCGATGTTATTAATTGTGAAACCCTGCGACCAAGTGGCCGCACACCTGAAAAAGACAAGCAGCTGATCGGGCGTTGCGATGGACAGAGGTAAGCATGCAGAGTTGGGAAATTTGAAAACTTCCAACCCACCTGCCGTAACCATCCGTGACCTCCCCTTGTATCCCTTGTCAACTTCAGAAAAATGCATTCGGTTGCGCAAGCACTTGAAAGCACTCTAGCTTGCTTGGAAATAGACCCAGAACATGCTCGGGATGTTGCCCTGCAAGCGCTCTGGGCCACCAACCCAAAGTTGCTAAGCCACCACTTGCCATGGGCCCTGAGCCACATCCTTCAGCCGAGCAGGTAGCAAAACCAAGCTTGACAGAGGTGCCGGGAGAGGGGCTATCAATGCAACAACTGTGACTTGCTAGGAGCACGTGTGCTACATGGCTCAGTAGCTACCATACATCCGTTAGTCTGGCCATGGAAAGAAGCATCACCCAAGCAGTGCTAAGCAGTCGTGGATCGGCCAGGCTGTGAAAGCTACACTGAGATACGCTGCAAAGGAATGCGACGCATCTGACGATGACAAGGCGATTCTGATGTGACAGCTGGAGTTTGCAAATGCCGCACCACGAAGCCCTGTGATGCTGTGACTGAGCCATGGTTCTACATACCATCTTCGGGGTTCGCAGCCAAGGATTCCTAGTACCATCATGTACCATCCTACATCAGCCTACAGTACATCATCCTACTATATCCTACAACATCCTACAACATATCCTACTTTTTGCCAAAGAAATTCATCCCAGGAAAGCCGGGCACATCAAAATGGTTGGGTTGTCCAGGGCCGTCCGCCAGGTGGCCAAGCAGGTCTCCTCCAATGGCATTGCGCGCGTGTTACTGCGCAGAGAACTCAGTGGAGCCGCGCTTGCCGCGATTGCCATGGGAGTTGTGATGTGTTGTGATGGCGAAATCTAATCAGTGATTGACTGTTGGATTAATTGGCTGATTTATGTTGATTAAGTGTTGGATTGTGATGAATGGTTTGACGAGTTGTTGATTAACTGTTGGATTTGTGTCGATTCATGGTGGATTGATGTTGATTTTACACGCGATAAGTGGTTGATTGTAGTTGCTGAGGGACAGCAACAAGTCCAGACCATCTAGACAGGAATTTACTATCCTGTCTCAGGGCTCGTGATTCGGAGCACTGCGCATTATGTAAACGCGGTATCAGCAACATGTTGAATGAGCTGGCAAAGATTGAAACACTTTTTTGTTTGTCTTACATTGTCGTCGCTCAGTCGCTTTTAGCAATAGAGGATCACAGTACTCGCCGAGTATGAATTATGACGGGATTAACCTATTTATCAATCATTAAATCACGGTCTACGCAGTAGGTGGTCATATTGTTCCCAGCTCACATGACATGGTGGCCTAGCAAATAGCTGCATGGGAATAGGTGACAAATGTCACCCAGGACCCAGATTGGCGGGGTAGCACACTTGGATCTGATGAAACTACTTAACTATTCGGGAGATTGCCAGCTGGCGCCACTCCATTGATCTACATCAATTCACAAGAAGCAAAAAATTGCCATCATCAATCATATTTTGACCATCATTCTTCACCCTGAATTGCACCACCAGCCAGCTTATTCTTAACCGATTCCTTGTAACCCACTAGAATCGTGTCACTAAAACACCCTAACAATTCCTAACACTGGATATAAGAATATACACACATATATGGTGGCTTCTCAAAATAGAGAACCCAAAAAATGGCTGGTTTATCACTATTCATAGTTACTATTGGATGATTTGGGGTTACCCCTATGGCCCGAGAAACCACCATACCTGTACCCCTGGTTTTTCGTCAATCAGCTTTATGATTGTTGGTCATTATAAGCCAGTATTGATGGCTAATATTGACCCATAGCCATATATCATGTATGGCTGGCTCAACATCCCGCAGCATCATGGCCCGGGCGGCTCCGAGGTTGGCGCAAGGAGCGGCGAAAGCTCCTGAGCAAGGCAGCAAAGGACTGGCAGGCGGAACTTCCAACAGCCGGCGGGTCAAGCGGCCAACCAATGGTGGCTTCTCAAGTCATGGGGTACCCCCAGTTATGATCATTGGAGTAGCGCAAGTACCCCCAAGTTATGGTGGCTCATTCTCAAATCATGATCCTTCTTCAATCATTTGAGTCATAAGCCATCCATAACTGGGGGGGTCCCTAGGTTCAGAAACACCCAAATGGCTGAAGATCCAAAAACTCGACCCACAACCGCCCATGAAATTCCCCTGCACGCTGCAGGTGGACGACCTGTTTTCTGCCTGAGCTCGGCAAAAGGCGGCAAAAGGGCATAGTAAGACGCATAGCTTTTGCACTTTTGGCCATAGCCTTGGCTTCCAGTTACTATTATAATAGGTAACCAGCTGGTTTCTACCAGCTCGTTGTTTGGGGTTGGTTACCTACTATAATGCTAACTGGAAGGGTAGGGATAGATTGTGCATTGTTGCACTATATACTCATGGCCCGTTTCGGTCTTGCATGGCGAGCCAACTTGCTAATGAATAGCGGCTCGTTGAAAAGCCCTCACTCGCCGCTGTGCATCAAGCTTGCCTTAGTGGCAGCTACACTTTCAAGCGAGATACAGAAGCTGAATCTGAATTGGACAAGTATCATTTTTGTGTAGGAGGCGTAGACTTTCAGTAATTTAATCACCTTCACACAATGTCATGTATGTATGCCTACAGTTACCTACGTGCACGTACATGATGAATTTCGTGCCAGACTTATCCTCACACGGCAGTGTCAGATCCAAGATGCGCTCTGTCAGTTCTTCATCCATGTATATACATGTTCTTGGTTTTCAACATTTTTAGAAATCCTACTGAAGGCGGGAAATCAAAAAGACATCTGAAAACTTGGAAGCAGCACATGCTGACTGATTTTCATAGTTTGCGTCGCGGACTGATTGTGCTGTCCTGAGAGAAGAGAACAGAGAATTATATACGTGAAGATGGCAAGCTTCAGCGAAGACTCCCTTTGCGGCATCAAGACAGTCCAACACGCTTCAGAGAACTCCATGACAGTGTGTAGCGATTCATGAGATTCTGCAGTTGTTCTACTGCGAGTGTTTTCCCCGAGGCCAGATATTTGGACATGATTTTCCTTTTAGACTTTCTTTGGCCCGGGTTGATCACATGGGTCAGCTCCAATCTCCATAGATTCCACACAGTGTTCAGGATGTTCAGCAGCCACCATCAGCTGATTGAACCTGCACCATTTCTGCTGAGTACAAGGTGCCGATTTCACAACCTCGTTATTTGCCACCTCGTGTCTTGCTCAGCCGGAAGCCAACGCATTGAACCCCATGGTTGGTGGTTATTGTCAGTGATTCACCACCATTATATTGACCGGTATTTAACCACTACTCCCCGTATTTGATTGGTCGAGCTTGCAGTCGACCTTCCTCCCAAACCAGTGAGTAGCAAACGAAGAAGTCCCTAGGCCACCAACCGAGCCAACCGAGCCAACCGAGCCAACCGAGCCAACCCTGAGGCCTGCAGCCACGTCCCCACTTTGTTGTCAGGCACGGGCTCCCGAGGGTTTGAGCAATCAGAACTGTTCGAAGGATCTGTTGGGACCACTGAGACTGGATCCCAGTGGGGCTCTCCTTGCCTTCACGGGAGGGCCCCGCCCCAGTCGGTGCGGAACATGGAAGATACCATGGCTGTGGCCCAGGTCCACGGTACCAGGCAGAACACCCAGCAGCAGCATGCTCAGAGATGCCACGTGGCCACGGGAAAGATCTTCAAACCTTGGGCCCTTGGGGGTGCCTGCCATCACACGCAAGTGCTCGTAACGTATGTTGAGCCATGGATGAAAGATGATGAAAGTCTGCTCGCCATTTCTTTGTGCTTCGATCTACCAGGCCATTCAGTGACGCAACGTGCTTGCTTGGCAACCATGGTGGCTGAGCTGCATTGTTACTGCTGGGTGTGGAACCCCCAGAACTGCCGGTTTCCCAACAACTGTTGCCGTTTTGGAGGTGGCAACGGGAGATTTTGGGAGTACCACCAACCAGTAGATAGACCTCGTTCGGAACCTCACCAAATTTGGGGTTTACCGGCAGATGTTGCGCAATTTTGTTCGCCTCAGAACTTGCATCAGATCAAACAGCTGACTTTGCGATCAGGCTGCGGTAGCTGCCAGTCTCCGAATTTCAGTGCATCATGGGGAGAAGTTGCCGGAAGAGTGCGCCAGTGAAAGGGTGATCTCTGTACCAAAGAACGCTGCAAAATTATGACAGTTGAAGAGTAGACTCTATCATTACTACTACCAACTGCTAGGTGGCGGGATCACCCAAATTAGAAGATGATCATCAACGTCATTGTTGTTGGGACACACTGATGTCGTTCAGCAGAATGCAGTATTTTTGGAAGTGGATTTGAGATCTTCCATAGATCTTGGATTGCGCAGGTATGCCTGCAGGCGGGTTCTTTGTGTAGGTCTGCATGTGCGTGGATGGGCTGTTTCTCTCCTTCGACACTTTGGTTGATGGTGACCGCCGTGATCAGGGTCCCCAAGACAGACTCGGAGATCTTGAACTTTTTCCTCAGCTTCCTTGAGAACCAAGGTCCGGGCCGGCCCTCAGATGTGGAATCCACGGCTCGCATTGGCAGCATCTCTAGATGTTTATTAACAGAATACGGATGACAAGTTGGCGAACTTGGGGGGCCAATGGGGGCCATATTAGGCTATATCAGGCTGTAATGACCTTCGTGACCGGCGGTTGCATGGGAGGTTGTCCCATCGACCCATAGATCGAAGCCAGCGAAGCTGCAGACAGGCTTGAAGGACGTGCCAGTCTTCATCAACGGCGGCTACGTGAGACCCTTGGAACAGCAGAAGCCTTTGGGACGTCTCCCATACTTTCTACATACCAGATCCATCCAGATCCCATTGAGAATGAATGATGAGAGCTCCATGAATGCTGATGATTTCCCAAAAATACATCAATCTTTCGCATGGTTTCACAATGTTTCGCATGCATCTCACCTGTAGGTCTCCTCTCGAGGTCACCCTTCGGACCACGACCTTGGAAGTCCCGTAGTCGCGTCCAGTCCCAGGTCCGAGACCTTCTGCTGGGCAAAGAACCCGACGACTTGGACCTCACCTTGTGCCTCCGCGACTGCCCCGAGCAGGTGCCGCGACGGGAACGAAGGTTTCGACCCGCAACGGAAAAGACGCGGAAGTGGAGGGATTTTTCGGTGCAGAATCTTACGCGAAGGAATTCTACAGGATTTTTAGTGGAAGGATGGCCGAGGTTTTTACTTTGAGGTCCTGTGCATGTAGGCAATCATGATTTTGAGAGATATTGGACATGGTGTTGCAAATTGTTGCAAAGCTCTGTGTGTGTGACCGGTTCCCAGGTTACTGTTGCCATGCTTCTCGATGAGATGAAAGGCTATGTGGAGAGCAGGCCGTACGATTTGCCAGCGAACACTTAGTAGGACGGTTCCAAAAGTTTGACTTGCAAACAGATACCAGGTAAGACCAGGAAAGTTATATCCAACATATTCAACGGCTGGGTATTTCTAATGGGATGGATGGTAGGATCTCTCTCTCACGATTTTTGTTCATCTACAGACCTAAGGCCAGAGTTGGGCATCACCGAGTTCAAAAACGTCTGAGGGCTCAGGTTCTTCTTGCAATTTAGGGACAGGGCTGCAAACATCAGAAACCAAAGGGGCGACACGTTTGGCAGTGTTTCACGTGTTGCCAGCTTATGTTCCTGTACAAGGTTGAGGCTTCTGTATGTTTCGTTATTTTCGTCTCATCGCCAAGTCCTACCAACCGTGAATACATGTTACTCTCGGATCATTTCGGATGGTACCTGGGGGTAGTGCCCTCATAAGAAACAGTGTGGCAGGCAGGCGCATTAAGTAAAACTGCCTGCACGAAAGAGCCGACAAAATTCTGCAGGCTTTACCGCTGTGAATTGGTCCATGTTCCGCAGTGAAACCATGCTGCCTCGCGATTGAAAGCTGCAAAACCTCGGTGTTTCTCCCGAAAATGGTGACCTCCCAAATTCAGCAAGCCTCTTAAGCTCCTCTTAGGATTTCTTCTGCCGCGGCTGTCACACATATCAAGAGTCCAATAGACCACCATAGACCACCAACTCAGGCGACAATTCTCTCCAACGAATCGAAAGACAAGCAGCTGGATACTTTCAAGGCTTGGCAGATGGATCAGATGGGCATCGGCAGTCACAATTGGTTTTCTGAGAGAGAGGAAACGAGACAGAGACAGAGCATGTTCCAAAACCTCCTGTTGATGATTACTGGGAGCTTTCGCTGGTTGGGGACCGTCACACTTGTGGTTATATGTAACTCACAATGAACCGATCCTCGGTAGAAACTGCAGGCGCACTTCACCAACAAGGATGGCATAAAGACAGAGGCTGCGTCGGTGTTGGCCGGTGCTTTGTCCGGAATCGGGTGGCTTTGTATGGTATTTGTTGTGTGGGAACAGTGCTCATTGATGGTCGTCCTCCTCCAGTATTCACCAGATTTTCTCTCCACCATATTTTTTCAGTCGGCGCAGCGTTTTTTGAAATGTGGAACAACAGATGCAGGGGTCATGATGAGATCATGATGGCAATATGAATGGTGACATAATGATGAGAATGGTGAAGAGGACAATGCGTTTTGGTCCCAAGACCTACCTTTCGTCTCATGCATCTCATGCCTTGCTGGTTTAGAATTGCGCTGAAGTTCGTTACCATCCAAAAAGTGATCAGTGGTGAATTTCAGTTGCACAAGCTGTACCTGTGCAGGTGGACGTGATGCCCACGATAGGCGAGGAGAAATATTCGGATGACAACAGGCGGGGGTTGGGCAACACATTGAGCGGTTGAGGTCTTGGGACATCAGCCAAATTCATTGCTTAAAGAATGTCCCTATAAGTCCCAGTAGATTCTTTTCAGCGGGTGTTGGATCCAGTTGGTGTCTAGACATTTCTCGAAGATAGGAGCCCCATGGAGCCCCCTTAGAGTCCCTAGACGCCTAGAAGGGGCCCCATTCTCTTGGGCTCGGCTCTTGCAGGAAGAGTGTGTTGATCATGTCAAAGGATCTTTCTGGCTGGACCATCATAGGATCTTTCTGGAAGGATCTTTCTGGTTGAACCATCATATCTGGTTGAACCAAAATGGGTTGTTGAATGGTTCAGGCAGTACCTTCATCCTCAGGGCCTTGATCAACTTGAAGCCTTGAGCTGGCCCTTGATGGACATCCCAGAAACTCAACAGTTGGGCTCCTTGAATCTGCGCCTGGCAATCCACACACGTTTTCAGGGCAGTTGGTTTGCATCCCCACGCCTCCTCCATGCCCCAGCGATGTTAACGTGTCCGTGGTGTGCAGGATTGTTGGGTGATTGAAATGATTCGTTGGGTATGATAATATCTAAGTTATACATATTTACACAATCATAATCCTACTCATTTACCATCATTACCCATGGTCATTACCATCATTAGCGCATCGCTATGTTCATAATGCCTGTCATTTACCATGGTCATTACCAGGTTACAGTAGTACCAGTGTCACTACCATGGTACCATCCTTAGTAGCCCTAACCCATGGTAGTATTGACCCCGATGCGTTTCGCTGCGATGTTTCAGGATCCCAGAGCGAGACCAACGAGGACTCCCAGAGGAGGATGCGTTGCCAAGACCCAAGGAGGATGCAGACACTGCTTCCGGTTGATAGCAACCCATGGCTTTAGAGTTTTCTGAGGGAAACCCCCGGGTTTTAGGGTGTTTTCAGTTCAAGAATTTGCAGGAAGACCCATGGTTTTAGGTTTTTTTCAATTCAACTCAAATGTGAAGCAATATTTCTGTGGCTTTTTTGGAGGAATTGTTTAAAGGGACGATCCCCAAAGAATTTCTCATGCCCTTTGAAGCTTTGAAATGATGATGTGAACCATTATTTCATGTCAGTGCTTCTTTGGTGGGAGTGACATTAAGGATGCGTCCAATCACAAGACTATTGAAATCATGGCACCCGGAGCATTTGCACATCTGTTTGTGCACATGTACTGCATATGTAGATACCAGTATGCATGTATAGATAGATTATAGTTAGACAGGTGCATGGATAGACGGATTAATGAATAGATGGGTAGATAGACAGATAGACAGACAAACAGATAGATAGAGGGATTGCTAGGCAGACAGACAGGCAGATAGATAATAGATAGACAAGCAGGTAGATAACAGATAGATAGTAGATAGATAGAAGGGTGGATAGATATGGACAAAGAGATAGAGAGACGGATGTTTATTCACACACTTGGCATCTATTTGCGTATACAGACGGGATTCATGATGATATATGGGCTTGTTTGCATAAGCACAACGTCTTGTGACTGCATAGATGTTCATGGGGAATAGGACCGCCCAACAACAAATTGGATTATTCTTGTACAGGAACCAGCCATCTTTTCAGGACGCATCGATGGTAGGACTTTTCATGAACCGTACCCTTTGCTCGTTCACAAGCTTGCATTACCAATGAAGACCTGAGAAGGTGATGGCAGTGCAGCCAAAAGGTGTGTATGCACAAACACATTAAAGATGTGTGACAGACAAAAACACACACACAATACCCGTGGATGTATTTGTTTGCTGTGTACTGTATGCCAAATGGATCGGAACAGTTCATGAGATTCCAATGAATGTGTATAGTATTACAACCACTTAATTACAGTATATTGGTTTTATCCCTGCAGGTCTTGTTTATCCCCATGTCCCATACCACCTGTGTTTGTATCTATCCATCTCTCCAGTATCTACTTTTTATACACGTCTAGCTGTTTGACCGTCCATCTATCTACTATAGTTCTAGCGATATCTCTATCATCTATCTATCTATCCATCTATCTATCTATCTATCTATCTATCTATCTATCTATCTATCTATCTATCTATCCAGGTAGTCGTATCTATTTCAGCCGTGATCGATCGATCTATGAATCTATCCAGCTGTTATCCAGCTGTTTAGTTGCCTTTGTCTAAATCTACCTGGATCCATCTTGATCTATGTGAAAATATATTTCTACCATTTATATATCTATTTGCTTCTCGAGCAATCCACGAATCCATCCATTCCTTTACCTTGCTAGTTGTCTAACTATATCCAGGTGGAGTATATTACTTTATATCTATTTTGATCTATCCATTTATTTGTATATATATAATTTTTGTATATACACATATATTTATGTAAATATACACGAATAACATGTATACTTATGCACGTGTACCTGCATGTATTTGCATCTAGGTGAATCCATCTACATCTATGAGCATCTCTCTACAATTTTCTCTCCTGTCCCATCCAATCATCTCTTGTTCTATTGTAGTTTACCCTTTCATCCTATCCTAGTCTACCATATCCTGTTTTCTTCTCCTATCCGATCCTATTGTTTTAGTATCCATCTACCTATCAGTCTTTCCCTTTATCTATCTATCAATCGGTCGATCTATCTAGCTGATCATCAGGCTGCAAAGCGTCGGAGCGAAGCTTCAATGAGAACCGAGTTTTTTCAGTTGCAGGTTTCTCAAAATGGGGGACCCAAAAAATGGCTGGTTTGTTACTATAAATGACTATTAATGGATGATTTAGGGGTACCCCTATTTTGAGAAACACCCAGTTGCAGCTCTGGTTTGGCCTTTGCTTTGCTGTTGGATGTTTTTGATACCCCGAAGAATCTTTTTGTATCCGTTCCAATAATTTGCAGTACAAACTTTCCGGAGTGTAGGCAATGACAAATATCACCTGTTTATGATCTACTGGCCAGGCATCTGATTTGTCTGACGTACCTATCCAAAGCTATGATTGAACAATCGACGACATGAAGTCCGCAACTGGGAAATGTTGAAAACACAAAGCTTCCTTTGGTCTAATCATGGCAATTAAAACATTCCCACTTCATTGGTTGTTTATGGCTGGGCTAAAATTGTACTCAGCATAGCAGTTGGATCATGGTAAACAGACCCACTTCACTGGTCATGTATGGTTAGGCTATACTTAACCCCTGCACACTCGATACAGTAGAACTGCATCTATAACCTCTCTAAAAACAGCAGATCCACTGGACATGGGTGCTAAGATCAGCTGAGGCGTCGAGATTTGACCATTGGTGCGCTGTTGCTTCGCTTCTTGGCGGCCTTGGGGTTCTAAAATCATGGGCCCAAGCATCCCAAGTAATCTTAATTTGATGCTTCGGAAGCCACATGAAACCACCAATTTGAGATGGATAAGTGACAAGCTATAACAAGCTATGACTTGTGCTTGCCTTTGTTTGTATGGCTACATGATCTCAGCTCTTTGCGCTCTTGGTACTGGTCCACACCTGGTCCTCGCAACAGGCGTACATCGGAAAGATGGAAGAGACACTGCATGGGTCCCGGTGTGATCTCCGAAAAACAAACAGATGTATCAGATGTCATGTGGGTGTTTCTTAAGTCATAGGGCTGCCCCCCCCAATCATCCCGTACCAATCATTGTTTATCAATTTTCCAACCATTTTCAGGCTCCCCCTATTGTGAGAAACCACCGCTGTCATGCTGAATCATGTGCTTCCGGTAGAGGTCTCGGCTGGCTGAGCTTTGAATCGGTGTCAGGCCTTGGAATACGAAGTTTTCGATTTCTATGGAGGTGTTCACTCCTGAGATGCGGACCGCTGGGATCGAGTCGTGGCTGTAAGTCTGACCGCTTACCGGTAAGTCGTACCGGTAAGCAGCAAAAAGCGAGCATTTGGCACGTGCAAAGCTGTCAGAAGCGACAACTGCTGTGTGTGTGTGGGCATTTTCAAGGTGTTTCGAGTCTACATATATTACGCCGTATATTACTACTTCCTTGATTTCTTTCTAATTTTACTGTATTTTTTCACATATATATACCGTGTATATATACACACACACTCATATATAGATGCATACCTCCACTCCGTACTGCTCAGCCATTTGACCTCTGAACCGGCGGTGTTGACACTGAGGTTGATGACCTTTGCAAGGGAGTCCTCAGATCTCCGTGTGGCTTAGTGATGCAATGGAAAAGCGCTGGCTGGTGGTTTTAAACTGCGGGGTGTGTGTATTTTCCCCAAGATTCAAGATGGTTGATCGACTCACATTTTTCCAAAGAAATGAAACACGTTGAAACCAACTATTTCTGCACCACTTTGGTCGTAAACCACAAGCTCTTTCAGTCGAAGTTCTTAGCTTCAGGGATAGGATAGATATTAGTAATAGGGGATATCGACCTTGCTATGGGCAATGAGAATCATATTATAACGGAATCATGAACAATCAGGAGCCCATCACGGATTGGCGGCTTCCTGGGAGACCCCAGGATTCGAGTCGTCGCTGGCACTCCCAGGTCCCCGAAGTAAGAAGGTCGAGGAGGTGGCGGAGATTGTTTTACGGTGCCTCGGCAGCGGTAAATCTGGAGGATCTTCATGTCCTTGTGTTGGACCAACATGGAGGTCATTGATCCAACCCCACTACACTGGAGGTTTCTCAGAAGAAGGGACCCAAAAAATGGATGGTTTAGTCCTCTAAAGTGACTCTAAATGGCTAATATTGGATGATTTGGAGGTCCCCTATTTCGGAAACTGCCATACTGGTTCATGAAAAGTCCCACGATGCTTGCATCCTGAAACAAGAGCTATTTCTTGTTCTATTTTCAACTATAAAGCAGCTCTAATGAGCCATATGTTGGGTTTAAACTGATACAAACTATAAACTGATACACACTATATTCTATTCATGACTACAATATATTGGTTGTACCACAAAATATCTCTGCCCTTCCAGTGATGGGCAAACATTCCAAGGACACCTGAAGAGAAGGAGCTCGCCAACACCTCAGCGGGCCCAGTCGTCAAATGGACATCTTGCGATGAAGTACCAAGCTATGCAGCAATTACGTACAGAAAGCGTATGAAGCAACTATGAAGCCTTTGTGAAGCAACTATGAAGCAACTATGAAGCAACAATGACAACCATTGAACCTTATTCGTCGCTTGTATAGAGAATGGCATTAGATACTGCAGACCTGCGTTGAGAACTGCCCAAAATCCATGTTGGTTGGCTAGCGAGTAGACTTTCCACAGCTAGTGGCGGCTAGCTGGCATTGTGTTTGGCTCTAGCATTACAAGGCACCAGCACGCAAGGCCATACGCGTGACAAGTTGAGACTGAGACTCCATTTCATGCAGAAAGTTTTCTTCTTTGTCCTCTCGGTCCTCTTTGTGGTCTTGCTCATTTTGTTCCGTTTTCCCCCGCGTTTTCCTTTCTTCGAAGTTTTTCCACCAAAAAGGTGTTCACAGAACTGTGTGCGACTTGTTTCCTATACGTGTTTTCAATCCGTTCCTCGCCTTTAACCCCGCCCAAGTACCACCTGTCAAGAGGGAATCATCGTCATCATCGTCATCATCACAGTTGTCATCAGAATTGACCATCATTTCCCGCTTGTTGACCACTTAACCATCATTGTCAGTAAAATCCCCAGCAGAAGATCCTTGTCAGAGTCCTTGTTGTCATGATCCCCGTCCTAAACATATCACAGCAGACCCTATGTGCACAGCACAGCCAGGGAATTTCAGCGCGATATTCGCAGGTCTTATCGGCCCAAGTCCTTGTGCCAATGCTGTGAACGGGCCAGGCTGACATCCAAGCACCAAACTTTCAAGCGTCGCAGGAGCAGAAGTTGCAGACCTTGGCAAAATGTAAAATGCGTTAATTACTTGCGGAAGACGCGGATCATTACTCTAGCTGTTTTGTTGACAACATTCCAGGTGCATTTTTTGTGGACCTATGATCAATATCCATGAGAAACAAGACACTTAGTGACTGGGATTCCTGGCAGCTGACAGTTTTCGGTGCCAACTCAGAGCACAAAGGATGTCAAGAGTTTTGAACTACTACCACGTATCAAAGCTTACAGGTGGAGAAGTTGAAAACCCCGAAATCTTAGCCACAGCTCAGCAATGATGCGGTGCATGCGTTCGTCACGGTTGACCGCATCGGCATGGCTGCTTTTGGCCGGTGGATGGGTGACTCACCTGCGAATTGGGGTAGGGGGCGGTGGTGGCGGTAGTTCTAAATAAATACCAAGGAGATCCAAAGAGTCCAAGACCCTGTCGCTGTTGTTCTTACTTTCAAGTATCAGCACCAGGAGCCAAACATGCAGGGGGTATGTCTATGAATGTCAGTGACAGTGATTGATGCTCAAGCGCGGAATTATCCTCCATGGCTATCAATGTTGGAGGCTTGTCAACACGCTATGATTTCATACTAGGTCCCCTGGCAGCATCCATCAGCTGGGAAGGAACATGAAGCTGAGAATTACTGTAAGCTGGGAGATCTGGATCGATTGAGCCACGGTGAATGTAAATGACCAGCTCTCGGTAGATTCCCAGATAACAAGCATTGGTTGAGTACAGAATTTGTATCATTGCTTTTTAGTTCGTACCATCGCTTCTGCGAAGCCAAATTTCAAGCTGAAAGCTGAGGCATTTTGCAACTGGCAGCCGGCCGTGCGACAAAGCTTGTGCAGAAGGCCGGCGACATCTGAAGGCAGTGGCCCCGATGCAGATGGCAAGGACACTTTCTATCCGTGCCGTTGGCAATTTGCACTTCCGAGATGCTGAAATGGTTTCGAAGTAGGGAATCCAGCTTTTGTGGACCTTGGGGACAGGCAAGGACATTTTGCGAGTTTTGCTGACGTGAAATTTGTTACCTTCAAGAAGCCTCCGGCACGCTCCAGGAGATTGTATACAACTATTTCTCTCAGGAGATTGAGCATTTGCAGCAGATTGACTCTGGAATGAAATTGCATCGTGCTTATGTTTCTTCAATCCCTGGGCAGTCAAGATAGCAGGACTACGCTCTGATAACGCGAAAAGAGAAGCCTTTCAACCCAGGCCCGACTTTCTCACTGCTGTTTTTTCAGACCAAGTTTGCCATATTCAACATGGCAGTTTCTCAAAATAGGAGTACCCCCAAATCATCCAATGACAACCATTTACAATATACTGTATACGTAGTCTATAAATGTCTAAAAATCCATCTATTTGGGGGGGTCCCCAGTTTTCAGAAACCTCCACATGACAATGTCAAAAGATACAGCTGCGACGTTTAGCTCGCTGAATGTTGGCCAAGGCCAGTGGCTGTCAGAGCTTTTGCCCTGGTCCCCCGGCGAGCTGAAAGCCCGGGATGTCTTAAATGAGGCGGGCACGGCGGTGCCTCCATGCTGTGGCGTTCAAAATCTTCAAAGCTCTACGAATTCAACAGATGCCTACCCCATTGATACCCCTGGTTGATACCCCTGGCTGATGAATGTTGCTGGGAAAATGAGATTCGGGTACACCCCAGGTACGTAGCACGCTGCTTCACTCAGGGCCCCCCTTGTGGCCCCCCGTTGACCAACCAGGGACGCCCAGGTGCTGCCCAAGTGGCGCAGCTCTGCCGTGGGTCCCCAGACGGACGACGTGCTTCGAAGGCGTTTCAGAGCTCTGGCCGCAGCTGCCGGAGGCGACGCGGAAGCCCACGGGGTGACCATGGATGGCCATGGGTCAAGCAGTTAATCAACTCATGGGGGGGTTCCACCAACAGGGAAATGCATGGTTAATAGCGGGGGAACCAGGGGGACTAAGGGCGAACTGACCCACAGCCAGATTAAGCATCACTTAATCATCACTTAAGCGACAGTTAAGCATCACCTTTTTGAGCATCATGCCACCATCAATAAGCATTACTTAGCCGTGAATTGACCAGTAATTAAGCGTCATTTACCGTCTCTTGACCATATTTAAAGAAAAAGAATGTTCGCCATAGAGCGTCAGAGTTGGTCCACAACTTCGCTAGGTGAAGAAGCGGCCCTCGCTGCGATGAAAAGGAACGTCGCGGTGATGTACTTTGCTGAGGTCTGGTGAATTTCTGCTGAGGGCGGGGTGCAGAGTCTTCGAAATTAAGTAGCTAAAGGTCGTCCACACCCCTTGATTGAGCTCATTACGAACCACACGGGAAAAAAGCCGCCTTTGCACCATTTTTTGGGATCCACCACTATGGGGTGTCGTACAATGTGCAACTAAAGAGTTTCTTCAATTTGCATTGCACCTAGGGTGAGACGGATTTTTACATAGGTTACTCAGATAACAGATAAAGGAATTTTCCAAACACAAAACAGGAGGAGTGCGCACAATTCTCCAGGGCCAAATTCAAAGCGCGGCCGAAGTGCTGCAAAAGAAGCTAGGCAAAGAGAGGCAGGAGCAACTGGAATGGAATCGCAGAAGGCCGACTGTGGCTACTCGTATCATACCACTTGATCCTGTCTTACAACATATGACTCTCAGATGCCATTGTGCAATGTGCAGTGTCACACTGTTTTCATGGCTCATCTCAAAAGCAATTGCGTTTTTCCCTATGTGCAGGTGTCCCTCCCGAAACATGTAGCCTATGAGATGGGTTTGGAATCATGCAAGTCTTCTTAGACTAGGCCATTGGAAGAGTCCAAAAGATTGCGTCGAAACATGGTTTCGGACATCAAGCAAACAGCCCGATTCTTTTGCAATTCAAGGGGACTGTATCCCCATGAAGCCCCGAAGTTTTGAGTTCATTAATAGGGGGCACACCCCGCTGTGACCATAGCCATCGTTTCCCTAATAAAATGAAAATTGTTTGAAGGATCGTTGGGGCTCCATGCTGCGCCAGGGCTAGTGATGTGATCCAGAAGAATCCTGGTGCGTTGACGATTGATCCTAGGACGCCTGGGAGTGCAGGAGACAAGTGTGATAACACCCCTTGGAGAAATATTAAATTCATTATTGTTGGCTATGCATCGTTATAGATGGTGACAGTGGTGATGGATAATGAATGGCAATACTCCTTGCCTACTATGGCTCTTACTTATTGAGTAAATAAGATGGATTGATCAACAGCTATGATTAGTCACTCTTTTCATATCTCTATTGGGTATAGATCAGTTGATTGTGATTCATCAATTGTTGTAGCTGCTTTGCCCTCCCAAACCCCTCCTGGTTGGTGGGATGAATTTCTTCGATGCAAGGATTCACTTGTTGTCATCCGTCTCTGGAATGTTTAGTGCATCAATGTTTATCAGTTATTCTGAGTTATTCTCATTATTTGTGATTGAATTTCAACACTATGTATACTCGCAATCATCTCTTAGCATGCAGTCAGAATTGAAAAGGTTCTAGGGCATTGGAATTAGTACTTACATGTGGTGCTCATATATGATATAGACGGTAGCAAAATAATGATTGTAATGGATATTATGATATTAACATCAAGATCATTGAGTACAAACATAAGACGTCACGGCTTAATTATTGAAGATCCAGGATGTATTTGCTGAACATGGGAATTTAGTTTTGACTTTGAAAAAAATGGGAATGTTGAATTCACTTTGTTCGCTTTTGTCTCACACAGTGATGCGAGTTTGCGGCGCAGTTTTTGAGTTGTCCATATTCCCGAAAAGAGCCATGACAAAATTCCTTAGATATGTTTATATAGGATTATGTAGGATATCTAGCACAATGTAGCATTTGCATGAAAAGTTGGTCAAAAAGAGCATGCCTTGAAAGCCACTGTTGGTTGACCTTGAGTTGTAGTGCACTCTGATGGGCAAAGTCGAGTCTACAGATATCGGCACACCAGCTACTATGGAAGCAACAAATTCATCCTTGCTTCTTTCTATAGAAAGACGGAGCTTCTTTTCCCATGCCATCTTGTTCGTTCAGCACCTGTGGCTTAGTGGCAAGAAATGGCGCAATGCATGGCGCTTTTTGCGGCTTCGCAGGAACTTGGAGAACAACATTGATGCTGTTTGCGTGACAGCTGAAGTCGTCAATGTGATTGTCAACAATGCCGAAGTCTCTAGAACTGCAGCAGGAGACTGATTCGCTAGTCGTAGCCCGCTTGCTGCTGACGACTTACTGAAATGGTCAGGGAGCACCAAGTACAATGCATGCATGCATGCATACATACGTACATGATGTGTCAAATGTGTTTTCTTTTCAGAATACCACTAGCACTGCAAGGGGATGACAATGGATTTTGGATGACCTTAGCCTCCCAGACACTGTTCATGTACTGCAAACTCGACCAATTGGATGTTCAAAAACGACTCACGCTGGCGACTGCACACAGGAACAAGCACTCGCCAACTGATGCAAACTGACTTCCCTGTGTAATTCCCCAAACAGGTTTACCTGTATGGGGTTCTTACTCCTTTGAAAAGGGTCGCTTGCCTTGGCCGTATGATTTTGACTCTGTCTCCGGGCTTGCGTCCTCAGACTCTGGGTTTGTCTCCCCTTTGCCCTTCATTTGTCTCCCGCTCTGGGTCCCTTTGGTCGCATGATTTTGCCCTTCATTTGTCTGGGTCCACTTGGCCGCATGATTTCCTGTACTTGTCTCCCATTTGTCCTTCATTTGTCTCCCCTTTCAATCCCCACTCTGGGTCCACTTGGTCGCATGATTTCCTTCATTTGTCTCCCATTTGTCTCCCATTTGTCCTTCATTTGTCTCCAATTTCTCTCCCACTCTGGGTCCACTTGGCCGCATGATTTCCTGTACTTGTCTCCCATTTGTCCTTCATTTGTCTCCCCTTTCTCTCCCACTCTGGGTCCACTTGGCCGCATGATTTCCTGTACTTGTCTCCCATTTGTCCTTCATTTGTCTCCCTTTTCAATCCTCACTCTGGGTCCACTTGGTCGCATGATTTTCTGTACTTGTCTCCCATTTGTCCTTTATTTGTTTCCCCTTTCTCTCCCACTTTGGGTCCCTTTGGTCGCATGATTTTGCCTCTTACTTGCTTCCCCTTTGTCCTTCATGTGTCTCCCATTTGTCCTTCATTTGTCTCCAATTTCTCTCCCTCTCTGGGTCCACTTGGCCGCATGATTTCCTGTACTTGTCTCCCATTTGGCCTTTATTTGTCTCCCCTTTCTCTCCTACTCTGGGTCCCTTTGGTCGCATGATTTTGCCTCTTACTTGCTTCCCCTTTGTCCTTCATGTGTCTCCCATTTGTCCTTCATTTGTCTCCCCTTTCTCTCCTACTCTGGGTCCCTTTGGTCGCGTGATTTTGCCTCTTACTTGCTTCCCCTTTGTCCTTCATGTGTCTCCCATTTGTCCTTCATTTGTCTCCCCTTTCTCTCCCACTCTGGGT
>VSDK01026995.1:2855-22502 GCA_009767595.1 Symbiodinium kawagutii | reverse complement strand
GAATCTGAGTTTTCCTGCGAAAGATAAGCCTTTTGAGGCTGGTTTAGGGCGCTTCATTCGTGGAGCTTCAGATCGGTTTGTCGTAGTTGAATGGCTTGTCCGGGTCTGTCAGACTTATCCATCGCACAGGGCCCGTCACATCGGGGCAGTTGCGGGGCCCGTCATCTGTCAACGGCTGCGAGGTACAGGTACTCTGGTGGGGCAAGGCCATGCTCCGTGGGATTTCGACTCAGGATGCATCACAAAATGACTGGATCACCCAACTGAAACGAACGAGTTCACTTGGGGATGGATAGGGTCACACTGGGTTCCAACGAACTTGTTGTTTCGGAGATTTGATAACCATTGGTCAACAATTCATCAATAACAATGAATCACTTAGTTACATACATTTACATTCATTTACTATAGTCATCATCACTTCATGACCGAAAAGTTCTGCTGCAACATTTGGACCAGGTCCTGATTGATGACCCTTTGCGCATTTGCCGAGCCTTCCGCTTTGCCGCGAAGTTCAAGTTTAAGTTGCAACTTGGAGAAACTTTCATCAACTGGTGGTTTCTTAAAATGGGTGACCCCCAAAATGGTTGGTTCAGTACTGTACATGGTTATATAATAATGGATGATTTGGGGGTACCCCTATTTTGAGAAACAGCCAACTGGGATCCTGCACTCGATCAATTTGGACCTTGGTTTTCTGGAGCAGTTGACTGGAAACCTGGTGGCTCAGAAAGGTCGAGTCCTCCCAACAGATCCACATTGTGCTGTAAGGACAGTTTTTTCTGGTACCCTCACCTCAGCAGTGCACATTGAGCACAAATGGGTGTTTCTCAGAATAAGGGACCCCCAAGAACAGTTGGTTTATGAATAAAATCGATGAATTGATATAATGATTAATAATCATACAAAAAATCATGATAACTGGGGATACCTTTGTGACTTGAGTAACCAGCCTCTTCCAAATCTGCAGTGATCTGCAGTTGTTGGTGCCCATGGCTTCATGACGGGATCGCGATCCGCATCGAGGCATCCCGCTTTTTGGATGGTGAGGATCACAGAGCGCGGCCATGTGGAGCCCCCCCGGTGATGTAAATCACCAGCGAGAGGGTGGGAATCACCAGCTGGGTTACAACAACCAGCTGTTGTTTATAATAGCAACCATCACTGGGCTGGATTCCAATAACCAAAACAAGCGGGTTATAGTAACCAGCTGATGACTATGGAATCATCATAACCAAAGTTTCGATTCAAAGATGGGTGTTTGTGAATTATGAATCAAAGAATCAAAACTTTGGGATTAAACAGGCTTTTAACTACAACCCAGCTGTGGCAATCCATGTGGCTTGTGGATCTCCAATTTTTCGCTGCATGATCTGGGATGATAGGTGATGGGTATATGGGTACATGGGTATATGGGTAGGTGATAGGTTTCCCCATAGCCCTTCAGTGATGGTTGCGGGGTGATGCACCATGGATGGGAATAACTATAGTGGATCATGGATATCAATCAAGTTGTTTCATTTGGAGAACCGGCTCTCAAGCTTATTGTGAGTGATGATCAACAATCAAATGGCTTGTCTTATCAATATTTTTCAGAAATTGTTTTTGACCCATTTTTGGGAATGCCTTTGAATCCTGTGACCAAACTGGTAGCATCAAGCCATGGCAAGACCTTGGGATGTTGCAGAACTGGTTGGTTCTCATGGTTGGTTCCTATCCTCTGAGGCTGCCCCATTCGCATTGGAGCAGGGGGCCCGGAGGGAGCCGGAGATAGAACTGCAAGGATTGATTTACAAAAAAGTTTGACTGCAATTACTAACCACCGTTGACCCCTATTAAGCATTATACACAATTTATATTAGTTGGTCACTCGAGATCATTTGAACACCGAGAAACAAGCGGATCCAGGATAGGATGATTTGTGCAATCAGCTTGACCATTGCCTGACATATACCGCAGCTCCTTTGGCTGAAAAAATCACGTAGATTGAATGCTGAAGTTGTCTTTCGCTAGAGGTCGCTGTTCGAAAAACACCTCAGTCTTTGTGGCGGGTGCTTTGCTTTGAACCTTGTTTGCGGGTTTTTGGCACTTGTTTCACGTGCTTTTCCTACTGCTTTTGTGAACTCGTTGGTGACCGTGGATGAGATACTTTTGGAGCTGCGTGCCACATATGAAACGGGACGATGACATACCATGACAGTTGTCAGGTCACCTGGTATAAGCCGCTTGTTCATTTTGTTCATAGAGTAGAAATGGTTATTGTCGCTGTTCTTGTGTTGCTTGGTACGATTGTTGCAGACACCTACCCAGCACAGCCCTGTACAGGCCAGCTTTCCTGCTTTTCGCTCAAATTCCACCAGTGCTACGGAATTACAGCTCAGCAAAACCAAAGACGACGTCCAGCATCGACTAATATGGCAGCTGATGACAAGGACTGAAGCACCATTGGTTGTGCTGGTTGCAAACCCAGAATAGAAATGAACAGAAACATCTTGAACGCTGTTGTTCATGTTGATCGCCTCAGTCAGATTATACACATAATATATAGTATTTCCAGACTGGTCCTCTATAGACACGGTGTCTCGCAGCTCGTAGAACCATGAGACAGTGATCATGTAAGGATGTGACCAGTCAGGCTTGTCCTCGCCTTCAACCTCTACACTGCTAGGACAATGGCAAGCCCAGAATGGCCTTGCTGCTCATCGACATGCAGAAGGCGATCTCTTCAAAACAAACAGGGAAGGTCGGTCTTAGGTGTTTGAAACACTGGTACTTACAAAGAAGAAGTTCCATATAGCAGCTACTGCAATTGACAAATTAAAGAAGGCCGTCCAGTTCAGCGAAACAAGATGTATCTTATATTTATCCTCATGCACCTTGACAGCTAAAATATGAGTCCCTTGATTTGAATCCCTGGATCTTCATGTTGTCAGTGGTAGCTGATGAAGCAACCAACTCATGCCCTGGAGAACCCAGCTGACCTGGTGAGGCCTTCACCACCGGTGGCTGGGCATGCCATTTCGGTGGTGCGAAGGAGGTCAAGGACATCGACCGAGCGTGTGAAGAAGCTGCAAAGTTGTTGAAGTCTGGCCTGCCGTCGGACACACCCATCCTGTGCACCAAGTGCTACACGGATCCTGGGTGCGCAGAGATATGGGCGGCAGAATAGGGTAACCAATGGGCCCCACCAAAAAATGATGACTTTAGTTGGAAACCATTGGTCTTGGAGGTACCACTATTTGGGCACATACTCGTAGATTGAGTTTTTGAGGTCTAAGAGTGCACAGAGATTGACAAGTTGCCATTTGCCATCATTTGCCATGCTCGGAGCAACTTTCAGACCAGGGACTCATAGTCCAGACATTGGTTCAGCCAGCTCGGGGGTGGGGTACTTATGGAGACCAATTCGGACGCAGTTGTCTCAGGACGGTCCAGAAGATGAGCCATATTTGGACAAGTTGGAGCCCCTTTTGCGGAAGTACCCTTGCATTCATAAGCCAACAATGGATGTGACGTACAATCCAGCATTCTTCCGATGGCTTCACGAGCAGGTGGAGTATCATGGCAGAAAACACGGTTCACCATGGTTCCTACATGTTCTTGTTTGAGTAACCGCTAAGATCTCCGTCACTTGATTTTGGAGGACTGTTGCCACCTGATTCAGTGGGGTTTGTTGCAAGCTGTGGCTTTTGCGACCTGGTTATGTCGGACTGTGTGTATTTTAGAAAGAGAATCAGCACTACACAAAGCAATCGCATGACTGTTCTTCCACAGCTCGAGTGTAGGAAAGCGAAATCCAACGGAATGGCTTTGAACAGGGACTGCCGACGCCTCCCAGTCTTCATAGATCAAGAGCTCTGGTGTGCACTAAGAATAGGGACATTCTCCAAAAGAACACAGCGCCACATGGGTGGCCTTCATCCAAGGGCTTTGACACACGACCAAGGCAAGGAGTTTCTGTTCTTGTCATTGGTGGCTGCACGACCACTTCCTGCGTTCGCGTGAGCTCCACCAGAATTGCCGAGCAACTGAAAGAGCAGGGCCTGTCACTGCGTGTGGTTGTTGATCTGAACCTCTGCGGAGCACGCAGCGAAAACTTCGCTAAGACTGCACACAGTGATCCCGTGTTGGTCCGAATTTATGGCCGCGAATTTTGTGAAGGAAAATCCGCAGTGGACCTGGCGATTGTGCAGATGCATCGAGCTGGTGTCGAAGTCTTGGAGAACGCAGCTTGGTGAAGGGGTAGAGATGCCTGAGCAGATGGGAGCAGGAGCTTTTGGTGCTGGAAACGAATTGAAAGAAGCTCAAGGTGCTTGCCATTTTGCTGGAAAACTGTGTTCGCATCTGGCGCTGACATCCTGGACTGCAAACAACTTTTACGACTGGAAATCGCACTTCTTTCCAAAGAGATGCGTGGAAGAAGCGATGACTGACGTGACTCACATGACATGTGATGATATCTTCAAAGATGCAGGGCTCCTGTAGAGATGAGCATGAAAGAGTGCCGGGCAAAATGCCCTGGAAGAATCTCGAAGGTAATCCATGAGGCAATGTCCAAAATCGATTTGCCTTCATGCTGGCTGCTCATGCGCTGCTGTTGCTCAAGTTTATACAAATTTGCTGCATTCACGTGAAATAGCTGTGCCCTTTTTGTCTATCTGAAAAATGGGTGGTACAAGTACAACCATTTAAAGAGAACAACCAACCGGTGTTTCAAAACAACTCAACTGGTGTTTTGTGAAAATGCATGGTACCAGTACAAGTACAAGTCCTCGTGTTTTAAAACATTCAAAAAACAACCAATTGGTGTTTTGTGATGACACTCAGTATTGACACCGATCCAAGTCTAGGCCTTTGCGGACGAAAGTAGTCGCTGCCTAAGAAATGTCAGTTGTCGCAGTTGGTTTCTCAAAATAGGGGGCATCCCAAAATCATCCAATTTATTTACCATCAATAGTAAACCGACCGTTTTTGGGGTGCCGTATTTTGAGAATCCCCCATGTGGGATGTGGAGCCAACAAGACTGGTGCCAGAAAATCTCGAGGCTGGCAGTCGGAAATACATGGAGTACCAAAAGATTGGAGGTGCCGGCGCCGGTTGTGCATGACAGTTGCACGAGTTCGGTTGGGTATAGAGCATATAATCCAATGCCTAAGACCCATGGTTTCCGGTCTTGCCGCCATTTCCAGGCTACGGCTTTAAGGCCTGTGCAGATTTCTTCGATTTGGCCTTCAGTCGGACCTTTGGGCCTGGAGAGGCCTGGAGCTTGTTGGGAGAGGTTGGATGGCGAGGTCACCCATCTTCCCTGAAAGGATCCTATAGTCAAACAAGAGAAGAATCAACAGGGTTCCATAGCGTTTCCTTAAGGTTCCATCGGGTTCCACAGGATTTTATATGGTTCCCAGGCGCCTAGCTGTCTGAGTACAGCTTGGAGGTGACCAAGTCTTGTTTCTTGAAGTTTCTGGTTCCTTGTGCTCGGTTCACGGTGCCTTTTGTTCTGGCGTATGGACATGGATGCATAGATCCGGCAGTGAAGGGCAGTGAGGTCCAGAAGCTTTTCTCACAAGACTTGCAAAGTGGTATGAACTTGTGAGTTTGTTGAATTTGTCGATGTGGGGACTCCGCACCCTCAGCATTCTCGTTGCTGCCAGGGAACTTTGCGCCTTGCCTCGGCTCTTTTGGGCGGGCAGGATGCCAGCGAACAGATCTCACATGATTTCACAGTGTCACAAAGTAAGCCATGCCATGCCATGCTTGACATAGGCGTTCTCCTGTGTTTTGCCGTCGCAGGATGGAAAAGGTAAAGCTCAAATGCTCTCCCAGGCGAAGTTATGATGATTTGCAGCACCAAAAATCCTGGTGGGATGATTGGCATGGCTGTAGGCCTGATATTTGAATGATGAGAAAAAATGCTTGCTACACTCGGGAGAGTAGCCAGACCGAAGCAGGGTCAACATGTTGTCATGTGATATGGATATTTCAAGCATTTTTAATGACCATATAGATTGGAAATCATTGAAACATGACAAATGGTACCAAATGTTTGACACAACAATATCAGAACATCACTTAAAACGATTCATCATTCCCGTCATGTAGATGAATGATGAGAAATGCAAACACCCTGAAAACTCAAGTTCATCATCATTCACTTAGTCCTTCATCATGATGATGAAACCAATGGTTACAAGCCTTATTAACCACATTTAACCACTATATATCCACTATATATCCACTATATATCCATTACTGATAGGTTATTATGCCGCTATGCCCTTATAGCCAAGGCCGCCACAGCGCACCACGGCTACGGCGGCTACGGCTCGACCGTCAGGTCCGGTCCTTCAACGTGGACGTCTTCTGGGACTTGGCCGAGACAGTGAGACCCAAGGCCCAGTGGTGAACCGTGGGTGTTGGATGGTGGATCAGTGATGGATGAATGGTGAATCATATGGTTAATGATGCTTAATCAATGGTTTATCATATGGTTGATGATGGTGAATCATATGGTTGATGATGGATTGGTGGTGAATCATATGGTTGATGATGGATTGATGGTGAATCATATGGTTGATGATGGATTGATGGCTAGTCATATCGTTGATGATGGATTGATGGCTAGTCATATGGTTGATGATGGTTAATCAATGGTTAATCAATGGTTTATCATATGGTTGATGATGGTTAGTGATGTTTATAATGGTAAATCAATGGTTAATAATTGATTAACCATTTGATGGTTCAATGATTGATCAATGGAAAATGACTGACCAACATTAATCAAGATGGTTGATTCAATGATTAATGATGGTTAATCAAGGTTGATGATGAATGGTTAGTTAATCATGATCAATGACTAATGGAAATTGATGATTAATGATCTTTGATGCTGTTTTAATCGTGGCTAATGATGGTTGATCATTGGTTAATCAACGGTTACTCAATGTTAATCAATGGTCATTTATTATTCATTGGTTAGTCAGTGATTGCAGTATGAAATAACATACATGGTTAGTGATGGTAAATCATTGGTTAGTCCATGGATCATGCTTCATACTGCATCATGATTGATCCATCTTTAATTCGGATGCAGTATGAAGCAGGGGTCGGTGCCTATTGACTTTGAAGGTCCATTATGATCCATAATTGTTCATTAGGATCCAGTATTTTCCATTGAGTTCATTATAATGTGATCCAATGGTCCATGAATTTACATTATGATCCATGATTGTAACAACCATAATAATTAATGGTCGATTATTATAATCAATAATGTATCCATCATAATCAACCATTCTTGATTGCATCAATGATTAGACAGAAAATTGGCAACTGATTAGGTTCCAACTCATTGACATCCATGGGCCTATCTATGCTTAGTAAAGGTATCAACAACTTCATATTGAAATCATCAACAATTCACATCAATTAACTAGACATTCCATTAGCATCAGTCACCATTCACATCAATCATCAACCATTCACATCAACCAATCATCAGATGTTTCACATCTATCAGATATTTCATTTCAACCAATCATCAGATTAATCAATTAGAGAATGGTGGTCCAGTGGACAATGGTTAATTTCACTGGTTTGTTTGGTTAATGATTAAACTGCTGTTAGTTACCATTTGTTAACCAATCAATTAGCAGTTGAACCAATCATCAGATTAATCATCAGATATTATCATCTGATTTAGCATCAACCAATAATCAGCAGTTGTTAACTCCACTGGTCCAGTGGCTCAGGGCAGCTTCGATGGTGTGGAGCTGCTGGGAAACCTCATGGCAGCGGCAGTGGCGAGGGACCCAGCTCAACCTGGTAGGGCCCCCCCGACGCCTGCAGCCTGGCCTACCCAGCTACTGCTGTCATTTGGGGACTCCCAAGCTATGGAACTTGGTGAGGAACCCATGGGTGAAGAAACCATGTTTCATCATTCATAGCTTGGTTTTCCAAGTTTCTGGGACTCTAGTTTAGAATGAAGCTATGAACAATGTTTCATGAACCAATTGCCATCATTCATGCAACCATTCGGATTTTTTTCCAACGAGTTGAACACGACATTTTCGCGGCTTCCGAGGCGGCTGCAGAGTTTGAGGTGCCGGCAGAGTGCACACTCCACGAGTGTGGTGTCTGTGTCTCCAAGACTAATTTGCTGTGGATGGGAACAATTGAATCAGGTATGAACCCACAATGAACCCAGGTGTGCGAGACTGTTCCAACTAGTGAAGCTTAAATAGCCTCCAGTCGCAAAGGTGAAACAGAGGAAGCCCTTGTTAACAACCTAGGCAACCCTTGCCGCACCAAACACCTGAGTAGCAACTTTTCTGTGCTCAGTTTTCCAACCGTGCTTTGCCAGGGCACCGAAGATCCTGCCAGTGAGCTCACCAAAGCGTGCGACGGCATGTGTGCAGCCTCCTTGGTGATGATGACATGCCCACGAGTTTCTGTTAACCATGCAGCATCAGTGACTTCAGCTTGTGAAGTGTCAGCTGTTGCTCCGTTCCTTAAAGGATTCGATGGTGCCTCTCTTTCTGCGTTCCCAGGTCAGTAATGCAATGCGAGAAGCGGGAATGACCCCGTGGAAAGCATGCGCCGTGGGAGCCTCGAGACCGGTCAGTCCAGCAGAGGTAACTCAGCTGTTGGCTGATAGCTGTTGATCATGTTGTTTGGAGGTATTAAACCTTATCCTGCTTGGAATCTGCTTGGCGTATGGTGGAAATCGGACCAAACCTTATCCTCAGACCTCTCTGCCAGTCATCGTAAGGCGATAGCACGCAAGGATTGTGATCCCTCCTCATGGCCATAGCGATGCCACGACAGACCCAAATTTGCTGTCCTGTGGATGTAGTCGCTGTTTGGCACCTTGACATTATTTGACATTGATTTCCAGTAGACGGCATGTTCGGCATTTCCGGCAGCTAAGGCATGCTTAAGCAGACACCATGCAGTGAAGCATATGGTGGTTTCTTGAGATAGGGATACCCCAATCATCCAATATTAGTCATTTATAGTAGCAAACCAACCATTGTTGGGGTACCCCTAGTTTGAGAACCACCCAATTTGAGTCATCATTTTTTGGAAGGATCACTATTTGCCAGCACTAGGGGAACAAGCCGGGATATATAATGAATCCCAGTTGTTTGATGAACAATTGGTGAATCATTAGTTGTTTTATCAGCCATTGAATGATTAAGAACTTGAGTTGACCACGACTTCTTCAGCGGTGTACATCAAGGAGATATGAACTAATTATATTAATTGACGACTTGATAGTCAATTGTAGTTATGCAGTACCGAATAGATATATATATATACATATGTGTGAATGACCATTAGCTATCAACTGACCGTTAACCAGGAAGTAGTGAACCAGGATTCATTGAACGGTTAAGCATTCACTTAATGCTTAGTTATCAACGCTTAATGATTAGTTAACCAGTTCCCCTCAACTATATGAGTGGTTAGAACCAATTCGTAATTCATTACTTCACATATTGAACCATTAAGTGACTAAGCATTAATTCTAATTCATGAACATATAGCAAATCAGATCTATCGAACTAGTAAGTTACTAATGAAGCATTACTTCATGAACATATGGCCAATAATGCGGATCTAAGGTTGGTGAACTTGCTCACTAAGGTCACTACCATCAACCATCAATATGAACCATCAACCATGAACCATCAACCATGAACCATGAACCATCAACCATCAACCATGAATCATCAACCATCAGCCACCACCAGTCATTGTTAATGGTTGGCCATTCCTGATCCATCAATCCTCGAGTCTGGACGGCGAGGCCATTCTAGCAGAGCCCCCGGTGCCCAATTGCCTGGACCATCGCCTGGCTCCCCGTGGATCCAGCGATGCCGTGCAGCACGGGGTCAAGGCTTGAGCCAACCAACTACTGGCGAAGCCTGGCTGATGAATGGTTTATAGGGGATGATAACTAACAATTATAGGGTGGATATACCAACTATATGGCGAGTGGGGCTGTCAGCAAGCAATTTCACGGGGGATAAGTTCAACAAGTTCATAGGGAAAAGAATGGTGAATGATAGAGGAACCAGGGGTACAGGGTTTTGATGCCATCTGACTTTTTCATAGACAGACGTCATAAGTCATTAGCATTCATGAACTCATTCAGGGATTCCATAGAAATTAATGTGGCAAGAAAGTTTTCTTACTGCACATCACCGCTTGAGCGGTCTCTGCGGCTCTTTGTCAGCTGGTTTCCAGGCCTCCCAAGTCCCATTCTGATTCTGCTGCTGCACGCTCTCTATTTACATTCACCACTTTTGCACAGTGCATGTGGCTAAATGGTTTGTGGATGATTTTGAATACATCTATTGAGTCTAAATTGTTTGTTGCATATTCCATTGCACTCATTTGCTCTCTCTTTACGTTTTTGTTTTCAGAAGTTCAAGGGTAATTTGCGCTTCTTAGGTGTAGCTGAAGCATGTGGCATCTCGCCAGAAAGCTTGTCGCGACACACGCAGGTTTGGGAGGCGCTTGCTGGGTTTTCACTGGTTTTCAGATGTTTTCAAGCAGGCGGATTTAACTAGTCGATGTGGCGAGTCCCTGAGAGATGAGACATTAGAAATGAGGGGAGTGGGCAGCAGAGAAAGTAGATATTAATGGATGGTTTGGCAGATCGAGGGAATTGGAGGGACTACAGGCACTGCTTGATGTGGATTTCACATCCTTTCCCATGATTTTGAAAGGTGATTGTAGCAAAGTATCCCGCTGAGACATGAGCAGAGTCAGCTTCAGCTGAGCGAGGCCATGCAAATCTGCAACGCGAGAACAGGCACGCGAGAACAGCATGCCACGAGCATGGCAGAAGAGCGCACGGTGCTGAAATGACAACCTGCCCCAATGACTAGTGATGACGAAGGATGACTAACGATGACCAATGATTTGTAAGGATGACTAATGATGACCAATGATGAGTAAGGATGACTAATGATGACCAATGATGACTAACGATGACCAATGATGAGCAAGGGTGACCAATGATGACCAATGATGAGTAAACATGACTAATGATGACTAATAATGACTAATGATGACTAATGATGACTGAGGATGACTAACCATGACAAATGATGACTAATGTCCAATGACCATCAATGACCCATGTTCTTCAATGTGTTTCAATGACCTCGTTGAAGACATTGCATGTTGTTGTAAACGCATGGGGAGGCCCCGAGTACTCGACTGAACCTCGCAGAAAGCTGGCACGGAGCTTGGCCTATCCCAAACTGGTCAGAGTTCTTCGTCGAAAACGGGGAACCATCTGTTTTTTTAGATGCTATAAAGGTTTTTTTTTGTAGAACCATCATGTGTTTTTAAATTTGTTTTGGAGATTATAGTCTGAAAACTGAATAGCTCTGAGGTCGTCTATGTGTTTGTCCTTGGCTTTCACCAACCAGTGAGGATAAATTGTGTCTAAGACCATGTAACACATTTCTGCTGAGGATGAGAGAGAAAATGAGTGAATGTTGGAAAGGAAATCGGCAGCTAGTTGGCGGTTGGATCAACATCTGAATGTTTCGATATGTTTCCATGTGGTTGATTTTCCATGATTTTCCATTTGTTGTTTAACCATCTAATTTGGGATGGTTGGTGCACCAGGAACCAAAACTTGGATCAGGCTTTGGCCTTGGTTGGACTACAGCGAAAGGATGATGAGCTCGAGAAGTGCGTCGAGGTGGGTATGGGTATGGCCCAGGTGTGGGTCTTGATGGTCAAACATGGGCCATTGTGATTTCATGAAACGCAAGCAACATGGATTAACCATGAGTGAGATGTAGTGAGATGTATTCAGATGTGTGCTACTGGCTATTGGTGTATTTTGATACATAGTTGTTTCAAGTAGTCAACCGAAGGATTACTGCGGGGACTCACAGACACCTACAACTGATGGCATTGAGCCGTTCAGATATTAGGCTGGTAGACGCAGATATCCACCAGCCTTAATCTAGCATTGAATCTGCTGTAAATTGTGTCTGAATTCATTTTTGGCCTACTTTCCCAACATTTCTACAAGTTCTGGCGGCTCAAACACGAGTGGGCTTGGGCAAGCCGGACGATGCCAGCTTGGAGGGAGTCTCGGCCAAGCCCAGCAGGTTGCAAGAACCTGCTGGGATGTTTTCAGCGATTCAAATTGTTTGCTGAATTGAAACCTGAAACTTTGATATTGAAAAATCCTTGAAACCGCCTGACAGTTTATTTGATCTTGTTTGTTTGATGTTGAAGCACGAATTCTTCTTTGATTTTTTTCGATCTTCTGTGCTATTCTTCAATATTTTCCATGTTTGACAGCAATCCTTGGTGTGGTGCTACTGCGAGGAACTGCTGGGGAAAACTTTGGCACCAACATGTGAGCCCAAGGCAGCGTTGTTGTGGGATCCACCGATACGCTGTGGCACTTATGGGACGAAAACCCCGGGGAATGTTGATGGCCGGGGATGTCAGGGGATGACTTGATACAATTCGAGACAGTTCGCAAGTCACCAAACTCGGATTCAAACTTTTTGGAACCATTCCTGGTTCTGGTTGATAAGTTCTGCTTAAAATTGCTTGAAACTGCCCAAAAGAAGGGCTGATGGGGGGCCATATCAAATCCAGGTGGCAATCTTATTCCAATGCCAGGGCTTCATGTCACATGCCGCCCCAGGTGAAGCTTCATTTTCAGGAGCGTCGGCAGTGTGATGTCCATGATCCTATGTTCTTGAGATGTTTGCTGCCCGGAGGCAGTTATGATCAGGATGACCTTGTGACATGTTTTGATTCGATCGTAAGCTTGAAGATATGCTTTGTAAGCCAAACACCACTCTGTAGATTAACACTTTTCTATGAGGGGGCCAGTGCGTAAATTGAAACCCTTAGGTGGGTGTTCAATCCCGCAAAAATCAAACTGGTAGCTGGACATGCACAATGTTGTTTGGATGGACGCAACTACGCAACAGTTACATCATGGAACATCCGAATTGTGGAAATCCTTATCAACCAACCAGTCAGAAAAAAGTCCCCCCTGGGCCCCTGGGTTTGTGCAGTGCTGAAACGGCTTTTGTTGCAGTGAACCTGGGGTCCAGTTCTGCGTTCCATCACGAGCGCATTTTCTGAGGACAGTTTTCGCCCGCAGCCGTGGGTGTAAGATTGTGAACGCGCAGCTCCAAACTGGACAGCAACAGGAATTCTCGGCGACTCGGTGCAGAGTAAGATTTGATTCCAATGTTTCACCGGCTCTTATGATCGTGACGAAAGGTGTCTCATGATGTTGGGGCATGTTGGGGCCGACCAAAGTCAACTTGTCCGCAGATGATGTGCCCCGAAAATTTATTGCCATTTTTCCTAGAGATCACCGAGATGGGATGATTCTGGGTTTGGTTTTTTGTGGACAGCCGCCTTTGACTCCAGTTCTGTGGAAGTTGATTGCAGTAAACAGATTTTTCTCTTTTGTGCCATGTCAGGTTGTCATGTGCCATGACAACATGCGGGATTTGGACAATGTCCCAGCGCCCTCCAACAAGAAGAAGAAGAAGTCAGCCGGCGGAAAGAAGGGTAAGAAGACTGCTGGGACAAAAGCGATGTTGTACAAGTGAGCCTTGGTTGCATGCATGCGCTTTCTAGATGGATAGCTAAGCAGTGCCCACCCCTCTTGCTCCGTTACGCTTATCAACTACTTACTCAGATATCTTCGATCTATCCACGTGTAAGAACATCCTACGTGAGTTATATTCCGGCTTAATTCTCAATTAAGCTGATGCAAAGCCCAACCAGCTGTCGAGCAGCGATCCATTAACACGCTTGGGCCACTGTTGGGTGCTGCCGAACCTCGGTGGTGCAGGTTGGACATGCGAAGCTTGAGGGTGTCCCGGAGGCTGGGACCAACAGCGTGGCCGGGGGGGGTTGGTGCTTCCAAGATCTACCAAGTCCTGGTTGAATCATTCCGAGCTGCACAGTCACTGCTTCAACTCGTGGCGAAGTTTGGACACGTTCGGCAATTTTTGGTGGTGCAAACGGACAGTGTTGATGAGGTTTCCTTTCTTCAACTCGTACATACCAGCACCGAGGTTCTTGTCCATTTCTCTTGAAGGACTCGCAGACCAGTCCTGCCGAGCAGATTGTTTTAGAGGTTTGCAGACCAATCCTGCCAAGCAGTTTAAGGTCAATTATATTCTGAGACAAGCATAGGTTGGCTGGGTCGGGTGAATTCTCTTCTTTGTCACAAGAAGAGGCGCCCTCTCATGGCCATAATTGTGAGCCAGTGCGGCCACCACGGCTGTGGCAAGTACCAACTGTACCAACTGTGTTTGAATCACTTGCACCGCGAGGGTCGCGATTAGATTCAGAAATCGAGTCTGCGAAGCAGACAGCTAACAGCTTCGGCTGGGCAATTTTTTCTATGCAGGGAGTATCCCGCAGCAGCAACAGCTGCTTTTTGTAGTAGACAGAAGCTGCACGCCAAGAGCCCTTTGACTACCCTGATGCTTCTTACATTTGCAGGTCTAATCAGTGGCCACATGAGTGATTCTCTTCTAATCTTTTGGCGAAGTTTCTGGTTCAGTCGAGTCGTGATTTGTTCACTTCCGATCCAGGTGGATTTTGTCCACATGCCCAAGCGGCATTTCGTAGGTCAAAAAAAGTGTGCCACAACTTCTGCAGCCAACTCTGATGTGATGATATTCTGGCAACATTACGCAGCATATAATTGTTCCATAGACAGTATGTACACATCCAAAGTCAAGATACAGAACTATATGTGTACGTGTGCCATATGAATATGTACAAGTTTCTTCGGAGAAGTCCTAGAAGTTCCACATCTCTGGATTCTGAGAAATGAATCATTCTGAATGATTGATTCTTTGGCTCAAGTAATGATGACTCTTTGAGGCAAGGAGTGGCGCTCGCCAGATTCGTGGCGAGTGCAGAAAATATGGTGCTAGTGAAGCAGGAGGAGCGGTGCCAGGTCGTGGTATGTCGCCACGGGCAGGACCTGTCCAGTGGGGCAAAGTTCGTACTCAAGCCCGGTGATTCCGTACGCATTGGACGTGGTCGTGGAAATGAGGCGGGGATGGAAATGAAGTCCGAAGATTCCGAAAAACGGAGAGTTTGTCAAGTGAGCTATGGTGGTTTATTACTATAAATGACTAGTAATGGATGATTTATGGGTACCCCTGTTTTGAGAAACCACCCTATAGATCTAGTATCAACATGTGTCAGCTGTGAAGATGAGAGACCGTCCTGGGATCTCTCGTTTCCGGTGATGTGTCGTGGCAGGTGGTGTTGGATTATGAGGGTGTTTCGAAGCACCACGCCGAAATTGTCCTGCGCGAAAAGCTCCCCGAGGAGGTGAGGAGTTGACTTGCTGGTTTTTCAGTCAGGATGATGAATGACGAAGAATGGCGAGGAGGTGAATGACCATGACAGACTACAGTATATCTATAGTTATCTATACGTATGAGCTACGCATATTATGTTGGCATTGTGATGGTTGTTCTTTTGTCAACCATTGTGATACTGTGCTGCGTGGAGCTACGAGTCTAGGTGGTATTTTCTGCAATGATCAACATGCAAATGGCATTTTATACCAAAAAGCAACTCAGAGTGTTGGAACATGATCCAGTGATGCATTGTTATAAAATATGTTACTGTTGTTGTCTAATATGTTGTCATGGCCTTGGTCGGCAGCAGGGGTAGCACACTTGGACAAGGACACAGATGTCAGTGCGCAGTGCAGCCCAGGTGATCTTGGGATCTGACGTCAAGCTTCCCACCATGCTGTCCATCCGTGACTTGACCCCCCGAAACGGCATCGGCATCCGGAAGATGGCCGAGGACGGCAGCCTTCCCACGATCGGCTCTTTTGAGCGCCTGCAGTCTGCAACTTCTCAGGCATGGCAGGGCTGCATTTCCAAGATTTTCCATGTCTAAGCTGCATGAAAACTGACAAGATTGTAAGCCATTGTAAGCCTGACATTGAAAGAGCCTGGGTATCCAAATCGATGATTTGTCATGAGATGTCATGAGTTTTCCCATGCAAACCATGACCGAATCATCCTTTCAGCTGTCAGGTGCTGCAAGATGGTTGCTGCATTTTGATCCCCGCAAAGAGCCGCCGCTATGACAAGCAGATGACCGTAGAGCAGCGCATCGTCACCTTCCATGTGAGCACGGTGACCGTGGATGTCCCAGTCCCAGTGCCTCCTCCCATCCCAACCCCACGACCTGTGGAGCGCCGTATCCCTCCAGCAGTTGCACCGCCTATCCCCATCAGTCCTGCTCGACCTGCCCGAGCTCCACCCCGTGCTATCTCGCCAATCGTCTCGCCTCCCAGGTATGCACCACCTGTTGCACCACCAGTTGAGCCAGTGGCAAAACCCAAGAAGAAGAAACCGAAGAAGACCGTGGAAGACGAACGTTTGAGCTTCGCTCGCCCAGTTCGCACAGAAGGCATAGCCACATTGACAGGAGAGGCTTGGCCACCAGTATTACCGCGCGAGGAAGTGGAGGGTTATGATGTACCAAGCCAACGTGCCCGTGCGGACAAGGTGGAGGTGTCCAGTGATGAAGAAACAGCACCAACTTTGACGCAAGCGGGCCGCCCGCTGCAGCTGCCATGGCTGCTGGCGTGGTTGAGCCACCAGATGTGGACCCCGAGCTCCGCAGTATTTCACCGATCTCAACACCAGGTGTCTTTCCATGGCAAGCAGAGAAGAAGACCAGCAAGAAGAAGAGGGCTGAATCACCACAGAGTGATGTCCATCACAAGAAGCGCAAGGGAGATGCGGGCAAGTCCAAGTCATCCAAGTCCAAGAAGTTGACCCTCACAGCCGCGCACGGGGGAATGCAATGGGATCCCTATATGCAGCGAGAGGCTTCGCCATCGCCATGCTCTCAGGTACCAGATCTTCGTGAGGGAAAGAAGAAGCACGGCGTAGAGAAGAAGAAGCGTAAGGACAAAGACGGAGGAAGAAAAAGGGCGTGCTGGCAATCCCACAGTGCCACTGCTTAGCAATGAAGATCAATGAAGAATTTGAATTGCTTTGAGATGTCTTGACATTGTGGTAGATGCAAGATTGAGCAGATTCATGAGGACATGTGCAAGCCAACTCGCGGGATTTCTTTCTGCAGGCTCTCTCCTTTGTCCGTGCACCAGTTCGCGGAACCGTGCTGAATGTGTGGTACCAAGCAGTTTCTGCGAAGCTTTGGCAGCCAGAAGGGTATCAGAACATTGTATGGGCTACGAAGTGGAAATGGTGTGAAATGATTAAGGTGGTGTAAATGAATGATGAACACTGAAGTTTGTGAAATGACAGTGGTGTAAATGAATGATGAACACTGAAGTTTCAAACATGTGGTAGCAAAATGCGAAAAGATGCGCAAAATACTTGCATGTCAACTTCTTGCTTGATATCGCTTGTATGTTGCAGCCCCAGTCGAGAGGATTTCGTTTTTTGTTGCAGTTGTGAAGCACCTGCCTGTTGGTTGTAGGGTCAAGGTACCTGTATCAACTTTGTATGGGTAGCTTCTTTGTAATCCATTGGGACGCCAGGGTCGCCAGGGTCGCCAAACAACGCTGAGGCAAAGGGTGTTTTGGAAGTGCCAAATCAGCTCCGACGGCAGGCCGTGGGAAGTCGGGAAGCTGCTGTGAATCTGTGAATGTTGGTCAGTGCTAAGCATGGTGATTGCATGTCATTACCAATGTTAATCATTGTTAAGCATGGTGATTACCAGTCTTAACCACGTTTCACTCCCATTGTCATCGACATGATTCGTTTTCGAAGCCCACGATTTTCATGAATGAATGGCATCCATAAATCAATGAAATTTGGAAGTTGGATCCATCAATCACCTCTAAGTGGTCCATAAATCCATGGCAGGTCCATGGCAGGTGACGGCAGCTGGGCGCCCAGGTCATGCACCTCTTCGAGGTGAGCACTCGCTTGTTGCAGTTCGACGGACCCGTTGAGGCCGGCCTTGGATCCACCGGGCGGGACCGTGCCATGCCATGGAGCTATGGCTATCGGATGCGATGGGTCACCAACCAATCCCAACCAATAGCAACGAAACATGTGGAGGTGGTGGAAGGTGAACATAGACTAGTGACTAGTCGTCATTGATGTTCACAAGCAAACCTGAAGGTAGACCAGTTTAGAATGACCTGCCACCTATGACCACCTGGATGGTGCTTGATGCTGTATGAGGCTGGCGAGCACCTCCAACATTTCTTTGAACAGCATCCCAAGCTCCGGCACTGGCCTGAGACGGCGATGGTGAAAAACCGCATCTCAAGGATGGCACTTTTTCGGATGTGAAGATGACCTTTAACGATGACATTTTTGGGATGTGAAGATGACTTTTTGTTATCTCATGTTTTGAAAAAATCAGAAAAAAACATAGGGGATACAAAACTTTGGTGTGCTGACGATGTTTTTGCATGTTTTGTCCTCGAACTTTTGTGACAGTGTCAAAAGTATGCAGAAAATCCATGTGCCGCAAAGCCGAGGGATGCATTTTCGCCATCAGTGTGGATGGCCGGGAGCACCAGATTTTTCACGCATGAAACACCACGATGGTGGTGGAAACCATCGTTGCGCAAGCACTGCATTCTCGTTGGCGAAGCTGTCGTGGTCAAATTGTTTGCAAATTGGGTACCTCGAAACCGTCTCAATCCAACACGGTTTGCTAAGCATCCATTGAATATGATATGGATTGGTTTTTAACCATTTCAACCATTCTAATCCCTTCTAAAACCATTGGTTTTTAGGCGATGGTCCGGAGACCAGTTGTAACAGTAGGTTCCATGGTGCTAAGGCAGACGACGGAAAATCATTGAAGCCTGAGCCGGTGTCTTAAACTCTGCGGAAGCTGTGCCCTGTACATTTGAGCTCTACTACGTTTGCATGGGTTAGCATTTTGGTTTATTGGGAGTTAGAATTGACAATGCACACAGAAATAGATGCACATAGTACATAGATGTGAACATATTGGCATAATATTGTGTATATCAAAAGAAATTGAAAGGATCAGAGAGTTGATCGCTCATTTTCGTGAGACAAGAACGTAGGCCGGCAACAGGAACAATATAGCTTTCGAATATGGAAACGCCGAACAAATTGTTGCCCCTCGTTTGGCCACCGACACATTTGAGTGGGCCCAGAAATTGCCTGTTCCCCAGCTAAGTTGAAACATGTTGAAACAAATCATTGTGACTTGGTTTCAAGAGGTCCACCCTTCGCTTTGAGTCTTCAGCGATTTCGTTCAAGATGTTCCATTCGTTTCTTGAGGTTCCTACCGGCCAAGCGAGGATCAGAGTCTCAAGCCAAAGAAGGAAAACGTGGTAAAAAAAAAAAAAACAAGAAATATTCTATTCGCGAAAAGCGAACATCAACTTTACCAAAATTATTTTTTTCTATTACAGGTAGGATATACGAAGGTATAAATGAAAATAGTTATTCTCCCTCTAATTATAGGCCCATCTCCCTTGCTAATTCTATCTCTAAATTTTATATTCTTTATTTGAAAATTATTAGATTAATTTTTGATTATATTCTAAATTAACATTGAACGCGTAATGGCGGATTTTTTGAGTTCAGCCCCGCAGCCACTCAGCCACGTGGCTGA
>VSDK01026983.1:20581-25703 GCA_009767595.1 Symbiodinium kawagutii | reverse complement strand
TTTGGAAACTTCCGCCTCCGCCTCGTGCGGGAACTACTTGTATTGTTTATTGGTTGTTGGGTGTTGGTTCTTGGTTATCGGTTGTCGGTTGTTGGTTATCAGTTGCTGGGTGTTGGTTGTTGGTTATCGCTTGTCAGTTGCTGGTTGCTGGTTGCTGTTCTTTCTGATCGGTTGTTGGTTGCTGGTTATTCGTTGTTTGCCATTGGTTGTTGGTTGTTGGTTGTTGGTTGTTGGGTGTTGGTTGTTGGTTGTTGGTTGTTGGTTGTTGGTTGTTGGGTGTTGGATGTTGGTTGTTGGTTGTTGGTTGGTGGTTGGTGGTTGGTGGTTGTGTCAAGTCGAAAGTAACGCTTCAATGCAATGCCGACATGGACAGTGAAACACAGCCTATCGTGACGTGTCCGAAGGCGTGCAGATTCTGTCACAACCGCTTCTGTCTGAAATCCAAACTTCAAATTAAACATGTTCGAAAAAAACAACAGCCGAGGCATTGGTGGTACGATTTTTTGAAAATTCTTTGATTTTGGCATTGACCAAAACGGAAAAATGTTCAAAGAATTTCGTCCGTGAAGAGCAAAATTTTCCGAAAATTGTTGCCTTTTGGTCCAATCTTGGAATCAACCATATTCGGAAAGGACGAGGCAGCCCAGGCAGCCCAGGCAGTAGGACGGATCACCTCCGAGAAAAGAAAGAAAGACTAACGGTTAAAGAAGTACTCTTCGACCAAAATAGCCAAATTTCGGGAAAATTTTGGGATAGCAACTCGGGAAAATTGTTACATTTTGGTCAGTGACCAAAATCAATGCTCGGAAAATTTCGACAGAAGTAGTAACGTGGACCCGCATCCTGAGCAGATTCGAATTTACGCGCTACCGTTTTATATAATAGTAAGATATAAACATTATCGGCTCAGATCAGATAAGAACCTTGCCATGTACGACAAAATAAAATGGGTCGCGACTATCTTGCGGCCACTACAGCATGTAGAGCTCGAGAACCAAAAATCAGGAAGCGAAACAATAGAATCACGGATGGAAATGATATGGTGGAGAATTTATATATATATATATATATATCAATTCCACCATCGAGAATGATACCATCGTTGTATGTCCCTCCATCTGGCCAAGTGCATGGACCTCAGCTACAAATGATCCAACTCTCAATGCTTGGAAGACCTCTTGAGCTCTCATCCCTCCTGTCCGTTCACCCCTTACACTGCCCTACACCTACACAGCATCCCACAGCATCACACAGCAGCACACAGCATCACACAGCAGCACAGTTCACGCAACATCCTGAGATCTCTGCTGGTAGCTCTCCACCTGGACCATCTCCACGCAGCTCTTTCTGCATCGCTCACCTCGCGGATTTCACAGAACCCAACGCAAAGCTTTTCGGAAAAAGGTTTGAAGAACTTAAGAAAATTAAGTTAAAATCATTTTAGTCAATTTCAAAATATATCAAACATGTTAGGCAATGCGAACGCCGTCTGAAGATGCCTGGAGCATGTGCCTCCTGTTGTACAACCTCAGTGCCAAGCACTGCACAAAACCCCGTGCCCCCCCACTGGCATGACATCAATTTCCGTAGATCCTTAGCATGTCCACGACCTCGGCGCCGAACAGGAGCCGCGACGACTTCCCTGTGCACGATGCCTGGGGTGTCGCTTTCGATCGTTTTTGATCTGATCAGATCCAATGCCAGATGTCAGCAATGCGTGTCTCAAGAAGGCTTCAAAGAATTCCAGATATTGGCTCCAGAGCTTTGAAGACAAATTACTTTGACAAAGCCGTGCATCCTGAGACGCCAAATATTTTCTGCGACTTTGCATCGTGGTCTTCTCGACCAAAGTGAAACGAAGTCTTGGTCCCTGACTTGGGGCGTGTCACTTATGGAGAGTTGATATGTTTGTTCTCATTTTTCTGCGAGAAATTTGAGTTGAACCAGTTGAGTGCTCAATTCGATCCAATGTGGTACATCAAATTTATTGAATTTTATTGAAGTCTCATGACCTTTCCTTACCACCACCTTGTTGACCACCCCCCAGTTACTTCATGGGAAAAGGAAAGGAGCTGGAGCTACTTGAGGCCAGCGGTAGGTGACGAAAGCCAGCATGGCAACTGAAGAAAAACAGAATTAGTTTGGTTGGGTGGCTCTTAAGGGGAATCAAGCCCACGAGGGGGGCCCACTATAACATCAACAATTTGTGAGGTGATGAAGACGAAGGGATTTACAGAAGGATGTCACACAAGATAAGATCCAAAGAATACTGAAAACCTCCAAGTAGTAGTGGGCAGCCATCTGACATTAGATCAGGTCAGGCCGGCAGCCCCGGCCTGCCACTAGTGACATACAAATGGGACACCGCCACTGACCCTGGCAGGTCGACACCAAAAGCCGAAGTCTTGGGCTAGGGCCGAATAGCTTAACAAAGAAAGAGAGAGAGAGGGCTATATGCATAGTATGCAATGAGAGAAAGAAAGAGAAAGAAAGAGAAAAAGAGAGAGAGAGAGAGAAAGCCTATATCTATAGTATGTAAATGAGAGAGACGAAAAGAGAGAGAGAGAGAGAGTGTGAGTGAGAGAGCATGCTGGTATGCAATGAGACGAAAGAAAAAGAAAAAGAGAGAGCCTGCAGGTATAGTATGTAAATGAGACAGAGGAAAAGAGAGAGTGAGAGAGAGCTATATGTATAGTATGTAATGAGAGAGAAAGAAAGAGAAAGAAAGAGAAAGAAAGAGAAAAAGAGAGAGCCTATATCTATAGTATGTAAATGAGAGAGAGGAAAAGAGAGAGAGAGAGACAGCGAGAGAGAGCTATATGCATAGTATGTAACGAGAGAGAAAGAAAGAGAAAGAAAGAGAAAAAAAGAGGAAAAAAAAAGAGAGAAAAAGAAAGAGCCTATATCTATAGTATGTAAATGAGAGAGAGGAAAAGAGAGAGAGAGAGAGTGAGTGAGAGAGCTATATGCATGGTATGTAATGAGAGAAGGATAGAGAAAGAAAGAGAAAAAGAGAGAGCCTATATCTATAGCATGTGAATGAGAGAGAGGAAAAGAGAGAGAGAGAGAGCTATATGCATAGTATGCAACGAGAGAAAGCCAAGGAAAGAAAGAGAAAGAAAAAGAAAGAGAAAAAGAGAGAAAAAGAGAGACCCTATATGTATAGTATGTAAATGAGAGAGGAAACGAGAGAGAGAGAGAGAAAGAGTGAGAGAGAGCTATATGCATAGTATGTAACGAGAGAAAGAAAGAGAAAAAGAGAGAGCCTATATGTATAGTACGTGAATGGGAGAGAGGTAGAGAGAGAGAGAGAGGTAGAGAGAGATAGAGAGTGAGAGAGCTATATGCAGAGTATGTGACGAGAGAAAGAAAGAGAAAGAAAGAGAAAAAGAGCAGCCTATACGTATAGTATGTCAATGAGAGAGAGAGAGACTGAGAGAGAGCTATATGGATAGTATGTAAGGAGAGAAAGAAGAAGAAAGAGAAAGAAAAAGAGAGAGCCTTTACGTATAGTATGTAAATGAAAGAGAGGTAGAGAAAGAGAGAGAGAGAGAGCTATGTGCATAGTATGTAGTGAGAGAAAGAAAGAGAAAGAAAGAGAGAGAAAGACAAAAAGAGAGAGCCTATATCTATACAAGTATATGTAAATGAGAGAGAGGAAAAGAGAGAGAGAGAGGGAGCTATATGTATAGTATGTAATGGGAGAAAGACAGGGAAAGAAAGAGAAAAAGAAAGAGCCTATATCTATAGTATGTAAATGAGAGAGAGAGGGAAAGGGAGAGAGAGAGAGGGAGAGATTTGTAAATATAGATAGAATTAAAAAATCTGAATGTGTGTGTGTGTGGTTATTTTCTTGTATTACACTCTGTATCCATTCCAGCAGAAAAAACTGATGAGGTGGAAGCCTGCTCAAGCAAGCAGGGGGCACCGAAAGTAAACTGCAGGTCTTGGCAAAGGCCTTGACTAAAGCATCTCAATATCACTCCTGCAATCTTATTTGGGAGGTCAAGGCAGTATCACTAAGAGGGAAAACGTAGGGAAAACGCTTGCATACATAATTTGATTACTTGAATGCAAAGGAATTGTCTATGCGTCAGGAGGGCAAAAGAGGCTAGTGAGTGCTGGAACTCCTTTGGAGTCACCAAAGGACAGCAACTATGACGGAAGGCAACATTTTTGAGGCAGCAAAATAAAGATGAGTGAAAACCAGCCATCTGACCACAACGATACGATGACGATGATCATGAAATCATAATAAATCATGACTAATCACAAAGCATTCGAGATCTTGGATTGACACGTCCCAATCTCTTCCAGAGATCAAGCATCTCTGGGATCACACTCTCAGAGTCACTTCATCTCAGATGCCACTCAGTCACCCTTGCAGCCTCTGGCGTGTGGCAACAGCAAGGACTACAAGCACATCCACATGCAGCAACCACATTTCAGTCCATGCCATGAGTCAGCTTGCTACCCACGCCATCTGTACCAAAGATGAGCGCAGGCCCTACCCAATGCAATTGCACCAGTAGGTGCAGTTATCACGCAAATGATTGGACTAGTGAACAAATAGAGTATACAGTCTACACTATAGACTCACTGTGTACTCCGCTGAGGCTAAGGGAAACAAAACACGGCTTGGCTTGGCATGCCCAACAAGAGGCAGTTCAGTTGTCTAGATCCAAGAATGAGAAGTAAAAGTGTATTAGACAAGTTGCTCAGTGCTCTGCAAGCACAAATGGATTCAGCTTCGCCCCATCGCACACATCCTGCGTCACTGCAGGGAGAGCGAACTTGAGGTTCAGGTCAGAGAAGGTTTGAACAGTAGGTGCAGGAGGACCAGCATGATCTGCTGAAGGATAACGGTCATGACAAGAAGGATGAGGAAATATATAAGTCGACAGTGATGGTGAAAAATTAGGAAAATCATTGATGATTGGGAATGATGAGGGATTCTATATGTGATTCTGAGGCCGGGTGGTTGATGACGGCAGACAACAGTACAATGATGAGGACGAAAATAACTAATGGAACTAAAATATGCAATTGATGGTGGATGAAGAAGGTGAAGATTGGCAGTCTTTGAGGATTGGATGGTGTAAACTTGATGATCTAGTTGCTG
>VSDK01026983.1:0-15364 GCA_009767595.1 Symbiodinium kawagutii | reverse complement strand
CGTCGATGAAGATTCTCCTTCTGGTGCGACTGTGGTAGTGGAAGTCTTCTTTGTCTTCGATGAAGATTCGCCTTCTGATGTGACTGTGGTAGTGGAAGTCTTCTTTGTCTTCGATGAAGATTCGCCTTCTGATGTGACTGTGGTAGGGGAAGTCTTCTTTGCCTTCTTCGATGAAGATTCGGCTTCTGAGGTAGTCGAACTCGTTTTGGCATTTGCTTTTCCCTGTTTCTTGTTTCTCTTCTTGGCATTTGGTTTGGTTCCTGTCTCATCTTCATCTTTCTCTTCAGTATCGTCAGTGTCTTCTTTTTCTGACTCAGTGTCTTGAGAGGTTGTGTCTCCTTCATCCTCTTCTGTTTCAGCATCTGTGGTTGAGATTGATTCTGATTCCCTGTCTTCCTCGTCCACGCTAGTGCTCTGCTCGTTCTCACCTGATTCAGGAGCTAATGATGTAAGATCCTTGTCGGGCTCTGCACTCGTCGATTTCTTCCCTGCTACCACTCCTTTTGCTCCCTCAGTGGACTCATCTACCGACTCTCCGGCACCTGTACTGGATACCTCACTCGACCCAGCTTCTGCCTTCTGAGCTGACGTGGTTGACGTCTGTTGACGAGAGCCCAAGCTTCCCAAAGCCGGCATGCTGACCGGTGCAGCCTGCCGCTGGACAAGTGGGGCTGTGCCTAGGGCAGCTTTCTGATTCTTTTGGCTCTGAGCAGCCTGAGGAGAATGTGCACCGAGAGCAGGAATAGAATCAATTGAGGCCAACTCGAGAGCACTCAGAGTGAGCCGCTCTTTTCTAAGGAATCGATTGGGATGCGCCACATGCTCCTGAAGAGTCCCTGCGGCACTAACATCTATGCGGACGTGGGAATCAAGCGGATGGGAATCATAGCTTGCGCAAAAATGATATGGACAGATCAAAAGGAGCCACCAAGTGACCATCAGGTCACTGTGCTAATCGGGCCTTGACTTAGTCTGGTATCCCTTGAGCAAAAAGAGTGGGATGAATGGATATGATCTGCTGTCAAAAGGTCATTGGCTTTCTGCTTTCAAATGTTTCTGCAGAAAATGCTAAAGGCTGAAAAAAGTAAAAGGAAAAAAGAAAATGATTCGGAAAATATCTGATATGTTCTTTAAAGTAACAGACTTGGGCTGAAACAAACTGATTTCTGAGGCCACAGCCGATCAAACTGTCATGGTGGTGGGCGATGTTGACGTTCATGTCACCTGTTCTTGAAAGGATGTGCATGTTTATCGTTGCAAAAACAGTCGCATAGAATATACCGGTGTCTGGTGTCTACTCTCTGTGCTCCAGATTCAAGATAAGGTCTCCTCAAATTTCACCAAACTGCAGGCGGTCTTGCTCTGATTCCACCTTCTCATTTCAAGGAGTGTTCTGCCTCTCTCTCTCTTCTCTTCCAGTTCCTACTGTATCTTTCGTTCTGCACCTCTTCCTCAGATCCCCCCTTCTCCATGCCATATGCCGTCTGATGGCTGCCCAAACATGCCAAAACGTTGAATCCGTCAAAACCCGAATCCCTTCAGGCCAGGGCCATTTTAGAAGGTAAACTGGCAGATTTTCAGAATTGCAGAAACAGCTAAAGAACAAAACCAAAGCACAACTACCCACTTTATTGCATCCATTTTGGTTCATCCGGTTCCCGATTTGTAAAACACTCGAAGCCTGGTTCACATTCTGCGGCCATGTTGAAGGCGTTGAAGCGGAGCGGCGAGCAAGCCAGAATCGTCTTTCTGTTCAAGCAACGAGGTGCCAAGCATCCGCCAAATTCACACGGTGGTAGGGTTGACTTATCAGCGCCATCGATGCAAAAATATGACACATTCTGGCACTCGCGAGCATCTTTCGGAGGTTTTGTGCTTCCCAAAAGGCGGAAAGTTGTAACTGGACGGTTTCCAACGCGCGCGAAGCCTGCAATGAAGCAGCTTGCTGAGACATGACGGCGACTACTGCCACCACGGAATCTAATTCCTCCTCGTTCTGCATATTTCCTGGGCACTCTGCGAGTGGCAGCCATCGGTTACCAAGCTGAGCATTGCCAGGCGCGTCTTTAGAAATACGATGCAGCAGCTCGAAGAGCGGCCAGCCGGAGGCCACAATGCTGGGCCATGGGAAGTCCAGAATGGAGCCCAGAATGTGTAGCATTTCATCTGCCTGCAAGTAGGCTGTCCGGACATGCGCTTCAGACAGTAAAAGCATCAAAAGCTGCAAGCAGAGTTGTCCCAACGGACAGGTTTGCATTTCATGCTCTTGAAAATCTGATGCCAAGCCCAAAAGGGAGGCCCCAAGGTGGCGAGTGATTTCCACTTCCTCTGATGGGGTCGCTAGAAGTGTGGCCATTTGCGACCGAGCCCTTTGCCATTTGCTGCCCCTGTATGAGGATCCACCGCAAGACAGGCCTTCCACATCATTAGGGACGGACATCTCCAAGTCACTATGCGGCGCGATCGAGTCATACAGAACTGAGATGGAGCTCCCCTCAAAGAGTTTGAGATTGCGTCCAGCGGCAAAACCATCCTTGTTTCCCACATCAAAAGGATAGCCATTTGTCAAAAGAAAGTCATGAACTGGACGTTTGTACAAAGCATTTTTCACGTCTGCAGAAAGCCACAAGAACTCCTGCACCACTGTCCGATCTAAAAAAGGGTATCTGGCCTCAAGGCCGTGACTGCCGGCAACAACTTCCTCCTTCATGAGGTAATCGCGCTGCGTTCCCAGAAAGACTGATGTCCACGGAAAAAAAATTGACATGTCCTCAGGGAAGAGGCCTCCGAAAGAGCTATGAGGAAAAAACTTTTTGCCCGCGAAGCCATAGTCTGAAATGATTTCATCAGCACCGGCACCTGAGATGTAAACAAGTATCCCTGCGCTGCGGCAAAGCCTGAAAATTGCGGAGAGTCCAGCTGCAGCACCATCCTCTTGCACCGATCCACCTGCCCAATTTGAAGGGCCGTATTTCGAAGGCTCTGATTGCGCATGCAACCAGGTGACTTCATCCTGGAAATCTCTCAGGGAAAGGCTGATCTTGAAAGCTCTAGCAACTGACTTGTTGTGCATCAAAAGTCTCTGCTTTATCAATTCAGGAACCTCCTCAGCTGCTACTGTAAAGTAGTTGGCTGCATGTGCTGGGGCTTCAGATTCCAGAGCCAGGTGTAGAGCTCCAGAGTCGTAGCCACTACTCAAACCAACAAACACTGGATGATTCGATGCGGCAATTCGTTTCCAAACTGCACGTCTGAATGCTGTTTGCCAGTCTTCTGTTGACGTTTTGAACTGACGCAAATCAAATTCGTGCACACTGTAGCGAGCCAATTCGGCTACTTCGACTGCTCCCCTTGCAGGGCTTGCACCCGCATCAAAAGAGACTTTCAAGTGAAGAACCTGAACAAAACAGGCACGCACAAATATACATACTATGCATTTATGTATATATATATATATATATATCTGTGCGTGTGTGTGTGTGTGTGTGTGCGTGCGTGTGTGTGTGTGTGTGTGTGTGGGCAGGGTAAATCATGGAAAACACGATGTCCACTGACATTTGGAAGCAAAACTAGAAGCACCAAATGCAGGTGGCCAAACCTGGTTGGGCGGAGCTGCTCTGATCTCCTTCTCAGGGAGTCCGAGCCTCAAGAGTGCCTCAGGAGATGCTGAGATGCTGCAAGGCCAGCCACATCTGTGGGCAAGTGGCGACTGAGAGCTACACTGACTTGTAGGAAGCGACATGAAAGCCTTCATGCCACGAGTACCTTGGCGAAACGTCCCCTTCGACAACATTCAGCCATCTTGGAAGCCGGTACGAAGACTGTGCAAACGGCGCGTGAACACGGAGGCCGCTATTTTTGCATTTCCGATACCTACATCTATAGTTGTTATACATTTGCACATATATTGATATTGAATGATATTGATATTGTGTATGCGTAAGCATCTGCAGATGGATGTGCACGCGTCCTCCTCCAACATGCATGTGCAAATAGATAAAATGTAAGAACACATTTGGACACGTGCAAATAAGTGTGAAAAATCCGGCAATGTGACCGCCACAGGCATCAGCTCCATCAACTTGTCATGCATCCCCTCTCTCAAAAGCACAAGGCTGCCACCACAAAGGCTTCGTTCCAAACACATCAGCGCTTACAACTGCCTCCTCAGCCGGCTCGCAGGGTACATGCTCTATGCAACTTTGGCAATTGTTGTGCAATTAGAGGAAAGTAAGATAAGCTGCCACACTGTGGCCACACTATCGTCACTGGGGGAAATTTAGCTTGTGCTGTTCTTTTGCTTATCTTCTTGTCCCCTTGGTCCTCTCTTCTGTTCTCTCCCCTGCCGCTCATCACAAAGAAAAGCTATTGTGAAGTGAAGCAAGCTTCTGCGCAACAAAGCGTTCACGCTGAAGTTAGCACAGCAACTGCATACTGTGGTTCTATGAAATTTTGCAACGTGTTTTCACAGGTGTTTGCTGTTTATACATCCACTCCGCACATGAATTCCTTCTGTTGGCATGTGCTTTGTGATTTTTTTTGTTTTCACCACAACCGCGTTCGCAGCAAAGTGTTTACAAACTTCGTACTGAAACACGAATGTTTTGGTGACTCTCCTACGTAAACTTCTGTTGGTATATCATATACACGACACATTGGCAAAGCCACATTTCTTTTGCTTCTTAAAGTTGGCACGCATCAACCAACACTCTTACGCCACTGAGCGTTTTGGCAACAAAGCTTGTACTGTGCAAACTTTGACGCACCACACCGTATTTACAAGGCCACGCACATGTTTTCTACCAATTGTGCTTGCACGATAAAGTTTTTAGATTGCAAATTGCGAAGCTGTGGCTGTTGCGCAATTAGTTGCTACACAGCAGGTAGGCCGCTGTGAAAACCTCAGGACCCAGAACTAGATAGGCTCACAACACCGGCAGCCGAGAGCATAGACAGGGCACTCGGCTTGCCAGCGGGTCACTGGACCCAATGCCCTGAAAACCCACATGCCTCATATGACTTAGACCTGAAACCCACATGCCCCATATGACTTAGACCTGGTTCATCAGAGTTCATCATGGTCTCCGTTCATCCCAGGGTCTCTTTGGAATGGGTGCTGGGAGCTGAACTTGCGTGGCAAAATCCACCAGCACCAGCGCCCATTCCTCAGGCTGCTCTCGAAGCGGGGTCATGCTTTCCCCTTGGATCCTCTTTTCGATATATCTCTTAGAGGAATCCTCTTCGCATTTTCTCTTTGCATTAGCCAAGCATTAGCCAAAAAGATTTGAAAGGGGTGTCGCCAAGCTCCAGGCACCATCAAGGACCTGGGGAAATCGGGCGCCATATTGACGATAGCAGGGCAGCAAGCACCTGAGAAAAGCAAAGATAACCAGCTCAGCAAAACAAAAAGTGTATTTGAAAAAATTAAAAAAAAATCATGTTCAAACATGTTCAAACTGTCATGACATCCTTGGAATTTCTATTGCATCAGATCACAATTGCCTGCTCTACCTGTCTTCAATCCTTCGCAATGTCTGTATGGAGTGAAATCTTAACGTTGAAGCAGCTGACGCAATATGCAAAATGAGTTGACTTGAGGGGGATGCTCCCCATCTGATCGGTAGAGATGACGCTCGTCGAATCCAGCAGGTACCTGCGACAGTCTGGGCTGCAGTTGCGGCACACGGCAGTGATTCTATTGAGTCAACTGAGTCAGAAAGGGCACGTGACGCGAGTTGTATATTTCGCCATTGTAAATCGCAACTGCCTCCAGAGCAACACCCCATGAGACGAGCTTCGAGACTTCGAGTTTTGAATTCGCAAATACTCGAGTCTCAAGTGTTGTCAAGTGCTGTCTATTTGAGGCTCCTCTCCATGCACAAATGGCTGCCACACTCGCTCACCAGTCCTGCAGCATCTTCAATTCATCTTCAACCATCTAGTTCTTAGGCCTACCTAGAACAGCTTAGAACAGCTCAACGGTCATACAACTACGACATTGCATTGGTTCAAGGCCAGCTGCGATCGTGCTAACATTTCCAGCAGTATGGGCCACCTGCTCGGGCCCGCGCATATGCAACAAGTTGTGCACAAACGTAAGGGGCCCTTTCTCAAGACTCGTGGTACCTAGCGGGAAACTTCTGCCAGGAACACTCTAAACACTCATTGGTGTACTGGAACAGTTTACATCAACCAGTTGGAAGATCTTACAAGCCACTCTAACACATACCCATGCGCCCAGCTGGCTGCCTACTAATAGGACTGACTGATGGACTGACAGACCGACTGCGCACTGTCATATATATCTTGGCCCCAAGACTTGCCATGGCGAGGAATGGCGGAGTGCATGATGACGAGGTCATGTCATGTCATGCATGATGACAGGGTTATCATGTCCGCTGGCAGTACTGATGACATGACACTTTTTCGACATTCGTTGCTAGTGCGATCAGAGGCCCGCACCATCAGGGCCGCGGGGCAACAAAAAGAAGTTCACAGCCTTGAGTTCGTCGGATGATGCACAGATATGCACAGATCAATCTCACATCTCACATCATCTCATCATCTCACATCCACCTCCCCGAGGCCAAGAGCGGTACAGTCAAGTTCCTTATGAGCCAAGATGTCACTAAGAAGCTGCACATCCTGCAGAGCTGCTTCCAGCTACTTGTCTCTCAGATTCTGCCCAGGCTTTTTGTGCTAGAAATCTCCAACACATTCACCATATTTGAATTATCCAAAACAAAGGAATACATGCCCAGTGCCTCAAGAGCCTCAACGGCCTCAACAGCCTCAACTTATTTCCAACCAAAAACGTGCCTGCTTGCACGGCCTACCGCCTCCGCCGCCGCTAGAAATCCCAGTCTTTCCGCTTGCAGATTTTGTGAGCCGAGCCAGCTGCATTCACTGAGGCTGCTAGCCCCTACAAGTGTTGTACTAAGGCCATCAATGTCGGGAAGTCCGACAAGTGTTTTTATTTTGGGCATCTTTCCTGTGCCACTTTGGCGACACTTTGGCGACACTATGCAACAGGCTATGCGACACTCCTTTTTCAAGGCCTCACACTCTCAGTGGCAGTCCTCGATTGCCGCTGAAGACCTGAGAAGATTTTTGAAGCAGAAGCCAGTGGAAGCCAGTGGAAGCCAACCAGCCTTGGAACTCTGAGCAGCCAACCGGTGCTCCAGACAGTCTGCGCTTCGTCTTTGGGGCATCTCTTCTGCCCGCGCCTGGCAGTTCGCAGGTGGTGTGCCTCTCTGGGTTCAAGAAATGTCAGTTTTTCATGTTTGCACAGCCCATTCAAACAGCAACATGGATCTGGTATAGCATGGCAAGAAAGCTCACACAGGGACAACGCTCTCCGGACTTTTTAATACGCTTGATTTCGCGATCACAATTGTAGGCCTTGAGATGCTAAGAATGATTTTACAGCGGGATAGTTCTGGAGTTCTGCAACGAACATCTTCTTGACCCGTGGGTCTGCTAGACATTTCTTCGGATTCTGGAGCACACGCATGAACTCCGGATGATCCTGCAGAAAGCCATGCAAGGCCTCAGCAGGATTTACCTTGCTATCTGAGGCTTTCTTGGTCTCCGGTCTTTCCGGCTTCTCACTTTGCCGCGGTGCAGCATCTTTCGGGACCAAATCAGTTGCAGTTGCTTGACTGCTTGGGGCTGCTGGACCTGCTTTCTCTTCAGCACGTTCCATACGCTGCTTCTCCTGCTGCTTCTCCTGCTGCTGTTTCAGACGCTTGGCTCTCCTGTCCGACTCAAACTTCTCCAGGAAATCAAGACGCTTTTTCCGCAGCATTCCGGCGTCAAAGTCCCACTCCATCTTGGTGTCATCACTCTCCGTGGAGTCAAGCTCCACCACTGAGGCCCACTCAGCACTGGACTCCAAGTCAGCAGCATCATCTAAGAGTGAAACAGTCTCTGCAACTGCATTTTTGCAGTCCTCTTGGAAACGCGAGAAACTCCCACTTCTATCATTTTTGGGCTCCAAACTACCCTTGCTGCCTTCTGTCCGCTTGCCCCGGTTCGGAGGTGCAAAAATCCTCACGGGAAGGGCATTGGGAACTGGCTCAGAAGGCTTTTCTTGAAGCTCCTTGCGAAAGGCGCCGATAGCTTGGAAGATTTGGGCCACTTGATCCAAGATGTGCTGTGAAATCGTGTCTGGAATGTCCTGGGCTATTTGTATCAGATCCTGAAACAGGCTTGCAGGTGGTGCCTCAGGCTTCTCAAGCACAACTTCCAAGAAGATGCTTGAAGTCGGACAGTTTCGAAGCACGACTCGCTGAAGAGATACCATCAATTCTGTGGCATTCAGCCAGCCAGTAAGCTCTTCAAGGGCTGAAGCTTCGTCTTCAGAGCCTTTTTCTGAAGCTGAGTGGCGGCTCGCCATTGAAAGTTCCTGTGCCAGGCCTTTTTCGGAGGCTGGGGGGCGCCTCGCCATTGAAAGTTCCTGTGCCAGGCGCTGCATGCACCTTTCCAGCTTGAAGGTGTTACTCACGGTCACGTCCACCTTTTCATCCTCGTCATTCACAGCACCACTAAAGAGCAGGTTGAGGCACAACCACTGCGGAGTGCATAGACCGATCAACAGCTCTAAAGCTGCGCAAACTGTCGAGGCATTGTGATGTGAATCTGGCGCCTTGTTGATTAAGAGGTTCACAGCTTTGGCAACCATCCTGAACTTGGGCACCGAGTGTGCAGAAGGATTAGAGGCAAACATGAGGCTCAAGAGCCTGATGGACTGAGAGAAGGCCATGGGAGGCAAGGAAGTAGCTGGCGAATGGGCCAACACAGATTGACACAGCGTCTCCACAGAGTGCTCAGTCAAAGCAAGTCTTGCGGAGTTGCTCAGTGCTCCAAAATGGGCCAGCAACAGCAGCAAGCGCGAAACTGCTCTTGCATCTCGAGGGTCTCGAGCTGCCCCTCCACTGAAGTTGTCCTCTCCTTCGGAACGTCCCTCAGTTTCCATCACCACTCCGTTCAATGCTGCTTCTGCCAGTCGCCGGATGATCTCGAGCACTGGCAACCCGGCTACTGTGAGCTTCTCCATGACCTTAGCAGTACAAAGATGAAGAAAAGCATCGGAAGTGAGAGCACTTTCTGCGACCAAAGCCAGGAGCTCCCCCACGTCATCTAAAGATAGTCTCTCACGGCGTGAGTTCACCATCTCCACAAGACCCAGGGCCTGCGCAGTAGCAGTTTCGCGTTCCCGTCCCAACACTTGCACAAGTGGATCTGTGTTGGAAGTTCCTTCACTTCCTTCACCTTCCCAATCCACTTCTGAACTGCGAAACTGGCCATATCCTCCTCCATCACTGCCATTTTGAACGTGACGCAAAGACACAACAGCATGATTGCCAGCACGAGTACCTGTTGGCAGCAAGACCATGCGTGAGTGAAGGCCATCCCCACTGCCTGGTGCATTTGTAAACTGCAAGCTGAACTCAAAGGCCGTTGTGGGAAGGACGGGTTGCAGTGTCCCGCATGTTGCTAGCAACATCAGGCCACCTGAGAAATTTGTGGGCAAGACGCGCGCATGCCGAAGCAAAGGGAGCAAAAGTTGTCCGCCAGCAGTTTTGGGGAATGCTTGGAACCACAAGCGGAAGACCTTGCAAAGCAACACTAGGCAGTGTCTCCATAGCAGCCGAAACTCAGGATCACTATTGAAGGAGGCCCGAGGTGCCAATCCAGAAAGGCCAGAGGTGAGCCGCTGGGCAAGAAGCAACAATGTCTGGCAAAGTTCTGTATGACGGAAATGTGCGAGGCCCGCATCGCGAAGACCACTCAGCAAGTGCACACATGTGGGGAGAACTGCCTCTAAGAGCTGAAGGTGAGCTCGCCTCGTAGAATAGATGCTTGCCACTGCCTTCTTGTCCTCGCGCAAAATTGTGGCCTCCAAATTGAGATTCAAAGCCCCAGCACATCGGATCAACCATGGCACCAACTGTGCCAGTCCGTCTCGTGATTTCTCTGCCTCATCGTGCAGGACAATCCCCAAAGCTTCCTTTGAGCCTGCAGCTGCCCGCTGACACAGGACACGAACTGCAACCAGTGGCAACTCGGTCAAGTCATCACTTGGAAAGCGTTCATGGTCATCAGCTACTGCTGGGAGGTCGCCGTGCTCCACAGATTCACTTGCTCTGAAATCAACTTCTGGTATCTCAATCCCATTTGCTGCTCCTGCATGCCCACCCAGCACTAGGGCCATACGTCTGCTGCCTCTTTCTTCGTTTGCAGATCTCTTGAGTGAGCGAGCACCTTTTGCAAGAATCATGCTCGACATCAGCTTTGCATCCTTCAGAGGTCCTGGACTAGACTCCTCCTCGGGTCGCCACGGCTTCAATTGAGCTGCCAATTCCCTCAGATTCTTTAAAGTCTCCAAATCGGCACTTTGCCTTCCCATTTGAACTGCTTTTCCAAGGCCACCTTCTGCACCCTCACTGTCAAGTGCAAATTCCAATAGACTTGCACGAGCATCCCCTTCTGCTTCCGCCTTCTCAAGAATCACAATGGCCTTGTTGGCCAATGCCAGAATTCGGGTGCCAAATCTTTCAGCTGCCGCACCGGATGGGTCAGACAAAACCAAGGCATGCAGAATAGCCACTAGGTGGCGAAGAGACGGCTGAACCTGGGACCTGGTCGGCAAGGCTTCATCGAGCCTACCATCTATCTGCCTGATCAGCCACTCTGCAAAGAAAACCGAGCGGAAAGCGTAGACCACGGCGCACCGACCGGCAGATCCCTTCACACAGAGCCTGTGCAAAGCTGCAAGCACCGGAAAGGCATGTTCTTCAGGAAGGAGGCCACCTCGACCTTTTGACCTGCAAGAGCAAACGAAATGCCTACATACATTATACATATCTATATTATTATTCATATTTTTATCTATATGTATATTTATATTCATATTTTTTAATATTTATATTCATATTTTTTCATTCATTTATTCATTTATTTATTTATCTATTTATTTGTTCATTCATTTATTCATTTATTCATTTATCTATTTATTTATTCATTCATTTATTCATTTATTGATTCATCTATCTCTCTATCTATCTATTTATCTATCTATCTATCTATCTATTTATCTATCTATCTATCTATCTATCTATCTATCGGTTTATCTGTCTTTCTGTATCACAATATAGATCCAAGTACGCATGAAATGCATGCGCTATATGTCTTGCTGGGCGTCCAAGGTTTTTTCCCGAAAAGAAGTTCACTCGGAAGCCCATATCTTGGGCACAGCAACTTTCGGGTGCCTAAGGGGACTAAAAGCAGCTAGCATTGATGCCAACAACGCCTTAGGCACGGCAACTTTCAGGTGCCTCAGAGTTCCAGAAGACTGCAAACAATATTAGGGGAAACTCGTGTATCAATGTGTATCAGGGCTTGAATGGCAGCGGAAGCCACCACAGATGACTTTACAGGAAAGATTTGATACCATGCTACTCCCCCCTCAGTAGACGTTCATGACAGGCATCTTCATTATTGTGGACGAGCATCCCGGTCATATGTCGCAAGATGGCGATTTGTTGATGCATGCAATACTAATCAGGTTCAAAACAGCGCTGCAGATGGTATCTGATTTGTTCAATGTCCAAACCTGCACACCTGTCCTTGAGACACAGTGACCGGTTTGGTTGGGCTCAGCCTTGCAATGAAAAGAGCCCACCAAAGCCCATAAGCCCCACCTCGAGCACTTTCTGCTAATGGTTCTTGTCAACACTTTAAGCAACCAAGAATCCCATCATCACAATTTAGCGGTCATTGTAATATGCAGCATTATGCAACACTCTTTGCCGAATCAAGTCGCGTGGCATCCCCAACGGCAAACCTATCTAATCAGTTTCACTCCGGTAATCCAACATAGCCATGAAAAATCACCAGACGCTATCAAACCATCAAACAATGGTGTCCGAGTCCAATCACCATGCTTGATTCTGATTTCGGCCCCTTTTGATCCCCCCCCGCCACACCCCCTCACTTCGCTCACAAAGGGCTGCCCCACCACCATGTTTTTTGCACAAATCGAGATAATCGAGGTTCGTACCACGGTATCTTCCCCTGGGTTCACTCCCTGCCTTGTAGACGTCACCAACTGCACAGACAAGCGCAGCGCTTTGACATGAAGAGCAACCAAAGCAGCCAACTGAGGCGCACCCAAATCTCGCACAAGTGTTGCAGGGAAACGAGGCACGGCTGGTAGTTTGCGCCCAGTCTCAACCTGCATACTCTGCAAGATCTTTAACCTGCAGCAAGACACAGGTACGAATCAAACAATAGAAGATAGTGGAAGCCTTAGACATCCTTAGACTCTGATAGACTCTTTGATCTTAAGCATCAAAAAACACATGACGTAATTCACCTCAATTGTACGCACATGCTACACGAGCCAAGGGGCATGCTGGAAAATGTTACAGTATCAGCAGACAAGAATTGCGGACCACCAGTGCAAGAAAGCAATGTGCAAATCAAACGCTGGAAAGGATAAAAAACCAGCAAGCGCTCCTCGGGCGGCATCCGCCGCAGTCTTCGTAGCAAAACGCAAAGCCCTGGAAGGAGCCGGCGTCCCGTCAGGAAAGACTCCAAAAATCCATAGAGGTGATGCTGACCTTGCCCAAACGGATCGTTTGCTGCCAAGCCTGCCCCACAACCTCCAAAAAGCACAGATGGCAGCTGTGATTCTCCTGAAAGCTGACCATTCAGCAGCTCGTCTTCAAGGAGAAAGCAGGTGCTCTGCAAGTCTCGGCCTGTGACAGGCTGGCTAAGGTACTCGATCAGACCAGCAATATCCTGAAGGGCCTCTGCTGCCAAGCTGTGTAGCTTCTTCTGCGGTGCATCCTTGCCTTCCACCTCCTCAAGCTTCGAGCAGCAGTCATCAAACCTAGACAAAGCTTCATAGAGCCCAGATCTTCTAAGCAAAGTCAAAGCCACAAATTCTGATCTGGGCTGACCTGGCATTCCATCAAGGACCAGCGACAAAACTACCTCATACGGCGTTGGAGAGATTGAAGCGTCTGACCAACCCAGCACTGCCTCCATGCCTGGCACATGTGACGATAGCTGCAAAAGAACTTGGAGGGCTGCCAACTTCAAGCTCTCGTCCCCATCATGGGTCTTCAGTATCGCCACAACGACGTCAAGGCCCTTGCTTAGAAGTTCAGCAGCTGCAGTTGCTGAGATCAAGCATGTTGTCAAAGCTTGCAATGCCGCCCGTAAGGGACGAAACTCTAACCGATCCATGCACCGGGAGATCAAGCACAGTAAGGATCTTGCCAATGCTGGGCCCTGGTGCACATGGCCAGCATTTTCAGGCACCCTTTGAGCAAGAGAAACGATGTCCCCGGACAAAGCCTCCAACTTTTCGACCACTTCTGCCTCCAACACGTCATTGGTGTTGTGCAAACTGGCCAGCCATTCGGAGTGCTCCAAAAGCCGGGCGGCTGCTTCTGGCACAGCTCCCAGTCCCAATGCTCGGACGAAAGAAGGCACAGATGCCTCAAAATCATCTCCGTCCATATCCTCAAACTCAAAATTTGTCTCTTTCATCACATCTCTTCGATCTCCCATGTCCTCATCTTCATTATCAATGTCTGCCATGTCGAGCTTGTCTTCAAATGTGGAACTCGGTTTGAGGTGCTGAGCAATAAGTGGTTGGGGGATGGCTGTCTCGCTTGGCAACAGCTGACCATAAATGGCAATGGACAATTTGATGAATTTGCCACGAAGTACCACGCTGTTTGTGACCAATGAGCCAGGAGCATCGTATGTGACTAAAGAGCTGGACTGCAATGCCAACATTGTCGAGTTTGCTGCCATCACATCAGCAGCAAAGACTTCCAGCCCGATTGCCCGGACATCAGGATACGTTCGGCCTTCAAATTCGGAAGCCCCACTTGCTCCGGCTGGAAGCTTCTCATTCCTCCTGATGACCTTGATGCTCTGCAAAGCAATTGGCTCTGGGAAGTGAAGCTCACGTGTGTGCTCGCCAAACTTTTGCAATTCCACATGGTCCGCAAACACAAGTGCGCCATCCATGAGAACTAATCCTACCGCACCATAAGGATCAGATTGAAGACTTCCCTGAGCGGCAGCACAAAGCTGTTGAGCCAACAGCCATCAGAGACAAGGTCGGACACCAGTCTGTCCATGTCCCTCATTGCCTGGGAAGTGTCAAGGAACTTTTGGAATTTAGTCTTCACTTTCTGGATTGCTGCATCCATTGAATGATGGTTTCATGCCTTCAGTGGCACACGCAAGCAGGTGGGAAACATGATGACATGAATGGCTTGGTATCTTCTTGGCATTATATAAGTCCGTGAGCCCACAGGGGCAGGTAGCAAATGGTACATACCAGGGGACACTGTAGAAAAAGTGACTGTCCAAACCCACGTTCGTATTGCCCCCTCTGGCATAGTTGAGTCTCAACAAGTGCGGCGGTCTGCGCGTGCCTCGGCTAACATAGTGGCCTCTCAGCCAAGAGCACGTTGGGTTGGATGAAATTGGATGGATTAGATAAGATTGGATGATGGTCTTCCTGCCGGAGCATCTGCTGACCCGCCAAGCCCGGCCCTCCAAAGTCATGCTAATACTGCTGCTATCAGCTATCATTCAATCACAGCACTGTCAAGTCTTGGATGCAAGCAGCGTAATATGCATAAACCAGCTGAAAATGCGCAAAGTCTGCCTCATCTGGAAACTGCCTTCCCAAGGGCCGGGAATCAGCAACAATAATTGCCCCAAAGCCAATCGCCAAAAGCAGGCACTGCAGCGCAACCTGCAACGAGGGCTTGTAGCAGTTGAAAAGAAATGGAACCTTTGAACTTTGTACTGCAAAGTATTTACAACACTTGGATGCATTTAGGGGCCCTTGCATTTCCAGCAGCGTCCCACGTCTTGGACAGTGAATGCTGATCATGCATATGTGAATTATGGCCACTGGTTTGTGAGAGAAGCAAGCTTCCCTGGATTAAATCCTACCTTCCGCCCCGTCTGAACCCAGGGTCTCGCATGCACCAGATTTCAGTGCAAACTGAACAAATCAAAGGATACCTTCACTCCCCTTGCAAAGAATGGCAAGCCGTTTCTTTACGTTTTGTCCCTGCGCTTTTCCAAATGTTACATTTGGGCCTTTTTTGCTGCAAAGAATGATCAGATTTACACATAGCTGATGCCAAAGGGTTTTTGAGAAACTCCACAATTGTTCTTCAAGCAAAAGCAACTGTTAGAATTGTCCGCAAAAGTCAGTCGTGCAATGCAAAGCACAAGCAACAAACAGGGGAAGGTCTCGACAAACAATAATGTTGACATAATGTTAGCAATTGTCAGAATCAAGAAGTGCTTTGAAACT
>VSDK01026955.1:98761-121169 GCA_009767595.1 Symbiodinium kawagutii | reverse complement strand
GATGGTGTTAGTAGACAAGGCCTCAAAGATGAATGGATGATGCGTCATGGCTTTCGCACCACTTGTTTCAAACCTTACCTGTGGATGATCAACTTGCCAATCTCCATCGTTGGAAAGATCTTCACGTTCGTCTAGGTTAATGCTTGATGAGTGCCTTGGGATAGTGCATTGGGATCGTAGCGCTTCTGGTCAAGAAGCTTCCGGTCTGGAACTGTACCGTGTGAGGTCTAGCGACTCTAGAGCAGCTGGGCTGCCTCTAACCAAGGCACTCTGTATATAAGTCAACGTGATGTACCTTAGCCATTTTGAGCCGTTTACGATTGGGGTTGCCGGGAGAAAAGAATGCTATGCTGGATTTGTGGAGTCAAACATTAGTTTCATTTGAGGCTTGGCAGGGTCGGTGATGAAGATATGTTTGCATACAAATTCCACTAGCATTCAATATGTTACATTTTGGTTCAAGCCAAAATAGCCAGGTAAGGGCTATCAGTTGTTGTCCACAACTGTCTGGTGTGTCCAGAAATTTTTCACCACTCCCTACCCACCCAAAATGTCTGGACGACATAGGGGGTTCATTTTACCACTTGGTCGTTTTCTTTTAAAGTATTCAGGGGTTTCATCGTGGGGAGTCTCCGTAGATGAATGCGCCCCTGATACTTTCTGAGTTTTGGCCTGTTGTTGCTGACGGTGCCGTTGTCTGCGGTTGGGATCAGTTGGGTGACCGTGTCGGTGCAGTCAGCACTTGGGGATGGCCTCTTAGACGTTGCCGTAGTCCACGGCTGTTGTCACGTTACCTTAGGCGGTGCAGTCTGCACTAGGAGGTACACCATTTATCGACGTCACCGTTGTCACGGTTGTGGTCGTAAGCCATTTGCATCATGTGACTGTGTTCAGTTGATATGATGTTTATCCCTTTTGTATTAGAAATTTTTGGTTTTTTTAAACCCTTCCGAATAGGACTCCGGTGGAGTATCCTCTTTCGGTTGGGATCGTAGCGCTTCTGGTCAAGAAGCTTCCGGTCTGGAATTGTACCGTGTGAGGTCTAGCGACTCTAGAGCAGCTGGGCTGCCTCTAACCAAGGCACTCTGTATATAAGTCAACGTGATGTACCTTAGCCATTTTGAGCCGTTTACGATTGGGGTTGCCGGGAGAAAAGAATGCTATGCTGGATTTGTGGAGTCAAACATTTATATATATATATATATATGTATACTGTATACATGCCAATATTTACACACACACACACAATCAAGAATTGACACGTTTGAAACCTCACTTCGCGCACTGCAGACTTGTTTCTCCCCTCGCCTTTGAGTGGTTGACAAAAGCTAAGTGTTACAGGAGCAGCTGCAGCTAGCTGTTAGCAAGAGTCTAAGAGCTGTAGCAGCGTAATAGAGGGCATTATCTATTTTTCTTGTCACTTGGAAACTCGCACCTGAGACTCGATATATGGGAGAGCTCTTTGCTATATATTGACCACTTTGATTGGTGTGGTTTGGAAAGGATGTTGGGTCCCAAAATGAAACAAAAAACACCTTTGCCATTCGAATAATCGAGAACAATTAGAGGATGGGCATTTGTGATAATGGATAGCTATGCAAAATGGCCTTGTGTTCCGAAACATTCGTGCCAAATGAATCCCAAAAGAAGCACCACAAGGTTGAAAGATAGGGTAGAAAACGGTTCTACATGACGGCCGAAAAAAATCTGCGCTTAACGTTGGGATCGAGGTAGGTCTAAGACGGGCGCACAGACAAAACAGGCTGCATGCCCCGCAAAGAGCTTCACCCTGTTAGCCCACTTGCCCCTACAAAACCTGCCACACTACCGTCCACCTTAGACATAGTTATGGTTAGTTTTCACCTTGGGAACCTTGCACTCATCCCCGTGGGAACCATCTTCGTTGCGGAGCGAAGCACGCTGCTCATGCTTGTCTCCCTTTGTCTCCCCTTTGTCTCCCTTGTGGCTCTGGATCGGCGCTTTGTTTGCCGCTGCTCTGCTGCTGCTCACGCTTGTCTCCCTTTGTCTCACCTTTGTCTCACCTTTGTCTCACCGTTGTATCCCCTTTGTGTCCCCTTTGTGTCCCCTTTGTCTCCCCTTTGTCTCGCCTTTGTCTTCCTTTGTCTCGCCTTTGTCTCGCCTTTGTCTCCCCTTTGTCTCCCCTTTGTCTCCCTTTGTCTCGCCTTTGTCTCCCCTTTCTCCCCTTTGTCTCCCCTTTGTCTCCCTTGTGGCTCTGGATAGGCGCTTTGTTTGCCGCTGCTCTGCCGCTGCTCATGCTTGTCTCCCTTTGTCTCCCCTTGTCTCCCCTTTGTCTCCCCTTTGTGTCCTTTTGTCTCCCTTGTGGCTCTGGATAGGCGCTTTGTTTGCCGCTGCTCTGCCGCTGCTCATGCTTGTTTCCCTTCATGTTTGACCTGTTGGCCTTTGAATCCCTTCATGCTTGCCTTGGCTTGTTTCCCTTTGTCTCTGCTTTGTCTACCTCGTGGCTCCGGATCAGTTTTTTGTTTTTGCCGCTGCTGTGCCGCTGCTCATGCTTGTCTTTCTTCATGTTTGAACTGTTGGCCTTTGTCTTCTTTCATGCTTGCCTCGGCTTGTCTTCTTTTGTGTGCTTTTTGTCTTTCTTTGTCTTTCTTGTGGCTCTGGATCGGTGCTGTGCTGCTTTGTGTGACAATTGGTCACGACATGGATCCGGTGTCGTTTCCACTTTGCGGTATATGGTACACACCCTGAAAATCCTTGTGCGCAATGCACCCGCTATCTGGGGTCTACGCAGGTGTATTTTTTTTTTTGCACGGAAATTTCACTGCCTTGACCTCTTCCAGTATTGCGAGCTGGTGGCCCAATGCTGCCTTTTTTTCCTACTCTTGTCATCTCTTGTCTCCCTTCTTCCGTTCTTGTCTTTCCCAGGCTCTTGTCTCCCAGGTTTCCATTCGTTTTAAGACATGTTATTTGGGGTCTATTCTGCTGTAATTTGTTCATCTTAGCTCAACTTGAAGTAGCGCGTATGCCGAGTCGCAGTCACCCGCTTCCATGTTTTGGCAGGACATGCATCGCACGGTCAGCTTCTTAGCTTTCGGGCGAGGATATTTTGTAATCGTGGCAGTTGTCGGCTCCTTCTAGCAATTCGAACATCAGGATGTGGCATCCCTACCGGAAGTACAAAAGAAGAAGAGAAAGGCGCAGAGAAAATCCAATCGAATTCCAATCGGGCACTGCACGAATGCAAAACTTTCCCGGTGTTGCTCTGAATGATAGATGGTTTCTTGATGTTGCGTGGCGTGGACATGCGTGGACTATCGGAAGCTTTTGAGAAGTAGGCAATCATGGAATATTGGCTGAAGATATTTCACGATTCTGCACTGCCAGGGAGATCTAGGCTTGAACTTCAGGGTCGCAGCCCGTCCGATCGGATTGGCTTTGGCATCTTTAGAGGACGAGCTGGCTTGTCTTTAGCTTGTCTCTTTGACCCTTCCATGGATTTTGGGTCAGAAAATAAAAACTAATGCTTCAGCAAAGCCAGACCAACGACCTTCCATTCTTCTGCAGACACGTGCGAATGAGGGGTCGGGTGCGCCGGTAGACTTGACCCCGCCAGGGCACAGAGTATTTGCTGATTCTTCTATCTTCTGGCCACTTGCTAGCTGCAAGTGTAGTGCGTTTGAATGTTGTGCCCGTGCCTCAAGCTGCCTCCACAACAAAGCGATGATTATTGATTGACCTTGCTTGCCGCGCAGTCAGAGGTCTCTTTTGGCATCATTGCCGGAGGCTTGTCTGCACGTCCTTGCCACGCTGCTTGCTACGCTTCTCGTGCTTCCTCCTGAAATATGGAAGGTCAGCGATGATCATGGAGCTGGTTCAGCTTTGACCGTTTTGCTTGGATGGGGTGTAGTTGCCACAGGCCCAGTATGAATTGCCACCTGAATGTGCACTGTTTTGCAAGCGATCCTGTCCGTAGGATCCAAGCTCGCCCTTGTGGACATTGGGGAAGGCAGAGCTCAATTACAACCTGTAAAACGCACACAGACGGACGCACAAATCTATATTGTATATCTAGATATATAGAGATATATATATTTATATCTTTCAAGGTGTCGTGTCCAGTTTTAAAAGCTGGTCGGTGTGAAAAGTGCATTTGGGTAGGAGACGAGCAGAAAAATCGAAAGGTTGAAGTTGAACTAAACAAAGTATCAAAATAAGCGGGGCGAGGTTGGAATGTAGAAGGAAGAGGAGGAGGAGGAGGAGCGGAGGAGTTTAAGGAAAGGAACCAAGGGCCCCTGAGCATTGCAGCAAGAGGAACGGGAGAGGAAGAGTTATGGGGCAAGACCAAACCAAACATGTCCTGACGCGCAAGCGGGCCGATCCATTGTGAGTTGCAGTTCCGATTCAAATCAGAACCGAAGCAGTAGGTTGAATGTACTTGGTGTGGCAGAAAGTGCGAGGCGTCTTCAATGGGAATGCTGTCAGCAAGGCGGGCCCGAACGAGCTTCGTTTTTCCTAGATAGTCCAGATAGAGCTGGAGACTCTTTCTTCTCAACAAAAAGGAGGCAGATCGGCAAAGAATTGTCTCCGCCAAATTGGTCGATCAGCCTCGTCTTCCACTTTTGTCTGCTACTGTTGTCTCCCTTGCTGATGCATGGCTGAGTGTGCTGTCGCCTAGACAGCTGCGGCCTCATTTGCCAGAATTTGGTTTCCCTTCATGTTCTGCGATGGGGATGCTGTTCCCCCACCCGTGCCGCCTGCCTTGTCTCCATTCCTGTTTTTCGTGGGGATCTGCCATTTGTGGTCTTTCCTCCCAAATCCTCCAGAGGTTCTTTTGAAACATTCTATTTTTGGTACGCTTTTTCTGAGATGCATTTCTCTCTCCCTGTCTCCCTCTATTTCTCTTTTCCATTTTCTCTTACTATTCTCTAATCTTCATTTGACTTTTATGATCTTTTTCTCAAATTCTCATTCTTCTTTCTGTCTCTTTATGCATTTCTTGCGCTAGGCATTCGATTTGCCCAAAGGCCTAAGTGCCACCATGGTCACATCGATCCAAGAGGTGCGTGCAGCTACCAGGATTTCAAAATGCCTACCTACCTACCTACCTACCTACCCTTCGTACTGATGGAAAGGCAGACATTGCAATACGGTACAGCATAGCAGCGTAGAACAGTACGTCACAATGCGGTACAGTACATTACATTACGGTAGTTTCCACTCGCACATGTATAAATGTATGTATCACATTGAAGTGCATTACACATTTTGTAAGAGCACCTGAGTTCGGATTTGTTTATACATATATATATATATATACTGTATATGTATATATATATATATATGTATATATTTGTATTTATGTTTGTTTGTTTCCCCGGTTGCAATCAGGAAAACATGACCACCAGCACCAACATGATGAGTTTTCTGAGTCCCAAACGCCACAGGCAGAAAACAAAAGAGAACAACCACCAAGAGAAACTCGAATGCGTTTAAAAAAACAACATGGCAACACCACCGCCATGAAGAACACCAAAGCACCATCCCAAAGCACCGGCATTCCAATACCGCAACGAAATCAAAACACAGCAGGACTACCATCAACCTCCAGAACGTTTCCGCCAGGATCGGAATACCGCCGCCTAAATGCAAGTACCAGAAAACAACAGCCGCGGCAGCAGCAGATGCAGACCCGCCATTGCCGGCAGAAAACCACACCAGCAGAAACGCCCTTTCCAGAATCACCCCGTCAAGACACCACCAGCAGAAAATACACCAGAAGCAGCAAACATTTCACGAGAAAACACTTGCACCAAAAAGCGGGACCACCGGAAACAGCACCACAAGAGGACGCTGCAGGAAAACAGCAGCAGAAGAAGCACTACCATCGGAACGAAAGATGTTGAAAAATGTTGAAGGATAAGGGGCGTGGGCTGAACGCTTAAAACAAAGAACCAGCTGACCCTTTCAAAGGCTGAAGAGTTGTGAAAGGAACCGATCAAACCTACCCTTGTGAAATAGGTCTGATCTTCCAGCCGAAATGCAGGGCAAAGCGCATCTGTCAACGTAGACTCGTTCAACGTAGTCCTTTAGAATTTCAAGCTGCATGACACAAGCACAAACTGAGGTGGGTCCGAGAAAAAACACTGCAGACCACGCCTTTTTCTGAGTATCTCCATTGCACGTGCAAGAGTCTGGAACGGTGCCTTCGAAAGAACCCTCGTGCTGAAACTGAACGCCTGCAGCTACGTCTGCTGCTGCTACCGTGTTTTGAGACAGCAGCTGGCGTTTGCTGCACAGAAGGTCAAGCACCTCTGCCAAGTGAGATCAAGGATTTGCAGAGCAATCAACGGATGCGCATCAAGTAAAGCTGCACAACAAGCTTCAAGTGTCGCATGACCTACCAGTTAAGGCAATAGAACAAGCCACTATCACTACAAATACATACCTATATCACATACTAATTCATGATGATTGATGATAGACCCCATCGCCAATGATAGTATTGATATGTATCAATATTGTGTGCGTCCCACTTTGCCTCACCCATCCTCACCCTGAGGCCTCTCTTGCGCTGATGACAGCATCATCATGACTTGCTAAACCTTGGTGCCCGACCCACAGCCCGACCCACTGGGCACCCACGTCGCATCAGCGAATCTAAGCGGAGCCACCAGCGGACTGGAGCGAAGCTTGCGGGCTTCTCAGGCGGATTCCTGGCACGTCATAACAGGGTCCATCAGAATCTCTATCTGTTTATATATAAATTATGTAACAATGATATATATTTATATATATATAATATTATATGTATATATAATATCTATACATATTTATCTATTATGTGTCTAAATACTTTTTATATACTTTATCTATACATATGATATATTCATACATATAGAAATGCACATATGTGAGCATTGATCTGCACCAATCTCTCAAATGTGTGTACATACACGATGTAAACATTTATGCCTACGCGTGTATTCACACATCAATACACGCATTATGATATATTCTGTATACATATGAGATCATATGAGCATGATTATGTTTACGTGTATTGGATTGTATTTTGTACTATTTCGTAATTGTAATATTACGCACAGACCGGGGCGCGCCACAATTCTTGGGTAAAAAATACATCAATCATTAGCCATTGCAGGGGCATGTGTCCACCTTTTCTGGCTGGCCGTGCATCTGCATGCGCAAACACTCAGATGTCATTTTCGTGGGCAGATCTCAGGGATAGACGCAATTTCGTGGTTGGTCCAATCCAAAGTCTTCAGGTAATGGACCTCAGGCAGGGGGCATGCCACGATGCCCAACTTGCTGCATCTCCCTGCAGGGGGGGCTCAAGCTCGCTCCCCCAAAACGGGTCAACGATGGGTTTTGGGTCGATTCGGAATCTACGGAGCCAAGATCGAATGCAAACTCAGAGTGCTGCAATGTCAACCCGAGTTTGGAAGTCTTTGATGCCACTGAAGTTCATCTGGACCCGCCTCAACGCAATGAAGCCATGGGATGTATTATCAACAGTAGAAACAACAGTAGAGATTAGAAACTAGAAAGATAATAGAAACATAGATATTAAATGAAGATACATGAACAACTGTAGAAAGTAGAAATAATGCAAAATATTGCAGCGCTTGTCAAATCCCAATCCTTGTCCCAATGAATGTCCGAAGTCGATGTGCGGTTGGGCAATTCACAGGTTTTTTTGGCCAGGTTGGACCCGAGTCAAACAGAAACTGCGGTGGGCACCCAGATGCCATCACTCGCGGGTTCTTCATGTAGTTCCTCGGAAAAGACATACGAAAACACATTGGCAGTGGGTCAACATTAACCAACCAACTAATGGGGGATTTCCACCAACAATAGCGAAAACAATGGTTAATGATAGGGGAACCAGGGGGACTAAGGGTGAACTGACCCACTGCCACATGGAAAAAACTAACCTTTGGAAAACAACCAGTGGCCAGGTCCAGGACCACCATGCTGAGTCGCTGGCATCAGTGCTGCATCCAGCCATAGCACACCATCCACACGGTCTGACCCTGCCTGAACCAGCATCGCATGACAAGCCGTGGACACCTGGCATCAATTCTTCCAGAGTCTCAACGCTTTTCTATCTGGGGGTTTCTCAGAACAGGGGACCCCAAAGTTGGTGGCTTATTACTAAACATGATGACTATTAATCGTACAGGATAACCCTTAAAGGGTTATCCTTGTTTAATATTACTATTAATCGCGAATAAACATGATGATTTGGTGGGCCCCCTTATGACTGGAGAACCGGCCAGCAGTCCAACCCATCTCTCCTGCTTGTTCTGGATCTCCTCCAATCCACTGGCGCGTCCTCATAAGTACAAGGCTGCCCCAGCAGATCTGGAGCGGCCCGAACTAAGCAAGAGACCATACACGTTGAACATCGTAGGCCCAATCTGTGTCTGCCCCCCCTGAGCTGCACTGAACAGCTACTAGCTCTGATGAAATTGAAACGTTCCAGCTCATGATTGCTGCTAAGTGCATTGAAGACACCCGCGTGATTCTGTTGTCCGGGTAGATGGAGTGACACTGTGAGCAGTATTTCTTGAAGTACCTGGTGAAGTCTCAACTTGTGATTCGGCTTGCGCCAGCCTGCGAAGTCTATGTCAATGCAACCAAAAAACTTCTCTCCTTTCTTCACACTGCCCTCTGGAAGCTCAAAGTCATCTGGAACATCATCAAATGCCTCACAGTTCAAGTACCAACTGTTTCCACAATTTGCTCTGGATTGATTCTGCTACTCGGTCAATTGTTATGCCCATGAACGGTTCTATCCCCTATGTATGTGTCTAATAATGTAAACAAATATGTTCTGCAAAATACAAAATACTGTACAATGTATAATATCATGCAAGAACATGTACATACCGATCTGTACACATAAATAGATTCAAACATCAGTACAACTAGAAGCCACATAGATAGATATGCATACATACGCACAAACATTACATTGCTTACAAACAATTCCATTCCATTCCATTGCATTCCATTGCATTCCATTGCATTCCATTGCATTCCATTGCATTCCATTGCATTACATTGCATTCCATTCCATTGCATTACATTGCATTCCATTGCATTCCATTGCATTACATTGCATTCCATTGCATTCCATTGCATTACATTGCAATCCATTGCATTCCATTGCATTCCATTACATTCCATTGCATTCCATTGCATTCCATTCCATTCCATTGCCTTCCATTCCATTGCTTTGGAGCAGAAAACGCCACCAGAAAACACCAGCACTAAAACACAACCATCAGGAACGCCACGACGAACATGCCACCAGCAGAAAATACGACCTGCAAAACTCAACAACGAAAAGCAACCAGCAAACGCCATGAGCAGAAAACATTGCCAAATAGCAATCTTGCTGCTCCCTTCTCGTGAGCTGTGGTAGCTTTCGTTCCCCTCTGCTCCGACTCAAATATTCTCGTCCCACCACGCCCTCCAAACAACATCGAATGCTACATGCACTTCCGATAGGAGGAACATTGCTAGCATCATGACACCAATACAACGCACTTTTCTATTTTTACTGGCAGCGGAGTACATTGGCTTCAGGCAGAAGATGTGGAGCTTCTTGTTGGTTGTTCCAATGGTTGCTTGCTTCTTTATTCGCGCGATCAGCTCAGAGGTCTATCAGATGCAGTTCAGCATGTAGTCATAATGCGTCGGAGTCTTTTGTAAGGCGGCGCTTCCTACAAGGGCCAGGCCTCTTGCCACAATGGGGCTTTAAATTGAGATTCAGATGTTTGGGTGTCTTTGCCGCCACTAGCCGCGTTGTGCAAACCACAGTGTGTCCACGACTGCTATCACTATCACTATCGCGTACTTTCTTTTTTTTGGGCCTAGTTGCACTGTGGTATTGAATAGAATGTCGCATTGTATTGTATTGTACTGAATTGTAGCGCGCAATGCCCGTCTTGTGTCCTGTGGTGTTGTATTGCGTCGTTCGATGTGGTGACATGGGGTATTGTGATCTATCTGGATCTATTGTAAGTATTACGTTTCTGAGAAATCTCTCCACCAAAAGGTGTCATGTGAACTGTATAATGTGATTTTCAATCGGACTTGTGTGCACAAAGCCCGCTTTAGGTTTTCGTCAGGAACTTCACTGGGAAAACTCATCCAGCAGTTTTCCTTTTTGGTATTCGTTTCATTTCTAGTCTTATTGTTTCCAGGTTTCGTGGTTTCCGGGTTGCCTGTCAGCGACAGCGGATGCAGTGATCACACGGCGCTCAAGTCGACTTTCGATAGCAAAGTTTTGATCGGGATCTCATCATGTGGTTTGTGGCTTATAGGTAAACAGACCAGCCAGCATAGATCAGCCATGTTGCTGAACAACATCCAGAAACTAGAAAAGCAGATGCTTGCAGTTTATGTGTGCCGTGTATTGTGGCAGAAGCTTGCCAAGTTTTTCTTTTGTCGTTTTTCTGATTGTTTTGTGCCATCACTTCTATTACGTGATGTCGTTCATCTTTGAATCAAGGCAACAGTTGGGTTCCGGCGAAGTCGAGTGATGTTGAGTGATGTTCAGCGATGTTGAGATTTTTCTGTTTTTGTGGCGAACTGATCAAGGTCAGGTTCAGGTCATGAGTCATGGGTTTGTCCAGGCTGAGCGCCTCAGCCTTTCTTTGGTCCGGAGCCCAACTTGTAAAGACCCTCTGTGTGGCTCGGGTGTTCTTACACCAAGCATATGCACTTGCCCAGATAAGCAGATCTGGATTGGCTTTGCCATCGTTTTTCTTCTGGCCCAGGCACAAGGATATGCATGTACATGCATACGTATGTGTATAGGCAAGCGTATTTTTAGATGAACACGATATGTGTATAAGCATCCGTGAATAACATTGAATAACAAAGTATATACGCATATTGTTCCTAAATGCACATCAGGTCGATATTTACATTTGAAATATCATAAAGAGGTCACCAGAAATGTATAATTTTATTCATGCATTGGTGCAGTAGTGTGACAATGTTGATGGAATTTTGTCCATCCTGATTTGGTGTGGTATTTTAGTACGACCTCCTGTAGTTCAATCTCACCTAACTAAGCTTTATCAATTTTAGTTTACACCCCACCCCACTCCTGCAAAACCTGCACTTATCCAATCTGACATAGCCTAGGTAGAACCAAATGTAGTTCAATTCAATGAAGCCTGGTTCGATCCAATCAATCCAATCACACATAGAGATCGTATGGGTTTACTTTTTGGAATGTCCAGGCTTCCGGAATTGTTTCAGCAGAATGTGCTGCAATTTTTTCACCATTCCCTCCTCTCCGACCTCTCCTCCTCTCCCTCCTAGGTGTTAACTTTGGAAATTTCTGGGCGGACTCTCCGAAGAGCTTCAACAGCAGGTTTCGGATCCTCAGCGCTCGCCCAAGGGACCAGAGAGAGTTACATGCTTTGGAGCAGCTGGGGCACCTAAGGTGAGCAGGTTCTTCAGCCGCAGCCAGACTTCGCTCAAAGTTCAAGGCACGGCAAGCGCAGGCAATTCATTGTGGCAACTCTGTGCCGCAACATTTCCAGGTTCCAATGACTTAAGCATCAGCGATGCCACCGCACTTCCCAGTCCAGATTCAGCCGGGAACTGATTGGCATTCTTCCCTGACTGGCCAAAAGATGATTGTGGAGAGAGATAAAGAAAACAATAGAACGCATATAAGAAAGATATAAGAAAGATCGAGATACACGGCGAAACATCGAGAAAAAATGCGGAAACATGTTGGTTGCAGGGCATTCTGGTTGCGTGTGGCGGAACTGGTGGGCCTGGAAGCCTGTGGTAGCCTTGGAAAACCGATCTCAAGAGTTTGCCCACTGAAGCGGCGCTGAGGTTGACCGCATGGCAGTTGAGGGACCGTTCCAAGGACTGCTCTTTGCACCGGCCTCGTCCTGGTCGTAGTCCTCGTATCTATTCGTATCTGTCAGTCGTCATTTTCGTCCGTATCAACGCGGCTCCATCCATACATCAAGATTTACGACACTCAAGCTTCGTTGTGAACATGGAGACACCTGTGCATGCACACACAGATGTGCACCTGCATGCACACCCACCCACCAAAAAGCACCACTACATATTACAATCGACAATCAGTCTTATATAGGGTGGTTTGTCACGTGTGACAACAGGTCGATGTCGATTGTCAAGAAGGAATGGCAGCAACAAAAATGAGAGAGGATAAAGAGGCCAAAGGCTTCAGGTATTTCGGGATCTTCATTGCCTGCGGGAGAGTTTCCGCGCAGAATGTTTTCATCGTACTCCAGGGCCAAAAGGTGACGTGGTTCTGCCTTCCCTCACAGAAGAACCCCCAGTGTGGCCACACTCTTTGGGGTAAATGCGCGTTCCTCACATTGCGGCATGCGCGCAAAACCCGAATACAGCAACCTCCAAGGATTGCTGTAAACCCGTTTGCATATATTTGCACGCAAAAAAGTTTACAACGTAGCATTCAACTATGCAAAACTTGTGAAAAGCAATGACAGGCAGAGGCAGGCGACATCCCACCTCTCTCACAATTTCGCAAGCAAACGGTCACATGCACTGCTGCAAGTCTTTGGTATAATGAGAATGCCACCTGTGAGAATCGGTCAGGAATTTGCTGCTACTTCAAGGCATGGTCACAACATGTCAAAACAGACTTCAGCTGCCAGTCAGTGCTCTGATCTTTTTTGTGGTTGCGCTTCTCGATGCATTCCATTGCATTCCATTGCATTCCATTGCATTCCATTGCATTCCATTGCATTCCATTGTATTCCATTAGGTCCCATTACATTTCCCTCATTTGAGGTTGGCTGGTTTCAATTCTCTCACCCCTTCCAGGTTTGCTCACATTGCTTCTGCGACATCGCAAACCAAGATCTTGCGGCTGATTTTGATTTCTGGAAGCCATGCAGGAGGCTGCTAGCTTTGATTTTGCTTGTGACATAGCTATCTGAATTTACCCGACCTGATCTGATTCTCTCTATTTACCTCTCATCTATATGATCTGACAAATTTTATGTCACTGGTTTTGGATGGTTTTGGTGCTTCTGGGAGAGCTTCCGCAGCTCGGCACTGAGGTTCTGGTCATGTCATTCTGTCCCTTGACACGTTCGGGGATCTCACTTTGTGGTCATTGAGGCAGACTTTGCCCAGACAGACACACGATATCACACGATATCACACGATATCACACGATATCACAACACGATCCATTTTAACACAGATTCTTTCTGACAAGCATCGGGTCAGGCAAGATTTGTTGCCAAGATCTCAGCTGCCTTTGCAAGTGCTAGCTGCGAACTGCAGCTCGAAGTATTCTTCTACTTGTGACATCTTCGGCTCTCGTTTCTTTCTCAACTCTGGTCTGAATTGCTGACGAGACATGCAAAGATTTTGACAAGTTCCTAAATGAAAAAGTCAAAATGAGATAAGTCAAAATATGTCAAGTTCCTATGTCAAAATTAGGAGTTCTGCCCTTTGGGTGCCAAGTTGGGTGCCCTTCGCTAGGCCTCTGCGAGTACTTTCAGGTCGCTGCACCTTTGAGGCGAGGAACCATCTTCCAACTGCGAGGGACTCTGTGCGGTTCGACCGACACCACAGAGTCCCTCTGTGCAAATGCAAGGAGAGCATCAACAGTAGCTAACTCAGTAGCAGGAGAGCTTCAACAGTAGCATCTAGTAGCATCTAGTAGCATCTAGTAGCTAGATGCACACGTAGATGCAGCTAGATGATGCTAGATGCAGCTAGCCAGATGCAGCACTGAGTGTATACAGCAATGGCCGCAGACAAGAAACAAGTGCAACGATTATGCATAGTGTGATGCAGGAGCTCACGTAACGCGTGCATCATTGAACTCTAAGTATTACGAGTTGGGATCTGCACCCTTTGTTTTTAAAACTCACCCAATAGCGGCCCCCAGAATCAAGAATGATGATGCAGGGATAAAGAGAGGAAGCTGTGATAAGCTCGCAGCTCCGTGAACCTTGGGATGTGTCGCTACTTGTTGGGAATGAGGAAAGAAAATGAAAGAAATGAGGAAATAAAATGAAAGAAATGAGGAAGGAGATTTGGAGAGAAGAAATGCAGCTGTGGAGGTGGCATCTGCTCGAACATTCGCGCTGACTGGGCGACCTGGCGAACTATTGACAAAACTTGTCAGAACAGGTGGTCATAACTATTCACAATCAACAATCCAAGAATTGGGTAGGTGAATGTATGTGCATTAGGTGAATGTAGGTGAATGTAGGTGCATGTAGGTGAACACACCAAATAGAGCCATTCATGGGGATGTTCATCAGGGTGCTGGAGTCTTGACTGACAGATACTCACAACAAAGTTGATGGAGCGCTGCAGCATGAGGTCTTTGTACATGGTCATTGGCACAGGTTCTCGCAGCTCTGCTGAGGTTCCAGTTGAGTTGTCCATGGTCGAAGAGTACAAGTACAGACATTGATATATCTACATTGCATATTGATATATCTACATTGCATGTCATTGCATATTGATATGTCTACATCAAATATGCACGTGGATCTACAAACGCGAAGGGGGCTTCTCAGTTTTCCACCCCAATTGCTCATAGGCGGCAGTTGTTCCAGGGCTTGTTTCACAGCCACCACCAATGTGTGAGAGACTTGACTGTATTGCCAGTTCAATCTGAATTTTCGGCGCCTTGTGCCGTGAAGGGCATTGTGGCGCCTTGGCGGAGCGCAGGTTGGTTGGCTTGACGTGGCAGCTCTATTGGAATTAGGCGGCGGCTGTGGTGCACACCTGGCTGTTCCGTTTGCTGGTCGGGCTTCCCTGGCAGCACCAGACAGATGACACATGACTACAGATGCATTTCGCAGCTGCATTTGCTTTTCGATTTCGGGAATAAACGCACAAAACATGTATACACGTGTCTGTGTGTGTTTGTTTGTGTGTTTGTTTGTGTGTTTGTTTGTGTGTTTGTTTGTGCATTCTGTATACATAGTTGATATAATATGCGTACAAACATGAAAAGTACATTCGAATGCATAGAGATGCATTTGTAGACATTTGTATTTTTTCCCCATTCTTTTCTTGTTCAGCCAAGGCCGGTCCCGGAGTCGACATCTAACCGCACCTTTTGTCTCAGGACGAGGCTCTGTTCACATGAAAGCAGGATCCTGTGTGTCTTGCAAAGTCGTGTCGATTTATATGCATGGTAGGCTCTGGCAACGTTGAGTAGCCTCAGTTGACATAAAATTCGAGAGTATTTGTGCTTGATCCCAAGCGTTTCCATCCTATGAGAATCAGGGGTTGCTTCAATCCTTTGGTGAGTAGCTTCTTGGCGAACAAAGTGGGATTATGGCAGGAGTGAGCTTTGCGTCAACGGCCCTCAAATCCTAGGATATGGCCGGGAAAGATCAGAATTAGAGGGAAAAAAGGCAGACAGAGACAGAGAGAGAGACAGAGAGAAGTTAGGTCACCAACCATGCTGCTAAATGTGCGCAAGTTGATTGTGATTTTTTGAAACCAAATTGGGCGCCCTAACAAAAGAACACTGCCATTCACAACCACAATCTTATCATTGGTACATGGTTTATGATGTGGAAAGACGTTTTGACCGCTTGGTATCAGACTTTGAGTGAAGTGAAGTTCTAGCTGGGCAAGAGCATGGATTCAACCAACTGCTTAGTGTTGGTTAATTTGGTCATTAATGGCTATCATTGTGCTTAGTTCTGTGCTTTTCTTTGAACGTTCCGGAGCCAGCCGTTTGGCAGTAGCACCACGGCTACTCACAAGAGGAGTGAAGAAAATGCTAGGAGAGTAGCACCGCTGTTGGAAATGAAGCCCTATTCACATAATGGGTAGCTCGGCCGCCTTTGGGTCTACTTAGAAGAGCAAAAATCCACACAACCCATGATCAGATACGGATTTCCATGCCACACTAAACCCTTCAAAGCCGCTTTTAGATTCTTTCTGAGGAAAGGGGGGAAAGAAGAGAGGAGAGGAGAGAGGAGAGAGGAGAAAGGAGACAGAAAGAAATGAGGCAAAGGGAGAGGAAGAGGAACACGAAGAGAGGAAACGAGTTGAAAATAAGACGAGAGAAAAGAAGGGAGGTGCTGGAGGGGGTGGGAGAATATGCGATGAAGTGGGAGATTGTTTTTGCCACGGTGAATGTTTCGATCGCTATGCAGAAACAAATCAGCAGAGAGAGACCCATCAGACTCGCTGATCTGATGAAGATTGAAGTTTTGTTTTCGATTCGCCGCAGGAAACAGCGCCCAGATCCCGGGAAACGGAGAAATTTTCTTTTTGAGCTCATCTTCAATCCGCTTGTACAAGGCCTTTTGAAGTTAGTTCCTTTGTGTTTCTGGATCGCTGAGTCAGTTGCCTACCAGTGCAGGTCTCGAATGGTCGAACGTCAACCGTGTTGGTGACCACAGCAGAGGCAAAGAGCTATCAGTTAAAGACGATTTATTTGTGACTTCTCAACATTTCTGTGGCGCTTTTGTGCCGCACGTGAAATGCGCCCTCATGCAAGTCTTGGCTTCATGAATTTGATTACCGGTTGATGTTGGTTGATTAATTAAGCTTGCCTGGCATCAAAACGGCACAGCAACTTCCAACATTTCCAAAAAGGTTCTGGGCAAAGATGTTGCAAATGCTTTTGGATAGCAATTGCACCATTGCAGCTCAACATGTTCAGCATGCGGGCACTACATGGTTGTGGTCAAAACCTGTTGGAACGGTTTCAGATTTCTGGTGGATGGTCCAAGTCCCCAAACTTCGAACGGTTCTGATCCAATACAGGATCCGGTCACATCCGATCCATTGACTCTGAAGCTGATTCAATCCTTTCCCACAAACGTGGAGGTTGATTGGAAGCCGCTTGGCATTTTGGATGCCGGGGTGCTTGGAAATTGGCGCTGCACAAGGACTTCAAATTGCAAACTCCGTGGGTTTTGAGTTGCCTGACCTCTGAGGAGCTCATTTCAGGTGGCGGTTTCATTAGCCACCTGCTCTTGTTGGTGTGTGAGGCGCATTGGGTCAGTCGACTGACATTTTTTCAAATGTTTTGATTCGGGGTGTCCATGTGACAAGCATTTCATGCATGGCTGCCACATGGGCGAAGTACAGTCAGCGGAAAGATGCACTGGCGGGAGAGGAGCAGCCACATGTCACTTTGGCTCAAGAGTGGGGGCTTTGTAATCGAAGAAGTCTGCCAACACCAGGGGTAGTCAGGGGTAGTGGGCAAAAGCCTTCTTTCGAAACCAGAGAGAGATGCAGGTGACCTGTGCTGGCAGGTTTTCAATAGCTCTGAACGGCACATGGTGTGGATGATTAGCGTCGAGGCTGGCCTGGCATTTTTGTTTGGACTTTGGTCTGGGTTGAACGGGTTGATTTCGAAGTCTCATTTCGCTATCTTGAGATATCCTTGTCATTCTAGTCGTGGGTTCATAGTTTGGTCGTGGAGCTCCTTCAGCATGTGCACTGCACCACGACGTCTACGGACGCAAGGGAGAAGTGGCAGCTCAAATCCACGCTGTGGATGCTTGCTTCTCAACTTCTCGGCTGGTGTGGTTAACGAGGCGCCCTTGACAGCTTAGAAGTGCAGATGTGAGGAAAACAAATGTGCAACTTCAGTGGGCGAGGGCGGACGCTGTGTCTGAGGGATGCTGACCAGACTCGCATTTGCCACGCAGCTCTGCCTCTTGCGGCTGGGAGTGGCATTTTACAGCCAACAGCTTCGAAAACTGCAAACGGTGCCGAACGAGTGCAGCAACCTTGGGGAAGGGGCATTGCCAAGTGCAAAACTTTTACATTTTTTTGGTAAGTCAGCAGGTGTCTTTGAGTTGTCACCAAAGCACATTGATGCAGGTTGCTTTCCACTTGTTGCTCAGGCTTGGGAATGCTTCCTTTGACCTTGTGCTGCTTGGACAGCTTGGTTTGAGACCCGTCGCATCCTTTAAGCAAAGACCTTGAAAGTGCCGAGGTTAGTCTGGGGAAGCCAGCTGCCTGAGGGCCCCTTATGCATTGATGGGGTGCGCCAAGAGCAGAACAGAGACAAAGCACACTCCTGTCATTTTCTAAGCTCAGCATTTCCTAATCTCAGCAAGGCTGGCGGGATCTCGCGTTTGGTTGCGTTGCCTAGCTGCGGGCCCATGGAGCTTGTCGACTTCAGATGGGTGGCTCAGCTCGAATGGACAACCTTTTCAAATGATAAGGTTGGGTGGATTTGGGTGGTTGAGCCACAAAAAATATGCAGTGAACAAATGTAAGCAATTTCTAATTCTAGGCAAAATTGCGTTATATAGTTAAGTGTACTTCTGAGAGCCTTCTTGGGTCTCACTGCTCCCCGAAAGCTTCTTGTTTCTAAAGCGTTGCACGAGCTTGTCAAGGCCCTGTGTCAAATGTATATAAACGTTTGCTGCATGGGCAGGATGGGATAATGTTGATCACCCTGAAATCCGTCGATCTGCCTACAGAGATATGCATGAAGCATTTTTGAAAGCAACTTTTTGATTACGCGTATGTTTGGGTTCGCCTACATTGCAGGTGCTTCGGCTTGATGATTTGAGGCTACTCACTGCTATCCGTCTTTTGTCCTGGCTTCGGGTTGTTTGAATGTGCGAAGAAAATTTTAACAGAACCGTCCCCTTTGCTCAGCCTTTCTGCACTAAACTGTTGGCCTTCTCGATTACTTCTCTGTGTGCGCCCTGCGTCGCAGGTTTTGTGTTCTCCGTCCTTGACGGATATCGGGAAGGTAGATAGATTAGATAAGGATAGATAAGGGAGGTAACTAGAGAAATATGTTGATTGACTCAATCGAGTAGATCGGTTGGTAGGTGGATGCATCCGCTGGTAACCTATAGCTTAGTGGGGACAGTATACATCAATTGATTTTCTGCAAGTTATTCGGATCAACTTGAACAGAAATTCGCACGCATGGCATAGGTGGCACGCGTGCTGGCAATCAGCGGAGACTACAGCAAGCAATTCTGAATGCACGCCTCTCTTTTGTCCATTCCTCCAGTCCCGTCTTTGCATCTCCTTTCCTACCGAAACTTTCCCGCCTGTCGCTGGCCGACGATGGCACCGTGTCAGATGCCACCGATACCTAATAGCAAGGCTCTGTGATACCGGCAGAAGCACTTACGAAACCTTGCAAATGAAAGAATCTTGGAAATTATGAGAGGTTTCCTTTGCCAGATCAACCCTGTAATGATTCACCAATCCATGTGTTTCTACAGCATGGCCTGAACAGTCCGGGAAATGTAAACGGATGAATCAACAGACAACCAGTTCCAAGCTTGTTTTCTGTGTGCAGGAAACTGGTTTCAATTCTTTGTTGATGTTTTGTTTCAGCGTCATCGCGCTCATAACCATCCGTGCACCCATGCTGTGCTCATAGCCTGCTCTTGACTGACTTTATGGAGCGAAGCTTAAGGAAACACTTTCATCATCTTTCATCCATTGGTTCTCGTACAGACCGCGTGGACATGCTACTGTCCAGTCAGAGATGACAGTCGTGTTCGCCAGCTTGGTCGGAACGCAAGGATCCGCAAAGTGCATTGTTTAGGCCGCCAATCGCTGGTCCAGACCCCGTGCGACATTTCGCGGCACGTGTTTGCGCTGGTATTCGTTGGTCCGCGAAAAACACGACTCGTTCGCCTTGGACCTTCAAGGGAATGTGTGCGTGTGCGTTTGAGAAGCGTAACGCATGACAAGTTTATCAGGTGAGCCTGGTACGCACAATTAGTCCTTCAACTCAATCTGGCGAAGCATGACAGGTGCTTTGACTATGAGAGGAAGCGCCTAGCACAGGTGAGGTGGATAAATGGAAAGCATGCTAGGCATAATCCAGGAAAAAAGGCCGAAGGGCAAAGGGGAGAGCGCACTGCTGGCAGCCAACAGAAAAAGAATTTCTCCCGCATGAAGAAGCTATGATACAGCAGGAGACCTGTCATGTGGCCACTGGATTGCGCACTTTGTACAGGGTGGTCAACCGGATCCAAAATTAGGCTAGCAATGAACATTTGGAGCGGAATCAGGCTGCACGTTCTGGCAACACAGTCAGCCGAAGGATCTCCATTGGCCAGATACAAGTTGGGGAACGTGATCAATGTTTAACGGAAGCAGCCACTTTCATGGATGAGTCGAGTGAACTTTGCTTTGATCCCAGAGACTGTTGGTTTGCATGGCAGAAATTATATAAACACAATTTGCAATACACACATTTTTTTGAAGTTTTTCATGAATTTGCTAAAGGTTCAGCATTTTTTCTTCACAAAGATAGTCATGTTTGGAAGAATTTTGGTGAACACTTGCACGCTGTTTGTTGCACTTGTTGCACTGCCGAAACTTGAAAATTGCTAGTTGATGGAAGCCCTCAACGTGCCCCAAAACCAAAACGGACCCAAACTAGTCATGTATTCTTTCGGGGGCTACCCCAGAGCCGTCCCATGATTTCTGAAATCAATCTAAGGGCGATCAATCCGTGCAGACTGGAGGACTGCGAACTTTTGACAGTTTCTCAAGCTTGTCAGAGCAGAGGGTGGTATTTTCAGCTGTTTTCCCACCCGACGAGTGTGGGGTGGTTGGATTCTTAAAAGGCAGGACCACAACACAAAGCGACAACACCAACAAGGAGACCAGCACTTGCCAATCACCACCCTGCAAGCAATAGCAGTGCTGTTTTTTAGTCCTCGAACAGGTCCAGCTTACCGAACATGCCAGCCACCAGCCAAAATCATCAATCAGTGCTAATTTGTCGGGGATGTGAAATGACCCAATTAGATTATGTAATTTTTCCCGAACAGCAATACTTTGCCATGGGGTCTTTAGCAGATTAGCTCTGGTGCGATCGGGCGCAGCTTCAACACCAGGTTCCGGACAAGGTTCGGGGGGGGTTCCGGAAGGTTCCGGTCCAGAAACTTGTTGATGTTCCGAAAGGTTTTGGTGCAGATATCCGGTGGGGTTCTGCCGGTGCAGAGAGCCGATGAAGTTACCGTTCGGGAGGGTTCCGGTGCAATTACCTGGTCAGGTTCCAGAAAGTTCTGGTGCAGATTGCCGGTGAGGTTTCGGAAGGTTCCGGTGCAGATGCCCGATGAGATTCCGGATGGTTCTGGTGCAGCAATTTGGTGAGGTTCCGGAAGGTTCTAGTGCAGAAGCTTTGAGAAGTTCCAAAGGGTTCCAATTTTTCGCCGACAGCAAAGCATTGTTTGCTATCGGGTCTCCAGCCCGTGGAAGACCACATCTTCTTCCGCAGGATGGGTGTTCTCAACTGACCACAAACGAAGGGAAGGGTTTCACACAGGCTATGCATACAAGTTATCATGCTGTTGGGGATAGCACTTGAGTTTATTTCTTTAGCAAAAACTACTGAAGGTTTTCATCGCACAATTTCTGTGGATGTTTTGTACATGCCAATGGTGTTTCGGAACGCATGTGGGTGGGGAACTCGGTTTAAAGCAAGTCGAAGGCTTTCTAATCTTTCTAGAGCTTATGAGTTACTTGCAAGATCAGATTATATCAGATTGGTATTGGTGTTACACCGCTGCAGCCTTGGGCATTTCTTGCTGCGCGAGGCTGCACCTTGGCCATAGCAGCGCCCTTTGCCGTTTGGGTCGTTGGCCTTCAACAAGCAGAAGGTTCGAATGCTTCGAATGCTTCGAACGGTAACCAGGCGCATAGCTCGCCTCACAGACCTGCACAGACCTGGAAGGCTGGATTGGACACTTGCAGTCCTGGCTTGATACGCGGGTCGTACTTTCCAGTTGTGGAAGAGTCCTCTCCATGGCCTGGCTAAAAGCAGCTCGGCAGACACGTGCTTAGCTCTAAGCACCAGGAGACAGATGAGGCACATTGAGATAGACCATGTATATATTTATTGATATTTATTGAATTTACTGTAATCTGTAATGTACAGGGTTCCACGATTCCAGGGTTTTGCGCTGTCATTCTTTGGCATAGATTTTGTTCGTGGCTGCCACTATGCAAAAAAGCTGCTTTTGGGGATCCAATGTGGGCTTACCTTTTTGTAACCAGACGGTCTCAGACGGTGCGGGAAAAACGTTTGGCCACTTCAGGTTGCAGATTCCTCTCCAGGCTGTGTTGGGAGTTTGCATGCGGAGTGCAGATTTTGCATTTGCCATTCAAATCATTCACTGAAAACTCGATCTTTGTCGCAGGGGTTCTGTTGCTGTCGATGCCTCATGCTGTTTGTGCATGGGCAGCAGAGCCTCTTAGTCGTCCCAAGGCCGACAAACAGCTCTGTTTGTGTCATGTGCTTTCTGTGCTCTGCTTTTCTTTGATCTTTGGAGTGTCCTTGGGGTCCTTGGGGTGCAGTATCCACGTGGAGGTGGTGGCGCTGTATGAAGAACCTCAGCTCCTAGTGGCAGGGCTGCTCGCCAGGCACAAC
>VSDK01026955.1:53424-98736 GCA_009767595.1 Symbiodinium kawagutii | reverse complement strand
CCTGCCCCGCCCCCCCGCCATGAGCCGCCATTCGGCATCAGGTTGAATGGGCCGAACTCTCGTTATACTATGCCCCCTGTTTGTACACAGTGATTTGCAGTGGCACTAAGTCACTAAGTTTGACCACCCACCCCACATTGCACGAAGTACACATCATTGTCATCGGAAGCAACCATGTCTGCTTTGAAAGAAGCTATGATGCCTCAACAGCAGCTTCAATGAATGGCCCCCCAGCAAAGCCCCCACAGCCTACATTAGCACATATTAGCACGCAGCACACACACATGCGTTTATATAAATGAATACACACACATATGTATATATATATATATCTTTCTCTCTCTCTCTCTCTTTCTCTCTCTCCCTCTCTCTCTCGAATATAGTCAAAATCATACTTATGTAATATCATATGTAAGCGCTCTTCCTTTGCCCTTGCAGGGCGCTGTTTCTTTGTTTTTGGTGCCTCACAAAACGGTGCCGGCTTTGCATAAATGATCCAAGGGATCTTTGTAAAAGATGGACAAGCATTTATTCATCGTCATTAAAACCTGCACTTCTGACAATACAGGAACTTTGCCTCAAAATGCACTGTGTCGAATCAGTTCAAAGTCTGCCGGGATCGTTCTGTCCGGCCATTTTCTTCCATACATTTCTGCGGGAAGTCAAATTATGGTTGGAACTGCAAAAGCCATGGTAACCATACTGTAAACTGTAAACTGCAGATAATGTTTCTGACAACCCTAGGCTGCTTGACTTGTCCAGGCTGATTTCTGTGGAAATGCGGGTTGGAGTTAGTCTTCACGCTGGTCCAGATTTGCCAGGACCCATCTCTGAGTTGCAGGTCCTACTAGTTACTGTGCAATCTCTGCACTTGAACTTAAACTATTTACATCTATAGTTACTCTCTTTCTCGGTTTCTTCCACAGCGAAGAACTGATCTGTGCCAAAAAGTCACACCCAGGAGAAATCCCCTCGGTGCTTTCTCCTCGACTCAGAGCTCGGATCAGGAGTCATGTGCATTATGCCCTGAGGGTTGGCAGCTTGGAAGTCATTTGCTGTTTGGATTCGATCTGACCATAGGTGGCTGTTGTCAATCCAGGTGTCGCAGCATGCATAAGCAGCACACATATGCCACATTGTTCGACTCGTTTGCATGTATCAAGCGCATGAAGAGAAGGGGGCACACTTTGTTAGATTATACATGGTTATATTGGTATATATCAGGTTTGAAATTCCAAGGTCCATGACCGATGCGATCAGGGATCAGACTTTGCCAAGTTTTTTTTTTCTTTTTTTTTTTTTTTTGTGCGATTGTTACTATACTTGACACTGTGACTGTGACATGGATGTTTTTTCTTTTGCCGTGGCACAAACTTCCAGCAGCATGTGCCACCCTAGTGTCCAATTCCATCGCGATCGACAAAAAATGATGGTTCCGCTTCAACGAAAACGTCATTTGACACAGAAAGGTGGCTCAGAAACGGGTCGAGTTTGGAGGCCGCTTGCTCACGACGACGATTTCCCATCTTTTCATCACTTGCCCAGGGTCTTAGAGTCCCAAATGGTCATTTCGATGAACCACCACTGCCATGCTTTGCAGTTGGCCATGATTTTGGAGGATGACGAATGAACCATCAGGCAACCATGATTGAGGAGCTCAGTGCCCATCACTAACCAGCTTACTACCGTCATCTACGAGCATATTGTGGTTTCTTAAATCGGGGATGCCCCCAAATCATCAAAATCCAATATTTATGACAACGCAAACGTGAAACCAAACGCAACCATTTAAGAACAGTACGCCAAGGTTATACCAACGCAGTGGGCCTTCAATTTAACCCAGAAGGTTTGTTGAGCCAACTCAAAGAAGCATCTGCAAAAAGTCCACCCGCCCCACCCCACCCCATCCACCACATAGTATCAGCTTCCACGAAAGTCAACATCCCACCGCACCCCACCCCACCACGTAGCATGAACGTCCACCGCAAGTGTACATGAAGGTTTAAATCCCATCCCACCCCATGCTATATCTACAAAATGCGTAGCAGGTTTTTAGGCTGTAGGCAAAAACTTGACTGCGTCAGCCGTGGGGTTAAGTCTTCTGAACGGCTCGATTGCTGAGTTTGTTTCGACATTGAATCGGCCTCGAATCTGTTGTTGCAGCATTGTCTCCCAAGATTATTACCTTTTGCTGCTTTGGAATGCTCTTGCCTGGCCCAGCAGCAGTTGTACCACTGTTTCCTTTTTGTGGTGGCTCTCTTGTTTCATTTCCTGGGAATGATGCAGTTTGAGCAATTTTGTTGGTCCAGGACACGTCCGGTCAGCTTCTTCGAGGTACAGAGTTTCTGTGGGACTCGCTTCGTTGACTTTTTCCGTTTGCCTCTCTTCATGTCAAGAAGTGAAGAAGTGAAGGTTCTCAGCAGCCTTTGTGGAAATGAAGGGCTTTGGATGAAAGAGGCGGGTGGCACTATCACCAGATACAATTACGACAACTCAGGGAGATCTCTAAAGAAGAACCAAAAACAACAAATTAATGGCAGCGTGTCACTGCCGCACTTGTCAGGCGGAGTGGCGCTTGGCTCCTGCAGAGCTGTCAAAGGATTGAGACGCCCATACTAATATGGTAACATGCTGTATCAACCGTATGGGTTTAAAGTTGATTGATACGGGATTTTGGTCGTGCAGTATCATGCGATTTCGAGGAGGGCCCTGTTTCAGAATTTCCTCCATTTCGTCACGCTTGCTGTCCTTTTGGTGACATTTTATCATATGGTTTCCAGGAGCTCTCCAGCGAAGTTGCTCAGCAACTTTGGCAGGCAGCAGCCTGTGCCGAGGCCTAGAAATTTCACTGTTCCCTGGACTTTGGACAGAAAATATGAGGAAATATGATGGCTCCACATTTCCATCCATGAAATATGAGGAAAGAGTAATATGAGGACATATTGAAATATGATGTTTTTTTCCTTGAATTTTCTTGTTCAAGTTCAGTCAGAGTCTCTCTGGCTCCAATCACACCGTGGCAGCAAGGCACCTCCTCAGCTGCGAGATTCTCCATCACTTTCCCTGATTGCTACCTCTGCAGCCTGGCAAGTCCAAGAGATTCCAACAGTGACCAACTGGCGGTCAACACCCCGTTGGTCCAGCGCAATGAACAACAAAAGGTTGAGAATGCTATGCTGAGAGGGTAGGAATGTTTTTGGGACTTCTGCGATGCAGCTGGGCCGGTATTCTTAGTAAGCGCCTGGCAAGATTCTTTGGGTAAAGCGTGAAAAAATGTTGGCACTGCACCAACCACCGCTGTGGATCGGAAGTGGGTTTCTTGTTCGCTGGGTGTTGGCCCGTCGGGTTTCTACATCCATTAGCTTTCCCGTAGTGTTATCATATTTGACTGAGCAAATCGAGCTTCAGAGAAACGTCGATGCCAGGTTTCAACCCTCACTTGATTGGTGTTACGTGACGTGGGGCTCCTGAACATTACAACTATCTTCCATGAGTTCTTTCATTCGAATGACCCAACAAGCGTGAACCTGATGATCAAACAACTATCGTTCAAGTACATGTATTGATTTTGCTTAGAATTTAGAACTTGATGTGTATGCTTTCCCCCTATTTGTAAAGCAGCATGTTTGGAATTATGCGCTGCATACTTACATTGCACCTAATTCAGTGGTGAATGTCTGTGGGTTTGTCCATTGCATTGCTTTTTTGATGTGCAAAGGATGTTAAAACGCGGGGCTTGCGTTCCCATGGCGTTCAATGATTGTCCAGGAAACGTTGCGACCAGAAAAGTTAGTAAACATCGCCACCATACAAAATTTGAGACCGCATATTCAGGCATTGGAAATCCCTTGCGACATGAAAGGTCGATAATTACCCCAAAAGTGGCAAATACCCAACACAGAAGACAGAACAACAATCAAGAATAATCAAGAAACGAGAAGCCCGCCCAATGTTGTGAGAAAATCGACCAAAAACTACCAACCGATCCGTTGACTAAATTTCACTAAGTTACCTGATCCTTTTGGAAATCATGGGGGTGCAGTTCCAGCAAAAAGGTTTCAAAGATAACCTGATTTACCTGTACCCCGTGCAGCAAACCTCGAGGTAGGTGAGGAGTTCCGGGCCCTGGCAGCATTGGTATGCGGTTTGAGTTCTCGAAAAGGCGAGCCTCTCAAAAATTGGCCCAAGATTGTGACATCACATTGCCATCATCGGAAAACTGGAAACATGCGCTACATTTTGGCGACCGGGGGAGAGTTGAACCACCAAGGCCGGCAAGATGATTCGAATTTGACAGTCCCAGCACTTACAGATTCCACGTGTACAGCAACAGCAGTCAGACCAATCTGCAAGTTGCTACTACAAGGAGTAAGGTCAAGCAAGTTCACAAGATCTTTTGACATCCAGTTGGACCCAGGCCCGTTTGGTGTCACAGGTGGACAACTCTGTGCACAGCCTGCGGTAAGCATCTTAGCATTCCTTGCGGGGGATGTGACTGGCCTTTCTTGATTTCCTTTATCCAGGAGTTCCCTACGGAATTCCCCCGAGTTCCCCTGACTGCTCCTTTTTTAAAGAGCCGGCAGTGCAGTGCAGTCAGATATGGGTGCTGGGCTGCCTCCAGATTTAGGTCGTGCATGCGTAGCCAATTTGGGTGTGCAAGGAAGATTCCATGGACACCAAGTAACCCAGTAAACGGAAGCGAAGTGAAAGCGCTACCGTGCCAAGGGGCTCAGATCGATAATGATCGATAGGTGACCCCTTAGCCGTCAGATGTTTCTTCGTAACTCTTTGTCTTCACATCTTTCAGAACAATTTACAATGTAATTCTCCCGCAGCAATAGCTGTGTTTGTCTTGAGGAGCAATCCAGCTCGGATGCCTATGCTCGAATGCGCGGCCGCCCTTTTGGTGAGCTGCTGCAGCGATGCAGGTGAAAGCCGCTCAATTACTTGTCTTTGGAAACACCAGCGTTGATGCTAAAGACATGGCATGCCTACCACAACGCTTGCCCCGTAACTTTGAACAGACCCTTGCAGGCATGTTGTGTGATGTTGTGTGATGGTGAGCACCCTGTGGCACAAAAATGCAGGAGGCAGCATGGAAGCTATGGTCACGAGCTTTAAGCATTTCCCGACTTTCAGATGTGAATATATGCGAATTTGTGTTGAGTACATGACTTTTGCCAAGTGCAAGTTCTTTCACTGAGGCAATATCAAGTAGCATTCTTAGTAAGCATGATTTGTTGCCATTTGGCAGCATCGTGGCCTACGTCCAGCAGTTTCTGACACAGGCATGGGTTGTTGCCAGTGAAGAGGTGACTTCTTTGCCAAAGCCTCGGCAGGTTCCTACACAAGTTTGCCCCTTTCTAGGCTGGCAAGAGATGGAGGCACACCCCGCTGTGATGTAACCACAGGCTAGATTGGCTTGTTTCCTATCCATGAGTCCACTCAATGCCACTCAGTCAGAACTTGATGGATGCTCTTGCAGTACAATTGAATACAAATGATGGAAGCAGCATGAATCACATGTGAATGTAATATATGTAACCCTCCTCATGTTTTTCTTCTTACGAGAAAGCAACGGTGTTTCATGGGTAGACATGGGCAGACGTGGGCAGATTTTTGAGGTCTCCAAGTTTCATTGGTCAGATGCGCTTGGCAGCCCAGCGCCGCTGGCTGAAGTGGCTTGGCAGCGTTTCTTTGGAGTGCCACTTGTGTGAAGAAGTCACACAAAGAAGTCACTTTAATATCTTTAATAGAAGTCAAATCACAAAGAAGTTCTTAACAGAAGTCAAGTAAATAGACCAGTCAATAGAAGAAGTCACGGGCACTTCATGAGAGGCACTTCTCCACAAGGCCGGGGATAGCACGCTCACTATCACGCTCACGATGGCCGTGATTCTGCAATTGTACAGGCCATAAGCAAGAAGCTCAAACTCACCGAGCGAAGGGATCTATCTTCGGCTGTCCAAGCCCTATTTCGCGCGCCATTCCTGCAGTTCCTTCTCGAACTTATCATATAAATGCATGTGCACACTGGTAAGCGATGGCAAGCGGAGGTATAAGTGCCGCATAGCTGGCCAATAGAGTGCAATACAGTACCACTACTACTAGTATGTACTATATGCTACTAATCTGCTACTATGTACTACTGCTATGTACTACTGCTATGTACTACTACTATGTGCTACTACTATGTGTTACTATGTGCTAAGAGTTGCTACATGTTATCAGGAGATGAAAGTCGATGGAAAAGGGGGCCGAAGCTGGTGAAACTGCAGGCCTTGCTTCAGCAGCCTTTCACCGACACCCCTCCATTTCGCAAACCACAGCAGGCGAGAAGAAAAAAAAGCAACTCATATGAGACATATAATACATGTACACATAGTATATACATGGTATATGTACATTATACATACAGAGACAACAAATAAAGAAGCGTTTACTTTGCGTTCCAAAGTATTCCAAAGATTCGAAAGTTTCAAATGTTGCGGCATGTGCTCACGCCGTCTAAATCTCCGCTTGCTTTTGGTACCCAGGTGGTTCAGCCAGGTGCACATCAGGCGGACCCTTGAGATTTCTTTGTCAGAGGACTATGTCATCTTGGGCTATGGGCCGACGCCGTGAAGCCTTGCAGGTATGCCAGCTGCACACCGCCACATTGATGCAATGGTTGGGTCTGGCGTCCACTCAGGCCTGGCACCTGGATCCGGATTCAATGCATTCCCCGTGATGTTTTCAGTGTACAGGTTTTTGGCAACTGCCATGTTTTCAGGTGCAAGTGCGCGCTTTCAAGGCATGGTTGTGCCATGTTGTGGTCCGTGCACAAAATCGCCTTCCCTTTTTTTGCTGTGCAGGCTATACAACACGAAGCAGAAGAAAGTCCTAGCAGCCACGAAGAGAGCCCTAGTCAGCAAGACAGGAGGCGGGCAGAACAGTTGGGTGAGTTGGGGATTTTCATGTTGTTTCATGTCCTCTGCCAAATGGTTTTTGCGTGTTTTTCACGTATGTGGCGCCGGGCAGGGATCCGGAAGTTCTAGCCAACGGACTCTTGATCTACTGGCGCCAGACATAGTTGGACCGGACATCAGATATCGCCAGTCGCCATCAGGCAAGTGATTACTTGAGTTCATCTCGACATGGAGGAACTGATTAGGTTTGGAAAATTGCATCAATGCATACCAGTGCAGAATCTGATAGAACTCCTTAGAACTCCCCGCAATAGAGATGTATACTGCAAGGCCTCACCAGGTCACCAGCTTCCATGTGCTAGACTCTAGACACTTTGATAATCAAGATTTAATCACACTGCGCATCTCCTGTATACTTTATCTTCAAAATTACTATTATATAGGTGCACAATGGTGCTACATTGCTTTCTATACAACGGAGGATTTAGCTGCGCTTTTGCTCAATATCAGGTCTGGCTATGTATGTGCAAGCGTATGTGTTTATGTGCGCCCATGGTTGTAGGCACTGGACGCTAAGGCGTTGCTCAGATGGCGAAGGTTCACAGGTCCGGGATAGTGCTGGTTGTGGCCGGTCCGGTGTCTTGCGCAGCAGCCTCGGTGAGTTGGTGAAATTCAAATCTTTGAAAGTTTAATGAAAGTTTAATGAAAATATAATTAAGATTTAAGTTTTTGAGTTTAAAGTTTGATTAAAGGATTGCAAAGGTGGTTGTTTCAAAAACCAGAAGTCTTTGGTGCCAAGGCAGCGGATCTTGGCACGGGCCGCTTGCTCCAGACGATCCCATGGAACCAACCGATGAGCAGCTTGCCTAGGGCCTGTCCTCCTTGGAATTGGAGTCTTGTGGACATCACACGCTTGGCAGCCTTGAGTCAAAGAGTAAGGCAGAGTAAGGAGAGGGAAAGAAGAGGAGAGAAGAAAGAGGAACAGGAGGAGAGAGAGGAGGCTAGTTAGGAGGATAGTTAGGAGAGAAAGAAAAGGAGGGGAGGCAGGATGAGCGAGAGGAACAAGGAGGAAAAGTCACAAAAAGCATCAGAAACAGGAAGCAGAGAACAGTGCATACATGCTCTGACTCCCAGGGATACGTATGACGTGCATATTCATGTGTATACATATATGCATATATAAATATGCACAGAGTATAACATAGGTCGAAGAAACAGAAGCCCGAAGACAAGAAGAAGAAGAAGAAGCAGAAGAAGAAGCAGAAGCAGAACAGGCAGAAGAAGCAGAGGCAGAAGAAGCAGAAGCAGAATAGGCAGAAGAAGCAGAAGCAGAATAGGCAGAAGAACCGTGCCTGGACACTAATTTTGAAGTCCGGGGGGCACGCTTGGAAAGCTGGGCAACGCTCAGTTCGGACTCGAGCTGCGTCATGAATGAAGCAGAGGCAGAAGAAGCAGAAGCAGAATAGGCAGAAGAAGCAGAAGCAGAATAGGCAGAAGAAACAGAAGCAGAAGAAGCAGAAGAGGAAGAGGAGGAGGGAGAACAACGGCAAGGAGAAGGAGAGAGAGCAGGAGCCACCGGGATGCTGGCAGGCTAGAAGGAGTAAGCAGCTGTTAGCAAACCAACCCTTCTGCATGGCTCCGCAAAGACTAGCGCCCCTGCTCCAAAACCCCATGTGCGGCATATTACGAAAGAACGGCATATTGCAGTACATTACAGCATACTATAGCATATTGCAGCATATTGCAGTATATTTTGGCATAATTGAACAATTGAAGTGGTTATCAATGGCAATCATGATTTAAGCTATGCAACGCTACAATGGCATGGAATCAATGTCTCCAGCGTCGCTTCGTGAAGGTTCACTGAAACAAGACGAGAGCATATACACACAGATATGGCTGTGGGTCAAAACCCCGTACCCCTGGCTCCCCCATCATTCACCATTGTTTCCATTATTATTGTTGGTGATTGTTCCCCACTATATACTGTAGTTGGTTAATATTGACCCACAGCCATATATATAAAAGAAAACCATGATTATAAGCCTTATTGTCAGCAGCAGGTCGCAGTACATTTGGAATTTCGCAACCGGTTTCTTTTTGTAGACCTACCGTCTTCACGTTTCAGGTGGGGGCAAACTCTGTCACCAAATTTTTCAGTGCACTTGACGACAGGTGAGTTGGCCACTCAGGCAACCCATTTGTATTTGTCAAGCTCAGTGGTTCAGTTGTGTTTGACTCCTTTGCATGGGCGAAACGTCCGGTGCATCTCTTATTGAACATGTCTTGACAAAAGTTTTCGTGCAAAACACGCTTGAGGCTTCGCTATACAGCAGCCAGCCAGCGCGATCGCCAGATGTGGGGATCCGAGCCTTTGAAGCCTAGCAGACTTGCCACATGCAGATTGCAATGCCAAAGCGAGGCTGGCTCTAGTTGGCGGGAAACGGTCGGAAGGAGAGCAGTTTTTGGCCAAGGCCTTCTGCGGACATTGCTTCACCGTGCTTCAACATTTTGTTTTGAATGTTTGTAGTCCTTTTTCTTCACAAATACTTTCAAAATTGCATGCCACTGCGGGGCGAAGCACATTTGCAAGTCAAACTGGCGAAAAACTACATCTTAGCACTTTTGGATACCTTTGAATACTTTCGAAAATCAAGATCTCGAAAAAAGTGTACGCAGCCGTGCCGCGAATTGCAATTGCAAATCGAAATTGCAAACAAAAATGGCAGCTCCCGAGCAGTTTTGGAAGTCCGAAAAAGTGTAAAGGGTTGCGGTGCGAAGCAAAAAAATCACATTGTTGATACGCTTCTAGTGTTTCGTAAAGCAAAAGCATTGGCAGCCGTGGATGAGGAAGGCCTTTTTCAATGTGGATCAATTGTGCATCTTGGAAGATGTGGAAGGGTATGGTTTTTTGTTCCGGGTATTTTGGTCTACCGACATTGTGAAGCACGCCCAAGACCTCACATATCTTTACAGGCATCAGCTATTATGAGCTCCGCTGTTTCGTCGCAGGCACCATATTTCAGATATTTGAGCTTCAAAATCGCCAGAACGTCGTAGAACAGAGACAGCAAGTGAGTTGTCAACATGCCTTTTTTGAAACAAGTCTCACACCACAGCTTCGGATGCTTCAGTTTAGATCAGAAGTTTCATTTTTGAAGTCGCAGGCACCATGGATCACCATGGCATCCATGGCTTCGGTTTGAAAGCTTTGAAGTTAGGGAAGGAAGTCTCGGGCCAGAGCTTCGTTTTGAGATCGACTGAGATCGACAAAGTAACATTGTTAGAGATCAGATGGACAAGCACTGTAAATGGTTGGATTAAGCACTTAGATTATCTTGGATTGATAGTGAGAGAAGTAGATCGCCAGCTTACTAGATCGATCGGCAGACAGTTAGACAGTGATAGGCAGATAGACAAATGGCTAGATGCTAGATGTTAGATAGTTGGATAGACAGATGGATAAGTAGATGCCTGTAGCTGGATAGGCAGATCAACATTTGAACAGTTTGATAGGTAGATACGTAGATAGGGCATTGCCGACACAGATGAAGATGTACAAAGACAGATGGCTAGCCACAGTGACAAAGTCGATAGATAGGCAGATCGATAGATTTACTACATTCTGAGATTCTGAGCTGGTTTCCTTTGTTTACCGCTTCTCGGCATCATGCCTGAGTTGCTTTTGGCTGTGCCGCGGGGTTGATTTTCCGTCAGTTGCCAGCAGTGCAGGCACTTGTTTCGAGTTCCCTGCCCGTTTTTGGTTTTTGGGTGCAATTTCCGTGGACCCATGGGAGTATTGACTCATGGTCACTGTTTAGAGTTAGCGGCCATGAAGTGGACATGTCCTGGAGCGGGTGGCAAATAGGTAGATGAATGGACTACTGTAGATAAATCATGTGCCGACCTGTAGATACATAGATTCTTCGGCAGATAGGCAGCTAGGAATATAGACAGACAGATAGGCAGACAGAGGTAGAGATAGAGATAGAGATAGAGATGGAGAGATGTAGACAGAGATAGAGAGATGAATGGATAGCTCAATAGATAAATACGTAGATGGGCGGATAGATAGATGCATAAGATAGATGGATAGACAGATCAATCGATAGATAAGTAGATAGGTCGGTAGATGTAGACAGATACGCAGAGGTTTGGACAGATTCCCATTGCTTGCGTTTGGTTTCTGAGAGCTGCTAGTTTCTCTACCTTTCGCGTTCTTTTTTTTTTTTTTCATTATTTAGTATCAGTATTACCCTCCCTTCTTTCTGTATCACCTGCAGCTTGAAGCATAGGCCCTGGGGGCACTTGGCCAAAGTGGCGGGAACAAATAAGCATACAAACAAGCAAGCGAACAAGCAATCAGATAGACAGATAGACGCTCAGACGATTAGACAGAGAAACAGATACAGAGATTCCAGCCCCTTATCGCTCTTTCAGCAGATAGCTCTGTCATCCATGCATCTCAGCCTGCCTGCCTCTCCTACATAGGTTTCCTATCTCGGAAACTTCCGCGCAGCAACATTCACGGGAGCCGCTGAAAGACATATGCCACATGGCCATTGCAATCTGTCTGCAGGCTCGCGAGGAAAACGAGGGGGAAGTGGAAGCACAATCTCCTGGCTGGACAGCCAATACCTTATTTGGTAGCAGCTGCAGTTTGAATCTCTTTGAGTCTCTTCAAACTCTGGCAAGGTGGAATTTTGGGTCAGGAATGTCCAGAATACCCAAGAGGACCTGGCTTCTTGCACCATTCATCGGTTGTCATCATGTGCGGTAGAGGACAGAATGTAGAGTAGAAGAGAGCAATAGAACATGATAGAGAACATAGAGAAGAAGAGAGAGAGAGAGTGTATTGTGGCGCGGCATGTGTTTTGCATTGAAAAACCTGCGCGGTTGCCATTGCCATTTTGCAGACCTCGGACAGGGTTGAATGGGGTGCCCTCAGAAATGCCAGAGTTGTAACACCGAAGACTTCGCTTGTGCTCAGCACCCAATGCCTTCTACCCAAGATGCCATCCATTTGTCCGAGAAATGAGAAGGGCCATTTCAAAAGTGGATTGAGTTCGCCAAGACAAGACAAACGCAGTTGAACAAAATCAATATGCAGACCTGCAAAGCCAGAACTTGACAGGAGATATCTTTGTTCAGTCGTGGGTCGCGTGGCCAAGCTCTAGAGTGGGTCTATTCACCAAGGTAGGGAAGGGTGAGCCATGACTGACAAAAAAGAAACAGAAACAGAAAGAAACACAAAGAAACACATTCCTCCCATTTTGTTTCTGTTGTGTTGCTAGCTTGATGCGATGCAGGAGCCCTGGTTTCCGCGTGACGTTTAACGGGAAATCATGCTTAAGTGGCACATGTTTGGGGCTCAGTCTGCAATCAACTCTGTAAATAGTGGGGTGCCAAAGCCGCTGCGTGGCTTATGCTCACAGGTGATCCTCTGCCAGAAGCTGAGTGGTCGCACTTGGTGCTCCGATCGAACCTCGAGTCCGTTGAGGCGGAATATGTGCCAGAACGTATTGCACGACACCAAAGTTACACGCAACGGGAAAACCCGAGAACCATCTGGAACATGGCTGTAGGTGTGTGTGTGTGTGTTTGTGCATGCATGCGTGAACTTGTGCGTGCGGATGTACTGTATGTCTATATGAAATGTATGTGCATGTGCACGTGTACAAGGACATGTGAATATGTGTGTGTGTGTGTGTGTGCCCGCTGAATTCAATGATCGCCTTGGAACAACAACCCAGAGGATTCACAAAAGGAAAGGCCTTTGGGCCTTAACGATGCCCTTTTCCAGACGCGAATGAACGACTCCAGTGGTAGTGCGTAGTGCGTAGCAGTCTTGGACTTGCACACATTTGCAGCACGGCAGCAGCACCAAATGCAGGTGGCACAAGTGGTGCACCACCCTCCCTGCAGAAGCAATGGCCCTGATGCCCCGAGAAAAATCATTGACGGTTGAACAGGTGAGAAAACATAAGGAAACCACATTTTATGAATAGCAAGCGGCTCTAAGACTAAGTTGGTCTTGGTAAATTCTGAAAATGTCTTCAGCAAGGTTTCATTACTTGAAGGCGAAAGGAGGGGAAGGACAGATCTCACCACTTGGGGGTGGACCATCGGGCCAGGATGGCCGTGTGGACATCGCCATATCGTCGGGCCACCCTCCATAGGACAACCAAGGCAACAGACAACCTCGAGGCATTGGCCGGCTGTCGGACACCACAGCTACCTTTGTTGAAGAGTTGTGAAGAGGGGCCGGCCCCAGGGAGATCCACACATTGATCCTAGGATGTCAAAACGACAGAGGCAGAGAGGCTCTCAGTATCCCTGTCGCCAGAGAGTGATTGTGGTGGCTCTCAGCGGATGATGCCACCCGCCAGCTTGCGGCAAACTCGTCGGAAGGCAGGTTCGAAATTGATAGGGCGGACGTGCCTTTTCCTGCAAGGGGCACTAGTGAGGTGAAGGCTGCCACAGGGGCACATCAGCTACGTAGAGATTCCTTGGGATGGACCCAGGATTCAAACGCGTGAGCAGCAATCTTGGTTGCATCCCGCCAGAAGGAGAATCGAACGGTGACAGTGGCACAAGCATGGCCAAGGGATGCCAAGGGATGCTGAGGGATGCCAAGGGCCAGATTGCCGATGGCCACTTATGCCCTGGAAAAGAATGGCCTTGCAGCAAGCATTTGTGTCAGGTCTCCGGGAATCTGGGAATCTCGGCACTGGAAACTCTGCGTTCACCATTGTTCACCCACATCCACTTCGACCATGTTTGTTTCCACTCATGTATGCACATGTAAAAACATGTGCATTTCATATGCAAAGTATTTGCGCATATTGTTATATAATTTATTTATCCAGCTGTTAATCTATCTGTGGATTGGTTCATTTATTTGATCTTATCTGAATTAATCTAGTGATGTTTAAAATGCCTACTGTAATTTGCCCTACGTATCCAGTCCTACTCTATCTACCCTACACTAGCTATCCAATCCTTTCTACCCCCATCTAATCCGATCCAATCCAATCCAATCCTATGTCTTGCCCTCCTTCACCGAATGGTGGCAGAGGAGGCTTCTACTGCTCGCTCCCATGGGAAGGAAAAAGAATCCAATCCTACCCTATCCCATCCCATCCCATCCTATCCATCCTATCTATTTGATCAATCCAGTCTATCTATCTATCTGCCCATCTATCTATCTATCTATCTATCTATCTATCTATCTATCTATCTATCTATCTATCTATCTGCCTATCTGCCTATCTGACCATCCACCTATCTACTTATCTGCCTATCTACCTATCTACCTATTTAGCTTTTCTGCCTGTCTACCGATCTGCCCGGTTACCTCTCCCTGTATCTACCTCTCTGCCTATTTTACCTATCTACCTACCTATCTATCTACCGAGCTATTTGTCTATCTACGTGTCTACCTTTCTACCTATCTACTGGTTTTCCTATCTACTTCCCTCTCCCTATATGTTCATTGTTCTTGTTGCTTACTTGTTCAACGGAAGCTGTGAATTTATTGGTGCTGATTGGTGGCTGTATTCATCTTCTTTTCAGATGCATTTTATTGTTGCAGCATTTGCCCAGGTTTGAGCGTGTTTTTTTTCATGTCTGGTTTTTCTTTTCTTTTCGTCTTTTGGGCACATCAGTGGCATGCGCAGGTCTGGGTCGATGGTCAAATTGCCCTGTCTGCACCTTTGCAAGTTCAGCCAGCACCTTTGGAGGCTCAGCGAGAACCAAAGATGCGACTTCTTTTGGTTTTCGGCTTTCACAGAGCTTGGCAGAGGCAGATGTGGGTTTTGGCCCGGGCTTTGAAATCACAGAGGCCATCTTGATGCGTCTTGTATACCTTCAGACGATTTCAGACGTATATACCTGTTCATATTCTTTTATACCTCCGTATAGTTGCATTGTCTAGATTATACAGGTATATATATATATATATCCATCTAGATAACTTGAATTACATAGATACTTGTATTTAAATCTCTTCAAATCCAATGCATGGCTTTGGCTGCTCAGGTGAGAGTTTGGGGCGTTTCTCGTTCTGACAGCCAGATCCTGCAGTACCAGCACCAATGCCTCGACACTTTGCTCAGCAGTTGCTTGGCCTTCCGTAATGGTGGATCATGGTGGATTCCCTAAGGTTCATGACCGCTGCAGAACACGCGGCAATGTTATAGTCGAGCCATTTTCAAGATCACCAGGAGTCAGTGTGTCGTTGATCTGCTGATCTGCTGTATGTGGCATGATTCTGCGTTCAAGTGCGTTGGTTAGAGCCTAAACTTAATTCTTAGTAGACCTTGGAAAATGTATAGCGTAATTCATTTGTTTCACCTTCTGACTTTTGTTTGCCTCATGTTGGGCCCATGCGCAGACCCTGCCACATCATGATGCCTCCAAACCCCCTTTAGATACCTCGGATTTTCGCACATGTTGTAACATGTCAAGCCTGTTTCATCCTATTTGCAGGTCGTTTGCAGCATTTCGGGGCTACGACAATCGGCCACAGCATCGTACAGCCTCATATTTACTATGCTCGCTGCACTTTTGAATTGTTGCCTCATGTTCGCATTGATCATGTCAGAGCAGCGACAATCTCAGTTTTCGCAGTCACACATCTTGCAATCCGCTCGAGCACTGCTCAACCTGATATTTCACAGCTGACACCGCACCTCCACCTCCATGATCGTCTGCGGCATTGCCCATTGCTATGCCCCACAGCCAACTAGTGCCTTAAAGGCAAAGCATTTCCCGATTCTTTGAATTTTGGACCCTGTCTCCATGCCGAGTTGCCACGCGTGGGGAAGGTGTTGAAGGCAAGATAGAAAGCACAGGCCACAAAGACAGTACGCATCCATACGCATCCATACGCATCCTTCATGTTTGTGGATCCCTTTTCTTTGCATTCGGTGGTCGTGCCTGGTATTAGGTCCGTGCGTTCGTTTTCCTTCGTTGCACTTCATTCGAAGTACACCTACAGTGAATCCATCCGGTTCACATTGCGTAGTCCTATGCTGAAGCAAGAGCCAAACCTACAAAGACAAATTTGCTTTGGAACAAGTAGAAACAAGAATGCCTGTCTTGATTGCTTTCGCCCATTTTGTCTCGGGTTGCTCCCATGTTGGGCGTGTAGGTCGTATTTAGCCTTGTTGGTGAGGTGATAGGCCGACCTTATCTTGACTGTTCAGCCTTTTGTTGGGCCTGTCAGTGGCTTGTGTAGACTCTTGGTTCTGTGGCGAAGCATAAGAAGCGTTTGTCAAGGCGAGCTTCGCGGCGAAGCCTGGAAGAAAGTGCGGCGCCCAGATCCTAATGCTGAAGCCTGGGCCTCGACTGAATGTGAGGTGAAGATCAGGGCAGCTGCGGATGCTCCTGATCCAGGTGCTCACATGTGCTCACTCTGTCGCACTTTCTCCAGTCTTCTTACAATAACTTAGTTTCTTAGGGATTGCTGTAGATTTGAATCTCATTTAGCTTATTGACAGTCTTATTGAGCTTGTTTCTGCTTATAATTGTTGAACAGGTGCTGTGCCGGAGCCAAGACCTCGAGTTTCAATTTTGTCAAAATCAGTTCAGAGTCAGTTGCGGTTCGCCGAGTTTGTGGGACCTGTCTGCCTTCATAGGTGGGTTGCTTTGAAGTGAAACAACGCAAGACATGAGACATTGAATCAAATCATAAAGTTATGCATATAAATAGATAGATAAATAGATAAATATGCATAGTTATAGATGTGGATGTATGATGATGTATGTTTGCCTGTGTGTGCGTCCTTCCGTCCCACAATTTGTCCATTGAGATGAATCAAAGTCCATCACACAGAGGGTCTCAGCATTTTGATGCCAGGGGATGGGCAAAAGAGGAGAACAGACGTTTCCCAGGCTGGAAAGAAGCTGACACTTGAAAGGGGAAAATGGAGTTTGATGTGCAATGTAGGCTTGACATAGCTTGGGCCGTGTGGCTTGCCCATTCTTGGAAGGGCTAAGTTATCCGAGGTGCCATTGCCAAACATTTCAGAAAGTCAAGGGGTAGTGGGCGAGGCAGGCGAAGTGATCCGGGTTCAAGTTCTTCACACATTTTTGCAACATTGTTCAAACATTCTTGACCAAAGTTGTTCCAAACCTGTCAGGTAAGGGTTGTTAGATTTTACTTATTCTTATTTTTCTCACATTTTGTCACATTCACATCGCAGTCTGGCCAGTTGCTCCTCCGCTTCCTCTGCTCCGCCTGCGTCTCCTCCCGCCTCCTTCGGCTCTTCCGGCTCCAGCCCGGCTGTGGGCCCTGCCGGAGAACGCGTGATATCTCTACGAATGCACACAGACCTGTTCTCCCAGACCTCTACACTGATCTCCAGACAGTGTACCCTACCGGCCCTCAACTATGTACAGTTTTTGGAATAGAGCGGGCCCTGCCGTGCCTCGAATACAAACGATTTTCGGACTAGAGTGGGCCCTTGCCGGACTTCAAGTATCTGGAAATGTCTAACATACTGGGAAATCCCTACCCCCGTAGAATGAAAATTGAGGGGGACGGCACGTTTTTTTTTTAAATCAATTTTTCTTTTGTTTTTTAAAGCACACAGTCAGTAAGACAGACATGTTGAAGTAGGGTACAGGATAGTGTAGTGCGGTGTCACTATTAGCTATGACAGTTGATGTGATCTTGTTACTGGCCGAGCTAATGCACTGATGTTGGCGAACAAAAAGTTTCAGCAACCTATAATGGAATTGCTGAAAAATGTTGCAATTTTATTATAGGGTGCTGAAAGATGGCACCGCAATGTGCCACATCATCCTGTCAAACTGTCATATTCGGTGCGGGTTCGGGGCCCGAATGCGGATTCGGGGCCTTTGGCTGGGAAGGGAGCAGGGTGCTAGTGGATGGAAGAGGACGGAGTGCAAGAAATGGTAGGAAATGGTAGGAAGATAGGGTACGAGATCAATGGGCGCTGAGCTCTGAACATCATGTTCGTTGGACATTGGTGGATTATTCTCACTTCTCACAGCTCATACAGATTGATGAAAGTGCCAGAATGAAACAATGGTAGGACACTACATCGCAACTCTGATGTTCATGGCCTATCGCCCATGATCCTGATATGTGGAAACTTCTCACCCCCAAATTGAAATATTATGAAAGAATCAAGAGTTTGGGTCATTGTTGCTGCTGTGTAGGGACCAACTTCGGCACTGCGTATCGCGTGGGACAACAGTTGATGGTACTGGTTCATACGACCTTCCCTGCCTGGCAAGATGTGATTTCCGGCATAGGGGGAAGGGATTAGAGGTTTTGGCCATGAAACAGACACAAATCCCTTGAAATCTTCAAATTTGATTCCCTAGCGAAGACCCTCGAAAATCCATGTTTGGGTAATGTCAAGGGATCGGCTGGCCGCCGATCCCTTGACAATAATTTTTGGTATTTTGACATTGCTTTGCTAACATTGGATTTCGAAGTTTTACCCCTACGAATCAATCAAAATCCGTATTAATATAAACAGACAATTTCGATGTCAAAATTGTATGCTGTTTGAAATACTGTTCAAAAATAGATTTCAACGAGGATCCTAATGAGAGGGGGAGGGTCAGAACCCGGATAGCTTAGCTGTGGTGGCCATGCTCTCCCAGTCCACGTTCGAAGCAGCGCTAGCGAATGCAGTCCGAGGGCTCAGATCGCTGTATGAAGCAGAGAAAGCCAGAATGCTTTTGATGTTTGGATCAATCAAGGCAAAGTTTGGTGCGACGACCCCTGCTGCAGAAGCGATGGTGCCAAGTATGTCCTCGAGTTCAATTCCGGCAGCTGCAATCACCCCAGGAACTTGAATCAAGATCAAGATGAGTCAAGTCATTGATCAAGGATGCGGCATGGAAACCGAATTGCTGCCCCACATGCAGTTACTGGAATCTAGGCGGAAGTACTCCGTTGCTGAAGGCGACAATCCGCATGCCCAGCTGTCAGCATTGGCAGCAAAGGTGATTTGCTTTTGTGGATATGGCAGTGTGGGGAACCTATGGAGGCAGAATTGCACGGGCTATGAAACTCACAGCCCAACAATGGAGAGACGGACAATGGAAGTCGGTTGAGCTGCTTGGTGTTTCTAACCTAGAGAAGTGGGAGGAGTCTTGGGGGATTTCTGCGCAGGATGCCTGATGCTGGAGGTGGCGACGGCTTCATCGTTGGATCGCTATGCGTCCGGGTTTCGAATGCAGGTGTCACTTCATCCTGCCCTGGTTCCTGGCAGCATCAGGTGCAGGTCCAAGTTCTGGACACAGGAGGCGAGAAGGCAGGAGGAGTTCCACTTGACTCACCCGTCCATGTCAGCATAACCATGGAACTCAGTGATTCGTGCGAGTGCCTCGCATCAAGAATTCTGGAGCAAAGAGTTCGACAAGCCGGCGATGATGTATGCCATGCAAGGTGGTAAGCCTGGTAAGCCTTCCTTTTTCAAGCCAGCTCCCCCTCCCATGATGCCCAGGAGCGACGCTGTTCCAAAGCCGCCAACTCCAACTGTGGAAAGGCCAGCTGGAAAGTTTGATCCGAGGAGGAACGATGGCCGTTGGTTTAAACCGAAGAGTGGCATCAACATCTGCTATGCTTGGAGCAGATCCCATGACGGATGCAACGATGAGCAGTGCGAGAAAGGTTTTGCGCATGTGTGCGAGTGGTGCCGACAGCCCCGCAAGTCAATCGACTGCCCACAGGTGCCAGGATGGGTGCCGCCTAAGGAGAAGGAATCCAAGAACAGTGAAAGAGGGCAGGGGCAAGGGCCCCTCAAGAGAAAGCGCATGTGACGAGCGGTGGAGGCCCTGGCCTTACTCAACAGGCCCTCTTGGAAGACAAGTTACGCCAGTTGAAGATGAGGCTACAGGATAGATTGGGGCCTGCCACGATTTCACCAACGTTAGATGCATCGTTTTGCACACCTGCCAGTTCAGTTGTTGTGGGGAGTGAGAAGCCTCCCGACGTGGACACCGCCTTCCTCGAGTTGCTTGCAGGCGAGGCAGGACTCACCTTAGCTGTGAGCAGGGTGGGCCTGAACACCATGGAGCCGGGGAGGTGAGAGCCGAAGGAAGGGTCAAGACATCGCTTGACTTGGCGTCCGATGAGGTCTTCAAGAATCTCAAGAAGGCCATCAAGAGGAAGCTGATCAGATGGGTGCGCTTTGCGCCTCCATGTAGAACCTTCTCGAGAGCGAGGAGGAAGGATCAATTTGAGGACTAGCGCGCAGCCAGGAGGAATAGAGCCCAAGAACAGGTTGGTGACTGAGGCCAACTTGTTGGCGTCGAGGTCTGCGCAACTGGCCCTCCTTCAATGGAAGACGGGGGGGATCTTCTTAATTGAGAACCCGGAGAATTCCTTTTTTTGGCTGTATCAAGTGGTGAAGAAGTTGAAAGCCTTGGATGAAGTGAAGCTACTTCATGGAGACCAATGCCGCTTCATGGGGGAGTTGACCAATGGTACATTCTTGAAGGTGCTGGTGAAACAATGCCCTGGAGAAGATAGGGGGCATTGTCATGAACCTTTGATGCGGTTCACCGCTGATTTCCATGGCAGGCAAGTCTTCGAAACGTCCAAGGCAGCGGAGTACCCGCAGGGGCTTGGCAACGTCGTTGCAAGGTCCTACAAGACGTTCGTCGAGGACAGTCGAGGACAATCCCAAGAGGTCTAGCGCGTGGCACTTGCGCCTGGAAGATGAATGCTTCTGGCAGTGGATGGAGCAACATCATCAAGGCTATGTCAAGATTAGAGGCAATGCCCAAGGTGTTTTAGCTTCTTTTATCAAGCGAAGGTCCTCAAGCCCACTGTTAAACAATGTGGTTAAGGAAGTAGCGTCGGTGCTAGCAAAACATTTCGCCGCGCTGCAAGCAGTCCACATATGGAGCGAGGACACTGTTTGGGCAGATGAACTGTCAAGGGGCGCCTGTCGGCCCGAGCTTACTCAGCTCCCTTTTGTCAGAGACCCCAAGACCTACTGGCATGAATAATGAAAAGGCAGCGGCATGGCATGTGCAGACGCATTGTTGCTGACAATTGAGTCCTCTGCAACCACCATTAGCCATTCCCGTTGGGTCGCAGTCAGATGTCACTTGCTCAGGAGGCCGCGAACGCGAGATCGACCGGAGCAGTGCGCCGGGTGGGCATGGGAAGCATCCAGCCCAAAGCAGATTCAAACAGCGAGTGCATGTTTCATTTCGCTCTTGTCACTTTGATCATTTCTTTCAAACATGTCCCCGGCCGTCATGTCATGTCACGTCATGTCATGCTTTATTTAGGTTTGGCTCAATGAATGGCTCAATAAGTAACCTCGGTGTTCCTAACCCCGCGCTTCCATCAGGCATGTGCATGCGTCGTGGTGATGGCAACCAGGCAACCCCTCAGACCATTCAGCAGGTGGTCAATGCAGGAGTTAGCTACACCGACTTGGTTTGCGAAGCATGCGGCCTGGAAATCAACCAAGCAGAACTGGTATCGTGTGAAGAGTGCGATGCGGGGCCTTTTCACAACGTTTGCAAATCCACATGATATACATGTCCTGGTCGTGCTCGTCCAGGTATCTTAGTTTGACTCTAGCTGAGTGCTCAGCAGATCCATTCTGCTGACAAGTCAACCTTTGTGATGTCATCACTGCAATGGCAGGCGCAGCCACCTCCAAAAGTACCACGGTTTGCCACTCTGGACGGAGCAGCAGCAGCCTTTAGTAGCAGGCGGGGCCTCCTGAAATGATTCATTTCATCTTCAAGAGAAGACCAAGGGCACACCACAGCCGGGAACTCCAGCTCCTGGAACTCCTGCCAGGCTTCGGGCAGCAGAGCCAGTGGTGAAGCCGTATGCAAAAGGTTCTGAAGGACAAGCCAAAGAAGTTGAGGAAGACGAGGCAGCCTTTCAGCAAGCCTTTCAGGAGTTTGTGACAACCAAGAGACACACAACTCTCGTGTCCGATGGTGGGTGAGCAGAGCCGAAGCAAGAGGAGCGGCCTCTTTGCCACTGGAGCCGCGCTCCATTGATGTCCCGGGCGCCCTGTTCGGTGGAAAGCAGGGGCCAACCGCAGCGCTGCTCAGTACTTCAAGAGAGAACTCGTCGCCAATGGATAATCGTGGACAGATGCACTGGGGCTAGCAGTGAAAAATTCCAGAGGCCTGGGACCTGATCGCAGTCTCAGCCCCTTGATCTTCGCAAGCTGATCAACATGGAAAAGGTCGAAGAACTCGAATCTGGACCATCCCACCCCAAAATGATTGTCACCCTTTTCGCCTTGTTTTCTTGCTGCGAGGTGGAAGCTAGCGTGAGGATGGTCAAACACCTACAAGTTGAAGAAGGAGTAGGCTGTGGAAAGGTTTCACTTTTCCTGCCAGCTTCACTGCGCTAAAGGGGGACTGTGTTCTCAGGCAGTTGGGATGTTCGTGCAGAACTACACCTTCCCAATGCTTTGTCAAGGCAGGGAAGATCTTGCTGAAGGCCGCAGAGGATCACAACCATAGTTCCAGTGACCCCTTGCTTGTTTGCCCTGATGGCAAACCACTTTCCAAATCCTTGATGGTCAAGATGTTCAGACATGTTGCGGAAGCCGCTGGATACCCCGAAGAGTATACGTGAAAGCAGATCACACGGCATACTTTGAGACCCTCAGGAGCCCAGCGCATGGCTAGGCCAGGCTGGGTGTGGAGTTCTACAAGATCCAGTTGTTCTGCCGGTTGGGGGTCGGACACCATGTTTCGTTACTTGCGTGATGTGCCCACGGGCGGATCAGATCAGTGGATGAATGAAGCATGCGAGAAACCATCCTTAGAAGAGACCTCGGAACAGATTTCTCACCAAGTCCCCGTGGAGAAAGGAATCGCTCGTGAACAAGTTCTTGCTCTTGAGATAGTGACGGAACTTCTCAGCGCAGGAGCGTCTGAAGTGCTGGCGGAAGTCAGAGATGCCAAGTCCGAAAGCAATGACATGCTCAAGGAGATGAACGCGCAATCCAACCAGATGAGTGAGCAGTGGGCTGATGAGTTGTCTAGGAAGTTTCTGCCTAGGTACATGGTCAACAGAGGATCCGGTAAGATTCATGCAATTAATTCAAAATGCCTACACAACTGGATGCGGATTTGTTTCGTCTTTCAAGGGAATGCGAGTTTCAAACCACATTGCCAGAAGGAACTCAGTGTAGCGCGGCAGGTTGTGTAAAGCTTTTCGAATCCTGGAAATGAGCCGCCCAAAGCCCGTCATCACGCCGTTGGTGGTGTAATTAAGGGGGATGGTGAAATGTCACACCCCCAAGCTGCTGGATGACTGCAGGGCTGGTGATAGCACCCTGTTGTTCCATCACAGCTCGACTGTTGGCGTCCACAGGTACTTGGAGATGGAAAGTTCACTCCTAAGGATGCACAGTCAAAGTTCCGAAGCTGCGAGGCACGGATGAGCAACTGTTGAAATGATCTGGGTGGGTAGGGCTGGGCCTGTCATGTGTGAAATGCGAGTTGTTGAACAGGGCAGAATGGCCGACTTAACAACATAGCATTGTCGACATCTTGGGTGTATGGGTTGGTCAAGTTTTTGAATCTTCCATTTTGGTCGAAGGCCACATGGAAGCACCCTCAAATTAAACCCGCCCAACCCTTGTTTCACAGCTCCTTTCGTTGAATTTGAGGGGGGATGGTGAAATGTCACACCCCCAGGCTGCTGGATGACTGCAGGGCTGGTGATAGCACCCTGTTGTTCCATCACAGCTCGACTGTTGGCATCCACAAGTAGTTGGAGATGGAAAGTTCATTCCAAAGGATGCACAGTCGAAGTTCCGAAGCTGCGAGGCAAGGATGAACAACGGTTGACGTGATCTGGGTGGGTAGGGCTGGGCGTGTCATGTGTGAAATGCGAGTTGTTTGAAGATATATCCAAATAGAATGTCAGAAGACGTACCAGATAGAATGCCAGGAGGAATGCGAGAAAGAATGCTGGAAGGTATGTCAGATAGGGCGCGAGAAGATATGTTGGATGGATCCAGAAGCTATGCCAGATAGGATGCCCAAAGAAATGTCAGAGGATATGTCAGATAGGAGGGTCTTGGATTTGTTATCGTAGGGTGCTTGCTCAACCCCCCTTGGGGAACCCTTGGGGGGGACCCTCTTACTCATAGACGCTATTCCTGCAACATCGCCCCAAAAAATCATTTTGAAGGAAAATCTGTGACGGAAGCTGCTAGGAATTGAAAAGGGTAAAGGGCCCCCCCTTACTCATAAGATCCCGCCCCATGTGCTAGGTAAGTTAATGTTTGTGAAGAATATTTAGAGGGCCCCTGGAAACAGATTCCGCTTTGATTATCGCCCCAAAATGGTTATGAGCTGTTAAGAGTTGCTAAGAGTAGGCTAAGGCTTGTCAAGAGTAGGCTAAGTGTTGTCAAGAGTCGGCTAAGACTTGTCAAGAGTAGGCTAAGAGTTGCTAAGGGTAGGCTAAGAGTGGTTGAAAGTTGCCAAGAATAGGCTAAGAGTGGTTGAAAGTTGCCAACAGTAGGCTGAGAGTTGTTAAGAGCAGGCCAAGAATATGTTCCAAGTAAGCTAAGATGTTTTGAGATCATCAGGGTTCGACAACTAGGGGGGACGATTAAGACTCCTGTGATGTGAGAAAAAATGCAAAAATAGAAAGCCGGAAAAAATGGCAGAGAGACTATCAGAAGATATGCCAGATGGAACGCTAGAAGAAATTTCAGATAGAATGCCAAAAAAATGGTAGAAGACACGTCAGATGGGATGTCAGAAGGAGTGGCAGAAAGTATTTCTGATATTGTCAGGCAGATTGTAAGAAGATATGTTAGACAGTGGCGGAAAATATGTTAGATAGAATGTCAGAAATCAGAAGATATGTCAGACGATATGTCAGAAGATGTGTCAGAAGATATGCCGGTTAGGAAGCCCAAAGATTTGTTAGATATTTTTAAGATGATTAAATTGTCGCATACCATGCCGGAAAGAATGTCAGACAAAAATTTGGTGGCAAGGATGAGTCAAAGTAAAGCATTTTTTTGGGTCTGTTTCCCTTTCGTGCTCGCCGCTTGACATTTCTCTGCAGCTGGAAGCGAACTCAGGAGCCAAGCCCGGAGCCTGCGTGGCCAGGCGCCGTATTTTCATGTTTTTGAACCCTGCCATGCCGATGCGCCGTGAAGTGTTGCAGAGCAATCGTAATCAACCAATCAAGCGTTGCAAGCTTCGAAGGGGTGTAGTGTATGTTCTAAGGTGGTGGAATTGCTGTCAAGTAATGTGCGCGCGTAATTTTTTCCCACATTTCAGGAAATTTCGCAACGTGTTGCCGCATATTTTCGGCATGTTCTGGTAAATTCTTGTATATTCGTTGTGACTTATCGTAACATGTTCAAACTATCGAAACAAATCAACAGCCATTTCTTCCTTATGGGGCGGCTCCAATCGCAGCCTGCCCGGGTATTCGGATTCAATAGTTGAAACATTTTTTGTCAACAATGTTTTATATAAAAAAGCGCTGCAAAATGCGTTTGGCGAGGGCATCATTTTGTCCATTCACGCCCCGTTCTCAAAGAATGCTCGCGCGAACACGTCAAGGGTGGATCCTAATGAGTACAAAAGATCAAATGCTAATGAGAAGGGACACTCAATTGAAAACGCCGTTTGAATATGTTTGAATATTCTTAATGGACAAATCGGCCAACAACAAGGCGTCCAATATCTAATGTTGGAGGCGGTTCTTGTGTGGAGTTGATTGGGGGACAGCAGTAGGAGTATGACATAGTAGTAGTAGTAGTAGTAGTAGTAGTAGTAGTAGTAGTAGTAGTAGTAGTAGTAGGAGCAGTAGTAGTAGCAGTAGTAGTAGTAGCAGCAGTAGTGGTAGTGGTAGTAGTGGTAGTGGTAGTAGTAGTAGTAGTAGTAGTAGTAGTACGAGTAGTAGTAGTAATAGTAGTAGTAGTAGTAGTAGTAATAGTAGTAGTAGTAGTAGTAGTAGTAGTAGTAGTAGTGTAGTAGTAGTAATAGTAGTAGTAATAGTAGTAGTAGTAGTAGTAGTAGTAGTAGTAGTAGTAATAGTAGTAGTAGTAGTAGTTGTAGTAGTAGCAGCAGTAGTAGTAGTAGTAATAATAATAATGGTGGTAGTAGTCAAAGTGATGGTAGTAGTAGTAGTAGTAGTAATAGTAGTAGTAGTAGTAGTAGTAGTAGTAGTAGTAGTAGTAGTAGTAGTAGTGCTAGTAATAGTAGTAGTGGTAGTAGTAGTAGTAGTAGTAGCAGTAGTAGTAATAGTAGTAGCAGGAGTAGTAGTAGTAGTAGTAAGTAGCAGGAGTAGTAGCACGAGTAGTAGTAGTAATAGTAGTAGTAATAGTAGTAGTAGTAGTAGTCCTAGTAGGAGTAGTAGTAGTAGTAGTAATAATAATAATGGTGGTAGTAGTCAAAGTGATGGTAGTAGTAGTAGTAGTCCTAGTAGGAGTAGTAGTAGTAGTAGTAATAATAATAATGGTGGTAGTAGTCAAAGTGATGGTAGTAGTAGTAGTAGTCCTAGTAGGAGTAGTAGTAGTAGTAGTAATAATAATAATGGTGGTAGTAGTCAAAGTGATGGTAGTAGTAGTAGTAGTCCTAGTAGGAGTAGTAGTAGTAGTAGTAATAATAATAATGGTGGTAGTAGTCAAAGTGATGGTAGTAGTAGTAGTAGTCCTAGTAGGAGTAGTAGTAGTAGTAGTAGTAGTAGTAGTAATACTAGTAGTAGTAGTGGTAGTAGTAGTAGCAGCAGTAGTAATAGTCGTCGTGGTGGTCGGTCGTTGTGGTCGTCCCGGTCGTCGTGGTCGTCATGGTCGTCGTGGTCGTCGTGGTCGTCGTGGTCGTCATGGTCGTCGTGGTCGTGGTGGTCGTCGTGGTCGTCGTGGTCGTGGTCGTCGTGGTCGTGGTCGTGGTCGTCGTGGTCGTCGTGGTCATGGTCATGGTCGTGGTCGTGGTCGTGGTCGTCGTGGTCGTCGTGGCCATGGTCATGGTCATGGTCATGGTCGTGGTCGTGGTCCTGGTCCTGGTCCTGGTCCTGGTAGTGGCTTTGGTCGTGGTCGTGGTCGTGGTCGTGGTAGTGGTAGTGGCACTGGTAGTAGTAGTGGTAGTAGTGGTGGTAGTAGTGGTGGTGGTGGTGGTAGTAGTGGGGGCGGTGGTAGTAGCTGTAGCAGCAGCAGTAGCAGTGGATCTCAGAGTTTGTTCATGTCATATTTGGCATGGCCGGCATGGCCTTCACCTGCTAAAGTCGATATTCTTTAAACTCGCTATAAAGAGAAAAAACTATTGACAGTAGAGAGACGAAACTGGGCAGACGGAAGGCAATTAGATAGGATAGTAACATGGCGACAGAAGTTGGCAATCAATCACTCGGGACAAAGCAATTTCAAGAGTCAAACTTTCCAAGATCTTCGCAGCATTTGTTTAGCACTTTGTTGATGCATTTGCGTGCGTCTGAGACTTTGCGGAGTGGCACCCGTTTGAAACGAAGCCCTACAAGGCCCAGATCTATTGTGGCCACATGTGGCGGCTGGGGCTGAGACTGCGCTGACATAGGCCGACCTGGCATGGGAGGAAGATTGCGAAGGCCCTGGCCAAATCGGGAACAGATCACTTTGGTTTTGCGCACTGACGTCGGATGGACAAGGGATGCTGTCAAAACCTGCGCATAGGGGAGCAACGGCTTAAGATTTCGCTTATCATGTTGCAGAGATACCCGTACCATGCTGTGCCCAGGACATAGGCTTCTTGTGACCCTTCTTTTCAGGCAAATCCCCTGGACGCCCCAGCAAAAAACAACATGCGGGACGGAAATTTCAATCGGAAAGGAAGGTCGATGGCGAAACCGTCCGTCTACTGAACCTATATATTTATTGGTAGATGCCATCGACCTATTTGTTTGTCTACCTGCCTATCAATAAATCTGCTTACCAATTCGTCTATCATCGTCGTCTATCTATTTCTTTGTCCATCATCGTCTATCTATTTCTTTGTCTAGCCAGAAATCAATCAACCAATCAATCAATCAATCAATCAATCAATCAATCTATCTATCTATCTGTCTACCTTTCTTTATCTTTCTATCTATTTTTCTATCTATCTATCTGGCTGTCTGTCTGTGTGTCTGTGTGTTTGTTTGTTTGTTTGTTTGTTTGTTTGTTTGTTTGTTTGTTTGTTTGTTTGTCTGTTTGTCTGTCTGTCTGTCTGTCTGTCTGTCTGCCTGTCTGTCTGTCTGTCTGTCTGTCTGCCTGTCTGTCTGTCTGTCTGTCTGTCTGTCTGTCTGTCTGTCTGTCTGCCTGTCTGTCTGTCTGTCTGTCTGTCTGTTCGTTCGTTCGTTGGTTCGTTCGTTCGTTCGTTCGTTCGTTGGTTCGTTTGTTTGTTTGTTTGTTTGTTTGTTTGTTTGTTTGTTTGTTTGTTTGTTTGTTTGTTTGTCTATCTGTTTGTTTATCTACTTGTCTGTCTATCAGTTTTTCTGTCTTTCTGTGATTGTGTCTTTCTGTTTGCCTGCCTGCCTGTCTGCCTGCCTGTCTGGTCTATCTTTCTGTCTTTCTGTCTGCTCTATCTTCCTGTCTGTCTGTCTGTCTGTCTATTTGTCTGCTTGCCAATCTTTGTTCCTGTTTATCTATCATTTCTCTATCTACCTTCAAATTTCCATGCCTACCATTCACCGACGCGTTGTTTATCTGGCTATCTGCCCACGGTAAGACTTGATCAAATTCATATTTCGATTCGTTTCTTTTTTCCTACGCATCTAGATGTATCTGGATAGATCGATGGATGCATGGATCTATTTGCCTAATTTATCCATACGGATCTACTACCTATCGATTTATCCACTGCGCCGTCTAGCTATCTATCAGTCTGTGCATCTATCTCACCTCTTCAACCTCTCTCTCTCTCAGTGGTCTACTGCTCCCATCAATCAATCGATCAATCAATCCAAGTATTCTTGAATTCAGCCATTTGTCGATCTACCTGTCCACATGGATCTATCAATGCCATCTCCTTGATATCTGTCGTCTCTAGCTATCTATCCGCCTATTTATATGCAAGGGGTTGTGTTTGTCTGTTTGCCTGCCTGCCTGCCTGCCTGCCTGCCTGTCTGTCTGTCTGACCGTCCGTCCGTCCGTCCGTCCGTCCGTCCTGTCTGCCGCTTGTTTCTCCATCTGTCTGTCGCTCTGTTCGTGACTATCTTTCCGTCCTTGCCGGCTGCTGGCTGCTTGCTCATCTATCTGCCTCTTTCATCTGTCCACCAAACTCTGCCACTACGCCTATTTGCCTCTCTCTCTCTCTCGCTGGGCGTGGCTGTCTGCCGCCTCACAGCCTATTTGCCTCTGTCTGCCTGTCTGTCGGTTTGTTTGTCTGTTCGTCTGTCTTTTTGGTTTCTGATCATCCATTCATACTGGCCAGGTTAACTACCAACAGCAACATATTCCCGGTGATATTGCGGATGCTGGTACATGTCTGTCTGTCTGTCTGTCTGTCTGTCTGTCTGTCTGTCTGTCTGTCTGTCTGTTTGTTTGTTTGTTTGTTTGTTTGTTTGTTTGTTTGTTTGTTTGTTTGTTTGTTTGTTTGTTTGTGTGTTTGTTTGTTTGTGTGTTTGTTTGTTTGTTTGTTTGCCTGTCTGTCAGTCTGTCAGTCTGTCAGTCTGTCTGTCTGTCAGTCTGTCAGTCTGTCTGTCTGTCAGTCTGTCAGTCTGTCTGTCTGTCTGTCTGTCTGTCTGCCGGCTTGTTTGTCCATCTGTCTGTCGCTATCTGTTTGTCATATTTTTTCTGTCCCTGCCCGCCATTTGCCTATCTATTTACTATTTTTCATCTCAATTCTCTTTCGTCCCTCGAGCTGTCTACACAACTCTGCCCATCTGCCCATCTGCCTCTGTCTGTCTGTGTCTGTCTCTTTGTCTGTCTGTCTGCCTGTCTGTCTGCCTATCCGTCTATCTATCTGCTTTTTGCAATCTCTTTGTCCCTCTGCTCTTTGTAGCATCCCTGATCTACTTATTTTCCATCCGTCGGTATGTGAAACAATCCGCCTGTCCAGGTACCCATTTGTGGATACTTCCGTTCATCATCGTTCATCCACATATCAGCTTGTCAGCCTTTCCAGCAATCTGTGTGCTTACTATCTGACTGCCTATATTTCCATTTGTCCAGCTTACCTAGCATTTGTACTTCTTTTACTGCATCTGCCTGTATGCATGCTTGCGTGCCTATCTGCCGATCTTCCTTTCTAGCTATCAGTTTATTCACCAAACTATCCAGCTTGCTATCTACCATAAATCTGCCTATCTTCATCTTTCGATTTGGCATTTGAAGTCTATGTATATAAATCATTTTCTCTCCATCTCTCCCTCTGTGCATTTTCTCATTTTCCCTATGTATGTATCATGTCCTAGTTATCTTTGCGTCCTTTTGTCTCTTTTTCTATGTGTCAATCATTCTTTCTCTCTCTCTTAATGGGCATCAATTTGTCTGTCTGTCTATCCATCTATGTATCTATCTACTCTTTATTCTCTATGTATCAATTGCGTTTCCTCTCTATAGTCATCTTACTATCTAGTTGTCTATTAACCTGCCTATTTGCATACTGTGCTGCATAGTATTGGAACACATGTCAGGAAGCAAGTGTTTCTTCGAAAGCTTCCATCGACTTCTGGAAAAAAGTGCAGTATGCAAAAATGCTTTCCGGCTGTGATTTTAACATATTTCTTTGAACCAGCTCTCTCTCTCTCTCTCTTTCCGGCGGGTGGCCGACGTGCTCCGATAGAGATGTGTTCTTACAGTTCTTCCAACGCCACGATCTCTCAGAGTGGCGCGCCATATTTCGGACCCGTTTCGCTAAAGCCTCTGCCCCAGTGATTCACCTCCTTGGAAACTATGGCAATTGCAATCTCAAATTGCAAGTGATCCAATGTTTTGAAGGGTTTCATAGCAAACGTATTCCAGCATTGAGCTGAGTTGGTAGAAACTTTCATTTCTTTGAGTCTTTCCCTGGTTGAGTATATAGGTAGAAAGGGTTTGGCAGGACTTTCTTCTACTGTTCGCATCCAGTTGCCGTGTGCCCCAAGTGTAGGATGTAGTGGGGATTTTCAGGATAATTGCCTGCAGACTCACTGTCATTGTTTGAAATGCTTCAGCTGAGTCAATGTTCTTCAAAACCAATCAGATGCCCAGTGATAGTGGCAAGCTTATCATGCAGGTCTTCTAAGGAAGGGATTTTTTCTGGCATAGGCATAGGACAGCATTTGACAGCATCCGCTTGTACACGGCTGTGTTTTGTGCTACGGATTGAGTCGTGATGTGTGTGATGAGAGGAGGCAGTCGCAGTAATCACCAACAGTGCACAAGTGTAACAGTGTAGCAGCGCCTCCCTCAAGCCCAGCCCCATGGTTCTCGTAGCTGACCTAGCGACCGTTCGTTCAGTGCAACTCAACGAGTTTTCGGATTCAAGGCTGAGACAGGGCCCTTGAATGCCTTGACCCACTGATACCCACTGCACCCAATCTGCACCCAATGCGTTCCAGGATTTCCAGGGCAGAGCATTGGCACAGAGGAAAAGTCGAAGTCCGAAGTCCCAGCCGAGGAGCTGCTGAGCTGAGCTGCAGACTGCGCACGATTGGAAGGATTTTTTCAGGAGCCGCAACAACCTCCTCCAGCCCTTCCTCCTCGTACTCCTCCTCGTCCTCCTCCTACGCCACTGGTGGCCCCAGTGCCTCCCGAGAGTCCCGTGCCTGGTCGACTCATGCGAGGCTTGGTTCAGGGATGGTACTCAGATGTACTCAGATATACTCAGCTAATCTCGAGTCTGAGGATGTCTCAGGTACTCTTCAAGTACTCTTCAAGTACTCTTCAAGTACTCTTCTCTAAAGATAAGCTGCATGGACCTGTTGAGCAGGAATCTTGGAGCGGACCCAAGCACTTCAAAGTGACAAGGTCTGTGTGTGATTTCCTTCCCTTATCAAACAGTTCCAGACGTAGGCAGTGTGCAACAAGAACCATGAGTGGCAAAGTTTGATTCAAATTTAAACGAGATGGTGCCATATATTAAAGTTCTATATAGTTTATGAGTTTTCTGTTGGTGTGAGCATATCCTTGCGGACTGTTGGGTGCAGAAAGCTGTGTGGCCTGATAGGAGGAGCTGCGCGTCACTTCAACTTCCAAGGCATTTCCACTTGGCCAAAGGGTTGACTTTTCATGACTTCAATGGATCCTGCCGCGAAGCTTTCAACTTTAACAATCGGCAACAGGTTTCAACAGGTTTCAACAGGTTTCAACCATTTCATTTTTTGACATTCCCTGCGTGCCAGCGACACATCGGTCTCTGTCTTTGCAAGGGCATTCCAAGTCTTCCCTCACCTGGGTGCGAAAAGCTTCGGGGGCGCTCCAATGACTGGCCTGGGTTATGGCGCTTACGGTTGTGGGTTCCAGTTCCGGAGGTTGGAAAGCCCTGGTCCAGTGAGTTGATTCGGGTTGCTTGGAGGGTTGCCATCGCGCTTGGGTTCGATGGGTTTCGGATGGCCGTGACTTCCTCTCCCTGGGCGTTTCGGTCTCTGTCAAAAGTGGCCGCTTTTGTTCTCAGACCACTCTAAACACTTTTGTTTCCCCTTGTTTTATCTTTTTTTGTTTTGCAAAATCTTTGTCTAAAGGGGTGGCATGGAGGACGTATACCAGAAAAGATTCAACCTTCACCTCCAGTGTAGTTCTTATGATACCATATAACCGTGGATAGTCATGATCATGCCGGCCTCCTCCGATCAAGGATTTCCAGAAGTTTCTGAGACACATTCTGGGTACTACTAGCTTCTTTGAAAAGGCTTTGCATTTCTGCCTTTACAGCTTCTGACACCACCAGTGTCGCCAACCACAGTGGTATTCAACTGATTTGAACTGTGAGTCTGAGTTGTCGGGGAGGTTGTCAGTATCACATGCCTAGGGGCTGTAGTGTACTTGCATGTATAATTTGCCTCGCTGGACTTTCAGCCGTTGCACTATGCACTTATAGTCACTTACGAGAGCTTTGGCATTGATTTGGGGCCACTGCAGGGAACAGCAAGATTGTTTCTGCGAATCATTTCAAGCAAGGAAAGCCAAACCCTGTGAGATAGAGAGTGAAAAGGTGAGAGAGATAGAGATGAGGATAATAGAGTATTGCAACATATTGCAACCAATTTGAGCCTGCTTCACTGTTACAACTTGAAGGGCGTTGATGGCGTTAGTGTTTGTCAGGCTAGTTCCTACAATTCAACTTGGTTGGCAGTTGAAACCTCGTGGTGCTAGCATGTGGCAGGCCAAGCCTGAGAATTTGAGGCTCCTCGGCATGGAATTGCAGTATTTGATAATATTTGATAGCATTTCAAAATTTGAAATCTCTGGCATTGTTTCTGAGTCGATGCAGTGGAGGAACTGCCCCCCCCCCCCCCCACACACACACACACAAAGCACAAACAAAAAACAAAGCACACACACACACTCTCTCTCTCTCACAAGCACGCCCAACAGCATGTGCAACATGTACTGCATGAAGTCTTGCACAGCAACGTCGATGTGTGAATACCGAAAGCGCATGCATACAATCAGCATTGGTGTTCAATGAAGATGCGCCACAACATCATGCAGGAGAGCACAATGCATCATGATACAGCTCAGTACAATGCACTTCAGCACATCACAATACGGCACAATTGCTGTTATAACAATACACCACACAACACGCCACACCCCTCCACTGAAAATGGGACTGGTCGGCATCCAATATCATCCAATGCCCATGTGTTTATCAGTGCATTTTTCGACGCATGCATGCACGCATGCATCATACATCAGTAGATGTTCATTAACACGTGATTGAGCGGGTCAGCGACTAGACAGACGGGTAATACGCAACGGCAAAAGATCAGCCCACAACGAGACAGAATGGATGCTGGGTCCTAGGTCCATGGATCGAACTGGATCGACGGATGAGGGATGAAGGTAGGGACATCATGACATGTTTTCAGCGTTTGGGAGGCAACATCTCGAGCAGCCTGGGAAGGTCATTCAAATCGGAAGAGGAAACTCCAGCCTCCCAGATTCCCTACTAATTCCCAACGTTCAGTTTTTGACCTTTAGATACCTTTAGACCCAAGGTTTTCTCCTGAAAAATGTGCGTGGCCCTTTGCGACATTCACAACAGCAACGTTTTGCCCTGCGTTGTTTGTACTGTATTTTATCTAACTTCTTTGTCTCAAGGTGGGTACTCTAGGGGAAACAATTTCCGCTGCTCTGTGCAAGTACTGTGCGTCTCTTCTGTTTGCCACTTGTTTATCGGGATTTGTGTTTCCTCACTGGGCTAACGGCAAGTGGTTCCACCATGTTGCCACTTGTTATCGTTTGGCCTTCCATGTTTTTTTTGATTTTGATTGTCCCAGTTTCAGGCTTTGGGCAGTATGGATGTTATTCCCGATCCCGATACCCCCTATGACCCCTATGCCCTATGCATTGCTATGCATATGCCATTTCTTCAATTCGTTGGTCCAACAAGTGCCCTACATCCCGAAGCATGTCTTAGTAGAAGGGAACTGGCACAGTCGGGACTGCAGCAGAGGGGATGGAGCCTCCCAGGCCATAAAAATGGGGAAACATATAAAGAGAAATCCTGGCATATAAAGAATACTATTATATATATATATATATATATCTGTGTGTGTGTGTGTGTCCATGTATGTGTATATATGTGTCACATGTGTATGTATTTGCGAATTTGTTTTCTACTGTTTTCTGATCGGTCATGGCGGCATCTCCGCAAGGCAAGCCTCGGCACACGGTTCGTCCCATCAGAAGTCCATAGGTCTGGTAACGGCTTGAAGGAGACATAAGGAGACAAGGATGAGTGATTTGCAGGAAGAGCTGCAACTCAGAATGAATATCGAGTTTTGGTGACGAACAAATTGGATTGGAAACCGACAGAACCTTGCCATGAAAACCCAAACTTCTGCTTCTTGTTTGAGATAGTTTTGATTGGGGCATTTCATGGCATACAATTTGGTTTCCAGACAAGACACAGAGTCTCCTATTTGAACCAGTTTTGGACTTCTCGTTCCATATCCTGTGGTTTCAAGATGCCCATGAGGAAGAAGAGCTACGGATTCTTTCGAAATGGCTTTTGATTATAGACATTTCCTTTCTTACATGCTGCAGACTATGGCTTCGTTTGCAAGCAGTTTTGCAGACCTTGGTTTCAATATGAGACACGATGAGACACTGACAATATCTTCTAGTTGAGATCATCCTGGTAGCTTCTCCTAGTGGTTGCAGTTTCTACGCAGCCTGAGGGATATCTTCTGCTTCCTTTTACCATTGGCTCAGTGGCCTGTTTCTTGGAAGCCTGGCTATACCTAGCTAACTAAATTCCATGTGAGCTCTCAGCTATGACTCATTGCCGATTTTCAGAGCAGAATGTTTGGGACAGATTGAATAGTGCATTGCTGTTGGTTGCCCTTTCTGTACTTTGCGTTCCACCTGCAGCTTTTGTGGTGTATTGCATTCAGAAAGGGATGCTATCGCAAGCAGCTGCAGGAAAAAGCATAGGGAATCAACGGATATGGCACAAGAGGATGTGACGAGGGTCAGGTTTGTGTTTCTCTGGATGTGTGACTTGATTTGCACATTGTACATTTGCAACAGGACCCGGCAACATATGATAAGAGTCATATATAAGTAAATAAATAAAAAAAAATATATATATATATATATTATAGTCATATTCGCCTTGCCTTCCAATGATTTGCGGCCATGGCCACAGAGGAGAAGGCAGTGCAACTTCTCCGATCCAGGCTGGAGGCCGAAGGTGGCTCCGCACCGATCACATCTTTATCAGTGAAGGTGAAGTGGGGTCAACACGACTTGCAGGGCTTCGGCCACATCAGAAAATTTCTCTCAAAACATCATGACGTCTTCAGTCTTGAAGGATCATCAGTGACACTTCTTCGTGCACATAGTGCACATAGTGCACCTGACGCTCCAAAAACCACCAGCAAGTTTCCTCCCGAAGTCCCTCCAGCGAGTCTGGGAGGACTTTCTCCATCTCCAAAGAGAAGTGCTGAGAGCTCCGACGCAGATGAAGTCCTGAGAAGTGCGAGTAAAATCGCGCGGCTGAATGACTTCGATGGCAAGGCCCGAGAGGGGAAAGCTACGCTTATGGCCACAGCAAAGACTGCTCCAAGGGCAACGAGAGAGATAGGAACACCAGCCGCAAAGGCAGACCGAAAGAGCTTAGATCCCGGTATCGAAAACCCTGACGACTCTAAGAAGAAGGAAGAGCCAATTGCTCCGTGGCATACTCAGCGGGCCCTGACTCGTGCTGCTATTCAAGGGGCGACCCTGCGTCAGGACACGGGCTGTGCAGTCAGAGAGGTTCCATCACAAAGAACACTGAACAACATGAGCAACGTGAGCAACACGCAATGATCATTGGTATTCTTGCTGGAGATGTATGTACGGCCATCAGGGCCACGTTCCAATTCTCTACAGCAATCTGTTTCACCATGACAACCTACCATAATCTACATGGAGTGTTTTCTCATTCCCTTCTCGATTCTATCTCTAAGTGGGCTTATTTATAAATAAATATATAAATAAATATATATATATGTTTACATACATGCATATACATATATACATATACATATACGTACCAATGGCATAGATTTTTGCATGAATGATGGAAACTCACTGTCTTGAGCAATGCTGAACCCAAGTTGAGGGGATTTTATTTGCACAGCCTCAAATTCCCACCATTTCATTCGTAGTGCCCTACAGCCAGAATTGCTCCTTGCAAAGCATCGGAACTAGGGACGCAAAGCGCGCTTTTTGGTCATCCCTTGAGATCGATCGAGCTCGGTTTTTCCAGGCCTAAATGCGTTTTCTGTCCCTTTCTGTCCTCTTATTTTTCTCAGACAATTCCTCCCTGTTCCTCCCCAGATTCCTCCATATTCCTTCCCAAATTCCTCCCCAATTAGTCGCCTGGGCTCTGAAACTATGTGGTGCTTGGAGTTGCCCAAGGGCTTCCCCCTGACCCATCAGGATTCAGAGCTCAAATCCGAACCATACAATTTTTGGGCGAATGTCAATGCACACATAGGGTTTGGAGTCTAAAGCTACGCATGGCCTCCTGATCGTCCAGATGGAATCATCCACCATTGTTCAGGGTACTGACCGGGTACTGTATTTCCGCCGGATGATTTTTCCTGTCCCTTGGGGATGTTTTTTCCACTGTTGGGGTATACGAAAGCAAGCAAGCACGCAGGCAAGCAGGCGCAGGCCAGGCCAGATCCTTTGGCAAACAAGCCAATCACAATAGTCACATAGTCAAGCAAAAGGCAACGAAGCAAGCAAAAGCAAAATGAGTCCATTCAATCATCTGAATCATCGCTGAAAACCTAAATGAAACAACGGCCTAAGTGAACCTAAAACCTAAACCTGAACCTGGGCCTGAAAATCTAAACTCAAAAACCTAATCCTAACAAAACAAGAATCTTAATCTGAACCTGAACCCTAAGCCCTAAACCAAACCCTATACCTGAGCAAAAGCCTAAACCTGTACCTGAACTTCAACCTGAGCTTAAACACCTAAAACTTAAAAAAGCCTAAACACCTAACCTGAAAACCCAAATCTTGAAACACGACCTAAACGTAAACCTGAACCTAAACCTTGAATCCAAAACCTAATCTTAAATGACTACATCATACAATATCTAGATATTCAGGTAGGGAGGTCCGTCCGGACAAAAAGCTAAGTTTTTAATGGTCGCCCTGAACATGAAATGGACCTTCGTGCTCGTGGTAAACGTAAAATTTATCTCGGGGTGTAATGGTCGCCTTAAAGATTCAGTTGTCATCTAGATATTGTTCTTGAAAAAAAGGTCGGCAGTATCTAGAAAAATCATCTAGATGGAGCATACTTTTTTGTTTTTAATCTTAAATTATTTAGATACACCTCGCGTTGAGGGCCAGTTGAGGGCGACCTCTACTATACAGAACTTGGCCAGGGGGCCAGCTGAGTTGGCAGACTTTAGACCCGAAACTGAAATCCAAACCTACACTGAAAACCGCATTCCTAAAACCTCAAAGCCTTAAACCCCTCAAACTAAACCTTAAACCCAAACATGAACATCTAAACCTTGCTAAAACATGGGCGAAACATTGCCACAACAGCAGGAACTTCCAAATGCTGCAAATACTGCATGAAATAGATGCAGACAGGAAACTGGAAACATATCCCCTGGAGAGGTGGATCGGCAACCTGCACCAATTTGTTCAAATCGATATGCTTATGCAGCTACGTGCAATGCCTACACGCCAAACTAGTTTCTTCTAAACTTGGGGCCGACATGGTTTGTTTCCTCACTTTTCCACCAGATTTGAATGCCGGGAAACTGCACAACTCGAAGTGTGAAGAGCTTAGGTTTTGAAGGCGGCCGAAAGGCGGCCGAAAGACTGCCAGTGCATCCGTAATGTCATCCCTTGCGAGGACGTGACCAGCTTCTCCAAGCCGGCTTGGGACGATGACACTTTGACTGATGACGAGCTCAGGAAGGCAATTGCAGCAAGCAAGGCCTATGGAATGCAGTTGGAGTTGGAGGAATTGGCCGGAAAACTCGAGCCAAGTGAAGAGTACAGAAAGGATTGCCAACGTGCAGTACTTTTCTTAAAGTCGGCTTTTTCACAAGAGTTTTCTCAGGGCATGCACTTCACTCACTTCCCGGTGGAGATGTGTGGATCAGCTTTGCAGAACACTGAGGTGGAGGGTTCTGACATAGATGTGATTTGTTGCTTTCCTGGAACACCCGAAGAACAGCAATCGAACATGGCTCGCTTTTGGGAGAAGGTTTGCAGCCCACCACATTGCAACAATTTGGAGGCAACGGATCCAACGCGTGTTTTTCCACATGCTTCTTGCCAGTTTTCCGTCAAATTGAAAGGTCCGGAAGCACCAAAGCTTCATGCTCATGTGATCCTTGACGGAAATGGCAGAGAATCTCCAAAGACCCTGGATTTTGTGGTCCGGCAACTCTGCGACTGCTACAGTGCAGCTCGCCATCTTGTTCGTTTGGTGAAGGTTTGGGCCGCTAGCCATGGGTTCTCAAGCCACGAGGGTTACATGAACGGAGTTGCCTGGGCGGTCTTTGTTCTGTGCTTCTTGCAGCACGAGCAGCATGTGCCTCCTCTGGCCAAGTTGGAGGCTATGAAATCGAGCAAGGGAGAAAAACCAAATCTAACTGAGTTGTTGCGAGGATTCTTTCAATTTGTGTGTGCACCGCAGCCAATCACTCCCCGCGGCCTTTCACTTGAAGGTGTAGATTGCAAAGCTGCTCCACCGCCTGTATCCCATGTCGGGCCCCCACCACCACTTTACATAGAAGACCCAGTGTCCGCACAGCAAGGCGTTCGCAAGAATCTGGCTGCCAGCCTCGGGGAATCCCAGTGGACCCGCATTCTGGAAGAGTCAAAGAAGATCGCTGATCGCTTGGATCCGACGAAGCCACAGCGTTGGTTTTACTGGGCAGAAGTGTTTGACCCTCAAGGACTCGCAAGTGGTGGCAAGCGATTACCCAAACTCTCCGAGATGGCAGATTTGGCACAGAGCGTTCCAGAAAGTGCGCACCAAGATGGATGTGCGTATCAAAGTACTTCTCCTCTGAGTGTATCTCAAACTGAAGTAGCTGTCGAGACGCCTATCCAAAACAATGTCGGCATGACACTGCCAGGGAAAGGATTTGCATTCCCAGGAAATTTGGGAGGAAAAGGCAATGCCCAAAAAGGCAATTTTGCCACGAAGGGCTGGGCACCAAGCAGTGCGCCAGATATGCGCATTTCGATGTGATATAGCAAACTGACAAACTCAGTGGCCTGTAAAGACAAGCGTTTCATGAGAGATGCCCTGGTGCCTGGTGATGCGTGGTGACCTGAAAGATGTTGGCGATTTTCTGTCAGAAGTTCTATCTCTTTCAGATTTCAGATCAGGTTCCAAGAGCCTTGCGCCCCTAAGCTGTGCGAGGACAGCAGGGGGAGCTGACGGCACTCATTGAGTATTCCCTGTTGACTCTTGATCATCAATTTTTTCCCCACCTGTCAGGTCCGGTCTCTAGGTTTTGTACCTTTTCCTTGGCTCTCGTCATCGCTCCTCTTTTCCGTCTTCGGATTCTTCTTCCCTTCCTCTTTCCAAACTCTTCTCCTCTCTCTTCTCCTCTCATTAATTTTCTTATTCTGTCTCCTTGTCATTTTCGCTCACATGGTCATCGTTTTGGCCACCTGTGGCACCTCACCGTGTCGCATTGGGATTGCAGTTCCTGTCCGTGTGCAAGTTCCCAGACATTAGCAGACATTTTGCTGCGTGCTGGAGTCTTCATGTCAGGATGATTAGCAGAAATGTCATTGATTTAGAGATCTAGTCTATATAATCTACCTATCTATCAATCTATCGATCTATTGATCTATCCCTGGATTTTCATCTTTTCTATATCTATATATCTATGTATCTATGTCTAAATCTTTATCTTTATATCTATATATACCTATATCTATGTCTGCATTTATATCTCTATATCTATACATCTTTACATATATCTATATACCTATATATCTGTATATTTTTTATCTACGCTATAGATCTAAATATCTGTTTATCCATATATCTTTATATCTACATATCTATGTCCATATCTTTATCTCTCTCTCTCTCTATATTTATCTAAATATCTATATCTATATGTATATCTATTTCTACATCTGTATTTGTATCTCTATCTATATCTATATCTATGTCTATTTCTTGATATCTATATCATATATCTACATCTATATCTTTGCATCTATATATCTATATAACTAATCCGTATCTTGATATTTTTAGATCTATATGTCTATGTGCTAGCCCCCCCCCAAAACCCACCTTTGTGCAGACATAGCAGATGCAGCAAATGAATTTGTCAAACATGCGTGTATGTGTGCGTGTGCAGACAAGAGAATAAGGAGAAGCTAAGGCAAAAATAGGGAGAACTCAAGGAGAGAATAAGAGAATAATAAAAAGAGCATATGGGGAGAATAAGGTCTCCTTAATATTCCCTTATTATCTCCTTATTCTCTCCTTACTATCTTCTTATTTTTTCTTTATTAAGAAGAAAATAGGGAGAACACAAGGAGAGACCAAAGGAATAATAAAAAGAGCAAATAGGGAGAGAATGAGGTCTCCTTAATATTCCCTTATTATCTCCTTATTCTCTCCTTACTATCTTCTTATTTTTTCTTTATTAAGAAGAAAATAGGGAGAACACAAGGAGAGACCAAAGGAATAATAAAAAGAGCAAATAGGGAGAGAATGAGGTCTCCTTAATATTCCCTTATTATCTCCTTATTCTCTCCTTACTATCTTCTTATTTTTTCTTTATTAAGAAGAAAATAGGGAGAACACAAGGAGAGACCAAAGGAATAATAAAAAGAGCAAATAGGGAGAGAATGAGGTCTCCTTAATATTCCCTTATTCTCTCCTTATTCTTTCCTTACTGTCTTCATATGTTTTTTTTAAAAATGTCTCCTTGCTCTTCTCCTATGTTCCCTCCTTGTTCTCTCTTTAGCATTAAGAAGGGAATAAGGGGAAAATATGAGAGAATCAGAAGAAAGTAAAGAGAGAGTAAGGAGAGAATGAGGGAAACATAGGGAGAACAAAAGGAGAGAATGAGGTCTTCTTAATATTCCCTTATTTTCTCCTTATTCTTTCCTTACTGTCTTCATATGTTTTTTTTTTTAATGTCTCCTTGCTCTTCTCCTATGCTCCCCCTATTCTCTCTCTCTCTCTCTTTGTCTCTCTTGAATATCCCCTGATTCTATCCTTATTTCCTCCTTGTTCTCTTTTTAGCACTAAGAAGGGAATAAGGGGAAAATATGAGAGAATCAGAAGGAAGTAAAGAGAGAATAAGGAGAGAATGAGGGAAAAATAGGGAGAACAAAAGGAGAGAATAAGAGAATAATAATAAGAGCAAATAGGGAGAGAATGAGGTCTCCTTAATATTCCCTTATTATCTCCTCATTCTCTCCTTACTATCTTTTTATATTTGTTAATTGTCTCCTTGCTCTTCTATGCTCCCCTATTCTCTCTCTCTCTCTCTCTTTTTCTCTCTTGAATATCCCTTGATTCTATCCTTATTCCCTCCTTGTCCTCTCTTGAGCATTAAGGAGGGAATCTCCTTACTCTTTTCCTATGCTCCCTCTATTCTCTCTCTCTCTCTCTCTCTCCTTCTCTCTTAAATATTGCCCTATTCTATCCTTATTCCCTCCTTATTCACTCCTTATTCTCTCTTTAGCATTAAGCAGGGAATAAGGGGAAAATATGGGAGAATAAGGGGAAAATAAGGAGAGAATAAGGAGAGACTAAGGAAAAGATAGGGAGAACACAAGGAGAGAATGAGGGAGATAGTAATAAGAGCAAAATGGGGAGAGAATAAGGTCTCTTGAATAATCCCCTTTCTTGTTTGTGATTTCCTTCTTATCTCTTTAGAGGAACGAGGGAATAAGGGGGGAATTTGGGAAGAATAAAAGATAGGGATACCATAAGGATAGAAAAAGGGAACAATAATAAGAAGGCAGTGGGGAGAGAATAAGGTCTCCTAAATATAGAGAACAAGGAGAGAATGAGGGAAAAGTAGGGAGAACAAAAGGAGAGAATAAGAGAATAATAATAAGAGAAAATGGAGAGAGAATGAGGTTTTTGGCTTCTGGAGAGGTGGACAAACCCTCGAAAAACCAAAAAAAACAAAACCAAAAAAACCAAAATGCCCGACCCCATGAACAAGTCTTAGAGCTGGTCACTCCTCCATGGGGTCAGTCATTTTTTTTTTGTGTTTTTGGTTTTCTAATCTTCAACAGTCATAATAGAGGGATCTCCTATGAGGTCAGTTTTTTCTTTTTTTAGTCTTTTTTTTAAAGACAAAAATATGCATAAAACGCTGTAAATACCAGTATGTTTGATGAAAGGGTGGGTTTTGAGGGGGGGGCTACCATCTGTGTCCACTATCTAGATATCTACATTTCTAGATATCTATATATCTATGCCTATATCTATATCTATATCGATGTCTATACCTATATCTATATCCAAATCTATATCTATTTTTTAATCTATATCTAACTGCATGCATACATACATATATATATATGTATATCTATTTCTATATTTCTACTATATCTACATATCTATTGATGTATGGATCTATGGATCTATGGATCTATGGATCTATCGATCTAACGGTCTATTGATCTAGCGATCTATCGATCTATCGATCCATCGACCCATCTAACTGTCTGTTTGTTTACCCCTCTCTTTTCCTTTGATCTTTTTGCATATATTTGTCACATGTCAGTCTGAATGTAAGAACAGATTTCACAATACATGCGAGTCCATATGTCACTGCACGAAGCACACACACACACACACACACGCACGCACGCACGCACGCACGCACGCACACGCACACACGCCCACACGAAAGCAACTATGTGCATATACATGTATGTTGCCACTGTGTCAGAACAAGTATCAGCTGATCACTTTGTGTACCTATGTCAGCACATATTTCAGGAAATGTGTCCGAACCAGCATAGAGTCACATGATCGTACTGCACATATCTTAGATTTTGGAGATACAATTCCATCAACGAATGTTCCATCATGTGCCAACAAAATCCAAGTCAGGCTTGGGATCCCCCACACCAGGGTGAAACCTTTGCAAACTTCCTCTAATTCTGACCCACCTTCTCATGGGGCCATGCCACAGAAGCTGCAGCATAAACCTAGCACTGAACAGCGTTCACATATCAAAACTTTGTGCAGCCTGATGCCATCCTGATGCAGCCTGGAGGTCCCAGAAGTCCCAGAAGTCCAAACGGTCTCGGGACACCGTTTCAGTCCTAGCATTCGGCTCAATGATGGCGGTGCCCGGTTTCTCGGTTTGCTGTTGTCATCTGCCTCTTTTGAACTGATTTTGAGAGCTATCCCAAGGTTCTGCCTTTGCACTTCGCACTGCAGACAAGCCCAGGCATAGCAGCTATACCGCTATACCGGGCTCGTATTGGCGAGCAACATAAAAGATTGTATTGATTGTGAAACCCTCCAGGAGTCCACCTGCTCCGCCTGCCAAGAAAGCCCCTCCACTGCTTGATGTCTTGCCACCGTTGCTAAATTCTCAGTGGAACTCATGGAAGAAAGTCACTCGTACAGAAGCTTGTTACCACGCAGTCAGTCTCAACTTGCAAATCTTGCAAATCTTTCATCAATTTTCTCACAAAACATCTCCATGTGTCTTGGGTACGGCTTAAGGCCTCCAGGAGCTGCTCTTGGCGCTGACGCATCATTGAGAATTGCGGCGAGTGCTCTCACCAGACAGGACCAGAGCCGCTACCGAGCACATGCTGAAGATATGAAGACATGGTGGGCACTGAGAATTGAGAATGTTGAGAAGCAGATGAGACTTCAGAATTGATAAGAAGTGAATTGCGAACTGAAAAGAATTGAGAACAAGCAATGAATTAGCTTAAGAATCGTCAAGAGCTGTAAGATGCTGTAAAGTGTGAAGAAATCCGATTTGGGAGGCGTATGGCTTTGCCAATGCAGTTTTCAAGTCTGTGGTTGTGCAGCTGACCAGTGCAGGCTGCTGCTGCTTCCAACACATAGCCAATCATGATGGGCGAGCATTATTTTTTGATATTTTTCCTTTTGGATCAACTTTTGATAACTTTCGAATATTTGAAATTATTGAAACTACTAGTATGTATATATAGAGATAGAATGAGATAGATAGATCAAGTGTGTGTGTGTGTGTGTTTGTGTCATTTCATGCTTTTGAATTTGGTACTTTTTGGCTTCCGACAGGTGTGCCACCAACAGTGCCACACGTCCGATGCCGACTTGAGGCATGCCAGAGCTGTAGAATTTGACCAAGAGAACTCACAGAGAACTCACAGAGAACTCACAGAGAACTCACAGAGAACTCACAGAGAACTCTTTGACCCAAGAGCTGTAGCTCAGTGTGAAGTCTTTGGCACTTGGGTTGACCCTATGGAGCGGGGATCTCTTCATCTCAGAAAGGGATCCCCTTTCGGCCCCTGCCCTTGATTGACCCTGCGCTTGTTCTTTTGGAGAATTTATTTGAGCCCCAACAGTTATATTAGCTCCTAGGGAGTATTTCGGGCACGCAACTGTAGGCAGATGCCGAGCGTATAGAAAACGGATCTTTGGCGTGGGTATTCTACGAACTTATTTTCAATGCATGTCTATAGTATAGACATTTTCCGCGCAATGCCACGCCGAAGGCAGCTGTGAGCTACTCCTGCATTTGCAGAATTCTTGCGAACATACAGGACCGCAATGGACTTAGCAATGCATGGAAGAG
>VSDK01026955.1:42665-53414 GCA_009767595.1 Symbiodinium kawagutii | reverse complement strand
TTTGCGTTGCGCAAGTTGTCAGAGATTGGAAAGCAACGTTTCACACATGTTCCAGGAGTTCCAGGATACGATTTCAAAGGCCGTGAAAGATCGAATTGGGTCCTGATTCATGACGCAGCAGGGGTCTCTTGCGAGTCATCAGGGTATGGTTGAGCATACTCGCATCCCGCCCTAGTGTGGAAACATGCCGATATGCAACATCTTGCAGAGATTTGCAGAGTATCATTTTAGAGTGGTGTTGCAATTCAGAGTATTATTTCTTAGCATCAATGGTGTGTTTCGTGTATCTTGATTTATTGCATCATTCATCCCCCTTGAGTTGGTGTCAGGCCGGAAGCAGAGTGACTCGTGGCATTCAGCGAGAGTTGTGCAACCAATGGGATTGCTTGTTGCGACTTGAAAAGGTCTCCGCCTCAGGGAAAAGACAATGTGCCCACGTTTGAATGAACATAGGCGACGACGCGTTGTAAGCTATTCAGTGCACCTTTTGCACACATATGTACACGCGCACCAAGTCTGTTTGGAAATCCAGCCTGAAAGGCGTTGCTGATAGCTGAGTTTTTGAAAAATGCACTTATATATTCTGTAAGGGGGTGGGCGCAGTGGTGGGTGGAAGTAGGTCGTTTTCGAGCGTTCAAACGCAGACTAGCGGCAAGTGTGGCGATTTGGCAGAAAAAAAGTTTTGGTCTTTCAGGGCTTCAGGGGCTTGCATTCTCGGTGTTTCACGCTCTAAACACTGTAAACTAGCAAATTACATCAAATTACAGAATTACAGGGTTTTGCTATGTTGCATGGGTTTTTTGTCATGTTACCGTACCGGTGGAGACCAAACCATTCACATACTGTAGCAAATACTGATGTTTTCGCGCATGCAGCGCAAACAAAGAAACGCGCGAATACCAGAGTCTGCAACAGGGGGTAAACAAATGTGGAAAAATGTAGTTTTCGCAGGCTGCGGTTGAATCATATATTTTTCGAGTTTTTTTGGGTCAGGATGCGCATAGAAACACTGTAAACTAATGACAGGGTTTTCCAATGTCGCATAAGGTTTTTGCAGTCCAAGGCATCTCTGAAATTTGCCATAGAGTGCACCTGAGCGCTTCCAGTACACAGAGTTTCCATTCGGACCAGTGCAAAAAACAAAACAAAAGACATCAAAAGACCAAAAACGTTGTAGACCAGCAATGACCAACAAAAAGGTAGACTCAGTGGAGTTTTTCAATTCGCCTGAGGAGTCTCCACAAATGTTCACAGAAAACCCGGAAGGAAGCTTAAGCACAAAGCGGTCTATCCCCACAGTCTTCGGAGTCTTTCCAGAACACTCAATCTTTCTGTTTTCGTCTTTTTCTCTTGGTTCTTCCCGGAATTTCCTGGTCGTTTGGCATGACAGAATCGTACTGGTAGCGCAGCAGCAGAATGTTTGAATCTTCAAGCCTTAGGGTAGCGATGAATCTCTTCACTGCTCTGGGGCCGCACAAATTGCCTTACAAACCCCGGAAAGAAGATTAGAGTGTCTTTGGACTAAGGGTTGTCCAAAATTTGGGCAGTCCTTTGAGGGTGCCTCATGTCAAGAATTGAATGAAGGTCCAGCTAAGACTGAGTCGCTCTAACATTGTGCAAAGATCACTACCTTCAGCATGCTTCAACAGACTCAACTCTCCACATCCCTCAACATCCCTCAACATCCCTCAACTACCTTGACAAGATATACAATGCATCAGAATACATCACGATGCAAAATTGTCTCTAATTAAATTACGCTGCTTCAGAATCACAAATTAATGTGGCGAATGTTTTTAGCGTTTTTTTCCCACTGTTGACCCTAAAAGCCATTGCGAAAAAGAAACAGGTTTGCCTTTGCCTCCAGATTCCCTAGTTTAGATAACATCACTTCTTTTGATTGTCAATTAAGTGCTTCTTAAAGCAAACATTTGACGATGTTGACCCTAAATGATGGCAAGAACACATTGCCATTAAACAATGATTTGCCTGTCCCTAGCCTGATTTAGCCAGAAATACGTTCCTCTTGGCTTTTTTCATCTCTTGCTATGACTTGTGGCGTCATAAGCACGGCTTCTTTGATCACGTATTTCAAGGGGTTCAAATGAGATAATCTTAAGGATATCATGATACTCATCAAACAATCTGGCGCAGGCCGCCATGATGAATGCCACCATGAAAGACACAGCATTGACACAGGTTTCATATAGATTTCTTTTGCAAGGCACCCTGTCACACAGTTGAGTTCTCGCTGCGAGCAACTGCCATGACCTCAAGCCTTAAGAGGAAGATAGTTCGGAAAATGTTGAAAAGACATGAAGGAAGAGAAGAGAGAATTTGAGAGAATTCACTTCTACTTCCTGTACGTAAATCATTCAACGGTTGAATTGGCAGCTTTGGTGGCCGATGGAACAGAGCCAAGGCTAACCTGTTCTCTTTTGCAGAAGCTGCTGGTGGGTGGGCAGCAGCTCACAGAATCGCTCAGGCAGAGCCGTCTCTAGAATTCAACAGCGATACAGCGATAGACAGCGTGCTTTATTCCGAGAAAGCACGTTATGACATGAAGACATGAAGACTTCCGCCATCCTCCGGTAGTGAAGACTTCCTTTTGAAGCCCACTGCCCATTGCACTTGCTGTCCAGACAGGAGTAAACGTATCACAGCTGTGAGGTGAAGATGTTAACAGGATTTACACGTGCTTACTTATCCGACTTATTCTTTTACACAGGCGTTCATTTCGTGGTTACTTATCCTTTCCACAGGCCTTCATTTAGATTCATTTAGCACGTTCTTTGTGCAATACAATGCAACGTATGCATCCCTCTGATTCCAGTACGCACAGATGAAATCAAGAAACCTAGATTCATAAGTGTCGAAAAGTAATTCCACCCAATACATCCCAATCCAGGGTGGCCGGATTCGATTGGGTTCGTTTGGGTTGGGTTCCTTGCTGGAGTGATTGAGTCGAGGTAAGAATCCGTGTCGATCGTTTCAATTGGATCGGTGAGCAAAGAATAGGAAAGTAAACGTAACGAGACAGTTTTGGAAATTGTATCCACATTGCGGTTCCCGGGGCGAAGCTGGTGACTAGAAGGACGTTTGACAGGCGCGCCCACCACATTGCAGGCCACCACATGGGGACGTATCCAGAAAATGCGGGCTGCCACATTCTTGGCTGGGGCGAGCGCACCCCCACCCACCACACTGCCGTCAGACTTATTCAACCTCTTCTGGATCTGTGTCATTTGCTGCGATCACCGCTGTTGTTGTCGCCATCATCATCATCATCATCATCATCATCATCATCATCATCATCATCATCATTGCTGGTGTCGTCATTATTCATGTATATCATCATTTTCCGGAGTATCCGTCATTTCAATCCAAGTCCGCACAGAAGTGACAACGTAGATAGACAAAAGGGAGATCATTTTCTTCAAAAACACCCTAAACATCCTCAACCTGAGATGCACATAGATGCAAAACCCATGATGCGCACTTGGGCACAGCCGTTCTCCAGTTCCCATCAGTTCCTCGTTTTGACGCCCGTTGTGTGCCCATGTCATCCCATGCTTTGCAAAGATCATATGATGCATCTTGCAGATCTGGCAGGCACCCCAAAAACTAATGAAAGCAAAGTTTTCAACCATTCCTAACCTATTATCCACCTATGTATTGGGCTTGAGGTCAATTCCAGACCTGTTCTTTGTTCATCTTTGTTCTTTGAGTCTCCATATTCGAAGATCTTCGAAGGCAAACTTTGGTGCTGGAGTTACCGCTCTTTGTGCCTGGCGGATCTTGACAGCCTTTCCTTGGTGGCATTGCATCACTGGATGCAGTGCCACCGGTGGCGCTAAATTGCGTTGTGCTTTGAGTTGCGTTCGTGTGTCGCTGAAGTTGGTTTTCCTTACCTCGCTGGTTCCGGTCGTGTGTCGCCAGGCTTACATGGTTTCTTGCAACCCTGGGTTTCCTTTTTTAGGGAGGGCGTATCCTTGGAATTGGATGGAATGGATCAGGGATTCGTTCCGGTGATTGGCCGTTTGACACAGTTACGGCTTTGTGAGGGCTTGGTGCAGTTTGATCCTCCAGAGGTACCCTTTTTGATCGGAGGACTTGAGGTTGTGCTGGATGTGCCTGCCCTTAGTCCCGATAAAAGTGTTGCTAAACGTTTGGTAGCTGGATGTGCTTGTCCTCAGGCCCTAGGCACAGGGAAACTGCTGTGCCTACCCTAGGTTTGTGTCTGAATATGCCCCGTAGGTCTCTAGGCACAGCAGTACCTGCATTTATATAGGCACATTCAAAATACTGCACCTAAACGTATAAAAAGTACTTGTGTGTGCTTCGATTGAAACTGCTGTGCCTACACGATCGTACCTGGAAACGTATGCGCTGACATTGCTGTTCCTAAATGTTTGTGCCTGGATTTCTGCCTTTAGGCACGTTAGAATTGCTGTGCCTTAAACGTTTATCTGGATGTAAATGCATTTATAAGACCATCGTGCCGAAATGTTTGTATATGATTTGCCTGGAAGTTCGTGCCCTTGGGCATTGCTGCGGGTGAACATATGTACCTAATTGTGCTGGTTCTAGGCACGCTAATGAAAGTTTCGTCGATATGCCTGCGCTCAAGCACATTGATTTAATCTGCCCTGCCTACACACCCGGATGTGCCTGCACGAAAACCATCGAAAACTGAACGTTCATAGCTGGATGTGTCTGCCCTCAGGCACATGCAAATTGCATCAAACTGCTGTGCAATTGCTGCCCCTTAACGTTTGTACCTGGATATGCCCGCTCTGAAACCAATCTGTGCCACGTTTGAGCCTAAACCTTTGTATCTGGCTATGCCAGCCCCTAAATTGTTGTGCCTATCCGAAACATGCCTCTATGATTGCTGTGCTAATGTTTGCCTTTGTACCTGAATGTGCTGCCCATTGGATGCCCCTCAGGAACGAATGATGAAACTTTAGCAGGTATGTAATTTGTAAGTGGGTGTGCCCGCTGACACACAATTGACCTTTCTGTACCTGCACGTTTCTACTCGGATATGCTAGTGTAAAAACAGCTGTGTCTAAACATTTGTAACTAGATATGCCTTCCCTTAGGCCCTTAGGCACACTAAAATTGCTGTGCCTAAGCATTTGTGCTTGGATTCGGCTGGATTGACAGCGCTGAGCCTAAACGTGTTTGTTCATGTGGATGTGCTTGCCCTTGGGCGAACTGACATTGCGGTAAATGTTTGCACCCGCCCTTCCCTTACCCGAGCACTTAAATGTTTGTACCTGGAACTGCCCCTGCTGAGGCACATTATAACTGCTGTGCCAAACGCTTGAACCTGGATTTGCCTTACCTTCACCACATCGAAATTGCCGTGCCTAAAGTTTGCACCTAGGGAAGGCACATTGAAAGTGCTGCGCCTGAAGGTTTGTAGGTGGAAATGCCTACGCTACAGCACATTAGAAATGCTATGTTTGAGCGGTTGTAGATTACTTGTAGATGTTGTAGGATGTGCCTGCCAATAGGCACACTGAAATTGCTGCGCCCAAACTCCTGCCTTGACGTTCTGATGTGCCAACTTGATGGGATGGGGCTCAACGACGACCAAATTCAGAAGATTAAAGGATGACGGATTCAATCCTTTGTCTCAAAAGAGTATTAGATAGTATGTTTCCAAACCTAGAACCATTGATTCTATTGCTCAGCCAAATCGCTGAAGCAGAGCTGTGGGCACTCCAGCAAAATGTTTGCAAATGACCAACCTGTGGAGATGTATTTGAATGCAGTAGATGAAAGTTCACATCCTGGGGGTTTTACTGACAGATTGAACTATGTAGTTGTAGATTACAAGTAGAACCCGCAGAAGGCGGGGGCGGAAGTTTCCGATAGGAGGGAAAGATGATCCGACAACACGATGTGTAGAACATGGTGTGAAGAACATAACGTGAAGAACATAATGTGAAGAACATCATGTGAACACTTTTTGTGCTTTTTTTGTAGTGACATTGTACCATTGGGATTGACGCCTCGGGGTAACTTCCAGGAATCCTGGCGTAAGTTGCTGTGCTATGGGCATGTGATAAGTAGGACAAACCGTTGAATGCCCTGGCAACAAATGCGCATTCATGCAGAGCCCTAATAGGCCTTGGGGTCAAGATACAAAAGTGCCAGCCAAGCAATCACAGCATTACACATACATACATACATACATACATACATACATACATACATACATACATACATAAATACCAGCGTACCATACCATACCATAACATAACAGAACATAACATTACATTACAAGACATTACATTACATTACATTACATTACATTACTTTACATTACATAAAGACGCCAATCAATCAATCAATCAATCAATCAATCAATCAATCAATCAATGAATGAATGAATGAATGAATCAATCAATCAATCAATCAATCAATCAATATATGATTATATATATATGGACATGAATGGCAGCAAACCAGAGTGATCGAAGTCACCAAACCGCTGCTGTACCAACTGTTGTTTCACCCAAGCAAGACCTGTGATCAACTTCCAGAAACAACTGGTGATCGGCACCACCCCAACTGTAGCACAGCACGGCACGATCTTCTAACACTCCTTGGACACAGAAAGAGTCGTGCCACTCAAAAGCTGCCACGCACTGCTCTAGCCATTGCCATTCCACAGCTATCAGAGTTGCCACACTGGGAAGCGACAACGCTTCTATCCAAGTGACCCTGTCACTTCACAATGCCATATGGCAAAAGGATGTGAATTGCTTTGATCCCACCCAAGCCTAGACTCGCCTGAGCCAAACGTGCCTTGTTGGAAAAGAAAAGTTTGATCAAGGTTGGTACCTGTCAAGACGAGTTGGACGAGTCAGAGTAATCACAGCACACACGCACAATAAAACGGTTTTGACTGCCTCTGCTCCAGATCAACCGGGAGTCCTGGTGTCCAAAACGAGTCAACCAAATCCCTTCAAACACGAAAATGTTGTGCAGCCAAGGCATTGTCGCACGTGACAAACTTGCCATGTAAACTGTCGAAGCTGACTAGGCTTTTGGTCATCGGTACAGTCACACCTTCAATAACTGTCACGCAACTACTCAGGACCGTGCCTTAACCTTCAGTGACAAGGGTCTCTTTTCAGGTGAGTAAACCCGTGCCATTTGTCAGCCCCGGACTGCAAGGGGTTGGAAGAAGAATTTGATGGTGATTTTGACATTACTTTATGTAATTTGGATAATTTCGGGGAGGCTTATGTATTCATATGTACACTCGGTTTATATCTCTGTAACACTATATACACTGTATTATTGTGTTAATACGTTCCGTCCTGTGGCGCGAGATTGCTAGACAACTTGACCTGCTGTACCTCCAGGTGTTACTAGACCGCTATACCGACTACTTGGACAGTGATCAGTGCAGCCAGGCCTTGCAATATCATGCAATATGTCCGCGTTTTGGTTTCCACATCAGATGATTTCATCATTTTGTCATGTTTCCAGTGTCACTTTTTGTTGCACCCATTTGGACCCTTGGCCTTCGCTTTGGACACTAGATGCAGAAGAACCATAAAACCAGAGAGACTTGATTGAAATAAGATCAATTTGGATCGGTGTTGGTGGAATAGGATGAGGGATGATGAAGGTAAAACGCGATGTGTCTTTGCAGCACATTCTGGTTTCATTCAACAGTGCTGTGTTTGATATTTTTGCGTTTTGCAGCACATGATCCTGGAATATCCATGGATATGCCGCATGATATGCCTATGAATCCTACCAGTTTCAGAGTTTCTTGATGTTTCTTGTCCGGTCAGGCCTGCAGTGGCTTTTTAAATAGCAAAACTGTGCGGTTTGATGTTGATGCAGGTAGCTATGCCGAGACATAGCATTCGAGAGCTACAAAATGCGAGTCAAACATATGGATGGTGCAGGGGAATGCATTTGCCAATTCAACTCCGAACTAAAAATGGCAAGACAACAGAGCCAGGAAAACAGAATAAGGCATGGAATGGCATGGACACGTATTCGGAACTGAGGAGCTCAAGAATTTGCAAATCTTGCAGGTGAGCTACATTGTCGAGACCACTCGCCATGCTCCTCACACTGGGCGTAGCACTGCGGCGATCATTTCGGCAGCTCAACTTGTGACAGTGCCGAGCAACTCTATTCGCTTTGAGTATCTTTGAGTTTTGTCAAAGCGCAAGATATCTGTGACATGATGCGACATGATGCGATGTGACGCGATGTGATGCGATGTGACGCGATGTGACGCGATGTGATGCATTTCGAATTCTGTGAATCCTTTGTTTCATGCTGTGATATCCACGATTTTCAAGGCTTGCCCAAGCTGTGGGGCTCCGTTGGACTTCTTGGCAAGGGTGTGCGATGCTTGCAATGCAGTGCACCAAACTCAAAGGGCCCTGGGCTTCACATTAGCTCACAGAGACACTACATCGATGCCATGTGGTAGCACTAGTGTAGCCCTCTTGAACCTCGAGAAACGATGTGCAATGTAATGAACATATTGCCATGATGTGCGAATGCTGGGAGAGATTTGCTTTGCCATCTGCAAGCTTGAAAAGGCTTTGAAACGGGGCCAAAAGTGTACTGTAGGCTTTTGCTGCCGCTGCCACCGAGGCTTGCTGTTGACTGCTCCCAGCTGAAGCTTTGCGATTTACGCCAGGCCAGCCAATGCGTGGCAACTCAGCATGCCTTTGGGGCGGTGCGACATCGAGAAGCAGAGTGAATGACACATCAGAGTAAAATCAACAATGCATACGATGCGATATGATACGATTTGATACCAGTAGACAGTACAATTATTGAATGAATGCCAATTTCTGCGTCGACAATGGTTTGCTTCTCCGCCTCTCCAACTTCAGACACTTCAGTTGTTGCACTCGATTTGTGTAAAACCCAAATCACCACCAACAGACGATTTCTTCTGGGACAATCTGTTGCTATTACAACACGTCGAATCCAATTCCATACCATTGGGCTCACAAGGGACGAGGCATGAGGCTTACGGGCTTACATCTCCGAGGCTCTCACCTCCAAAGGGAGAGAGGGTAAAACATTGGACCGATTAATCAAGCATTGAACCTTTAGCATCCTCCAATTTGTTCCCCACATTGCTATGTGGGGTTTTTATTTTTCTGCCGTGATCCGCGTCCTCCTTCTCCTCCTCCTCCTCCCGCGTCCTGCCTCACTCATCATCATCATCATCATCATCATCATCATCATCATCATCATCAATATCTTTATGAATGACTCTCATCAGAATGACTCTCATCAGAATGACTCTCATCAGAATGACTCTCATCAGAATGACTCTCATCAGAATGATAGCTATCTGACATCATCATCATCATCATCATCATCATCATCATCATCATCATCATCATCATCATCATCATCATCATCATCATTGCTGGTGTCGTCATTATTCATGTAGGTGTGGTGTGGTGTGGTGCGGTGCGGTGCGGTGGTGTTGGTGTGGTGTGGTGTGGTGTCTTGGTGTGGTGTGGTGTGGTGTCTTGGTGTGGTGTGATGTGGTTTGGTGTGGTTTTATCGTTCACCATCATCATCATCACCATCATCATCATCATCATCATCATCATCATCATCATCATCTCGTCATTATCATCAGTGCCATCTCTGCCTCAGATGCGTCTGTAGAGGCTCAGCAGAGGCTTTCCCGTTTGCGGGTCTGTCTGGTCGTCCATCTGTTTCTGCTGTCTTGGTGTGGTGTGGTGTGGTGTCTTGGTGTGGTGTGATGTGGTTTGGTGTGGTTTTATCGTTCACCATCATCATCATCACCATCATCATCATCATCATCATCATCATCATCATCATCATCTCGTCATTATCATCAGTGCCATCTCTGCCTCAGATGCGTCTGTAGAGGCTCAGCAGAGGCTTTCCCGTTTGCGGGTCTGTCTGGTCGCCCGTCTGTTTCTGTGGCAGGCGTGAGACTTTCTATGCAGCTGTAGAGGCTCAGCAGAGGTTTCCCGTTTGGGGGTTTGTCTGTTCGCGCGTCTGTTTCTGTGGTAGGCGTGCGGCTTTGTATGCATCTGTAGAGGCTCAGCAGAGGCTTCCCCGTTTGCGGGTCTGTCTGGTCGCCCGTCTGTTTCTGTGGCAGGCGTGGCATTTGCTCGCCGTTGCTTCTGTTTCGTATGGCCGGCGTGGCACTTTGAGCATAGCCCGTTCGCTTTCTGTGGCCGGCGTGGCACTTTGTTTGCATCTTTAGAGGCTGAGCAAAGGCTTGCGCGTTTGCGGGTCTGTCTGGTCGCCAGTCTTTTTGTGTGGCAGGCGTGGCATTTGCTCGGCATTGGCTCTGTTTCGTATGGCCTGCGTGGCACTTTGAACATAGCCCCTCCCTTCTGTGGCCGGCCTGGCACTTTGTATGCATCTGTAGAGACTGAGCAGAGGCTTGCGCGTTTGCGGGTCTGTCTGGTCGCCAGTCTTTTTGTGTGGCAGGCGTGGCATTTGCTCGACGTTGGCTCTGCTTTGTATGGCCGGCCTGGCTCTTTGAGCATAACCCCTTCGTTTTGTGTGGCCGGCGTGGCACTTAGGATGCGTCTGTATAGGTGGTACGTTGTGTCTCGGTACGTTTGGTCTTGGTACGTTGTGTCTTGGTACGTTTGGTCTTGGTACGTTGTGTCTTGGTACATGTGGTCTTGGTACGTTTGATCTTGGTACGTTGGGTCTTGGTACGTTTGGTCTTGGGACGGTTTGTCT
>VSDK01026955.1:25583-42275 GCA_009767595.1 Symbiodinium kawagutii | reverse complement strand
TTGGTACGTTTCGTCTTGGTACGTTTGGTCTTTGTACGTTGTGTCTTGGTACGTTTGGTCTTGGTACGTTGTGTCTTGGTACGTTTGGTCTTGGTACGTTTGGTCTTGGTACGTTTGGTCTTGGTACGTTTGGTCTTGGTACGTTGGGTCTTGGTACGTTGTGTCTTGGTACATTTGGTCTTGGTGCGTTTGGTCTTGTTACGTTGTGTCTTGGTTTGGTCTTGGTACGTTGTGTCTTGGGACGTTGTGTCTTGGTACGCTTTGTCTTGGTTTTTTGGTCTTGTTACGTTTGGTCTTGGTACGTTTCGTCTTGGTACGTTTGGTCTTGGTACTTTTGATCTTGGTACGTTGTGTCTTGGTACGTTTGATCTTGGTCCGTTTGGTCTTGGTACGTTGTGTCTTGGTACGTTGTGTCTTGGTACGTTTGGTCTTGGTACGTTTTGTCTTGGTTTTTTGATCTTGGTACGTTTGGTCTTGGTACGTTTCGTCTTGGTACGTTTGGTCTTGGTACTTTTGATCTTGGTACGTTGTGTCTTGGTACGTTTGATCTTGGTCCGTTTGGTCTTGGTACGTTGTGTCTTGGTACGTTTGGTCTTGGTACGTTGTGTCTTGGTACGTTGTGTCTTGGTGTGGTGTGGTGTGGTGTCTTGGTGTTGGTGTCTTGGTGTGGTGTTTTGGTGTGTTGGTGGGGTGTGGTGTGGTGTGGTGTTGGCGTTGTTGTGTGGTGTCTTGGTGTGGTGTTTTGGTGTGGTGCGGTGTCTTGGAGTGGAGTCTTGGTGTGGTGTGGTGTGGTGTGGTGTCTTGGTGTGGTGTTTTGGTGTGGTGGTGGGGTGTGGTGTGGTGTGGTGTTGGCGTTGTTGTGTGGTGTCTTGGTGTGGTGGTGTGGTGTGGTGTTGGTGTTGGTGTGGTGTCTTGGTGTGGTGTGGTGTGTTGTCTTGGTGTGGTGTTTTGGTGCGGTGTCTTGGTGTGGTGTCTTGGTGCGGTGTTGGTGTTTGTGTTGGTGTGGTATGGTGGTGCGGTGTTGGTGTTTGTGTTGGTGTGGTATGGTGGTGTGGTGTTGGTGTTTGTGTTGGTGTGGTGTGGTGGTGTGGTGTGGTGTGGTGCAGTGTGGTGTCTTGGTGTGGTGTGGTGTTGGTGTTTGTGTTGGTGTTGGTGTGGGGTGTGGTGGTGTGGTGTGGTGTGCTGCGGTGCGGTGCGGTGGTGTTGGTGTGGTGTGGTGTGGTGTCTTGGTGTGGTGTGATGTGGTTCGGTGTGGTTTTATCGTCATCACCATCATTATCATCATCATCATCATCATCATCATCATCATCATCATTTCGATTTCCCTCTTTTCTTCTCCTACAGAATTCCTCAGGCTCTATCTACAGGCCAAAGCTATCATGTGGGGTTATCCGGTCCTATAATTTTTCATTCATATTTTGCAGTCATAGAATTAGAATCACGCCCTGGATGCAAATGAGGCTTGGGATCTTAGCACATGCAAAATCTGAGTGCAGAGGCACAATAATCACAATAATGATGGAGGTCAGCACAATCCATACGGAATTCTCTAAAGCGCGCCGTTATGTGTTTTTTTTTTGACACCCCAAGGTTCACTTTGTGCTGCAGTTTTTCATAGAGGCAGGACCAATGGACATAATTTTTGTTGCAAGTTGCAAAGCCGCTAAGTCGTCATTCTAATTACATTACATTACAGTACATTACATTGAATTGCTTAAGAGGTTCTAAATTTTTGTGTTTGTCGTCGCCCAAAGTGCCGCGAAAGAGACGAGCTGCGCAATGCACCAACGATCGTCTTCGATGTTGAGAGCTCTGCCGTCCTTGCGCGGTGTCCGCAGTGCCGATCAGAAAGAGAACTTAAACAAAACTTAGACAACTTAATTAGAACATCATCAACATTTAAACTTAAATAGAATGTTCATTGTTTAAACTGTTTTCTGTTTTCCCTATTCAAATTCTTTCCCTTTCCCTGTGTGAATTCTTCTGCCATAAAGACCGGACGTGTTCGCAGAATTTCGGAGGCCACAACGAAAACTGCAGCTTTTCCAGGCTCAGCTTGTGTTTTGTCAAGTTTTGTGTCGCTTTTTGCGCTCCTTTGTGACTCGGCTCGTCAAGGGGAGGCTTGCCTCAGTCAGTGCGGTCAGTGACTCAGTTCCTTTACCACAGTGGAACATGTTGGCAATGTGAGCATTTGGGCACATAATTATACATCAATGTCTAAAGATTACGTGGGGACTGAGCGCCAGACTGTGTGACAACTGACAACCGTGGTCGATCACTCTGTGTGTTAGCCAGGTCAAGCGCATGCGAAATCTGCGGCGCTGGCGAGCTGAATGAAACTAGAAATCCTCGAATCTTTTCAAAGTAAAAGAAAAAAGAGAAGGAATCACAAGGAACAGGAAAAGAAATGAAAAGAATGAGAAAAAGATGAAAAAGGAAAAGAACAGTTTGCTTTTCAGACAAATTGCCTATCCTAGGAAATGAGAGAGTGCCACGGGAACCGTCCAACATTAAGCTTTTGCATTCATGCGAGTGACAAGAAGGGTGAGTCAATGTGAGTCATGTCAGTAGAGTTTTGGCCCAAGCACATAGATTTGGCTGGGCTGCGCGTTTTGAAAGCATGCAGGGTGGGTACGGCGGTGGCTATGGCGGTTATGGCTACCAGTGATGGGCTGAGACGGCTACATTTGCATTACACTTGCATTGCATTTGCATAACATTTGCACCCTTTATATACTTTGCTGAGACTGCTTTCTTCAAGTCACCTTGGCTTAGCGTCTCAGGGATGGCCCCTGTTGTGAGGCTTGATGTGAAATACTCGCGCAGCTCAGGCAACAAGGGTATGGCTACGATCCGAACATGATGTACCAGCAGCAACAGACCGGAACATGATTTCCCAGCAGCAACAGATGTGGCAGCAACAGCAAGCCTACATGGCACAGCATTGCAGCCGCATTCAGATACTGTTGGAGTGAGCATGAGTGCCCGCTTACACTACACACTTCGGTGAGCTTTTGAGCATTTTTGGCCCCAACTTTTCAAGCACAAGTGACTCATAGTGACTGCAAATGACCAATTGAAAGGATGTGCTTGACATCAGTGGATGTTGTCGGCTAATGATTCAAGGAAGATGCCAATCGAATCACAACTGAAACGGGAAAGAGATCTGTCGAAGAACTGTGTGTGGCTGCCTTTGCAGCTCCAGCATTGGGCAACTCTGACTTCCTTTTACATGCCTCAACTCAAACTCCAATAGGTGAAGAGAATGAATAGAATAGAATATAATAGAATAGAAGAGAATACAAAAGAACAGAAGAGAAGGGGAGAGAAGAAAAGAGAATACAAGAGAATAGAGGAGAAAAGAATAGAATAGAATAGAAGAGAAGGGGAGAGAAGAGAAGAGAATACAAGAGAATAGAGGAGAAAAAAATAGAATAGAATAGAAGAGAAGAGGAGAGAAGAGAAGAGAATGCAAGAAAATAGAGGAGAAAAGAATAGAAAAGAATAGAAAAGAAGAGGAGAGAAGAGAAGAGAATACAACAGAATACAAGAGAAGAGAATGGAAAAGAATAGAAGAAAAGAGGAGAAAAGAGAATAAAATACAAGAGAATAGAGGAGAAAAGAATAGAATAGAATAGAAGAGGAGAGAAGAGAAGAGAATACAAGAGAAGAGAAGAGAATCGAATAGAATAGAAAGAAGAGAATACAAGAGAATAGAAGAGAACAGAAGTGAAGACGAAAGGAGAGAAGAGAGTGAAAGAGAATAGAGGAGAAAAGAGTAGAATAGAAGAGAAGAGGAGAGAAGAGAAGAGAATACAAGAGAATAGAGGAGAAAAGAATAGAATAGAATAAAAGAGAAGAGAAGAGAATGGAAGGAAATAGAGGAGAAAAGAATAGAATAGAAGAGAAGAGGAGAGAAGAGAAAAGAATACAAGAGAAGAGAATAGAATAGAAGAGAAGAGGGGAGAAGAGAAGAGAATACAAAAGAAGAGAAGAGCATAGAATAGAAAAGAAAAGAAGAGAAGAGGAGAGCAGAGAAGAGAATACAACAGAATAGAAGAGAAGAGGAGAGAATGGAAGAGAAGAGAATACAAGAAAATCGAGGAAAAGAAAAGAGAAGAGAATGCAAGAGAATACAGGAGAAGAGGAGAATAGAATAGAAGAGAAGAGGAGAGAAGAGAAGAGAAAAAAAGAGAAGAGAATAGAATAGAAGAGAAGAGAAGAGAAAAGAGGAGAAGAGGAGAAGAGGAGAGAATAGAAGAGAAGAGAAGAGACGACAAGAGAACTGAAGAGAATAGAAGAGAAGAGGAGAGAATAGAAGAGAAAAAAAGAGAAGAGAATAGAATAGAAGAGAAGAGAAGAGAATAGAGGAGAAGAGGAGAAGAGGAGAGAATAGAAGAGAAGAGAAGAGATGAGAAGAGAACTGAAGAGAATAGAAGAGAAGAGGAGAGAATAGAAGAGAAGAGAATACAAGAGAATAGAGAAGAAGAGGAGAGAAGAGCATACAAGAGAATAGAAAAAATACAAGAGAATAGAAGAGAAGAGAAGAAAAGAGAATAGAGGAGAAGAGGAGAAGAGGAGAGAATAGAAGAGAAGAGACGAGAAGAGAACAGAAGAGAATACAAGAGAATAGAGGAGAAAAGAAGAAGAGAAGAGAAGAGCAGAGAAGAGAAAAGAAAAAAATAGAGGAGAAGAGGAGAGAAGAGAATAGAATAGAATAGAATAGGATAAGAGGAGAAGAAAATGGAATCCAATAGAATAGAAGAAACTACAAGAGAATAGAAGAGAAGAAAAGAGACGAGAAAAGAACAGAAGAGAATAGAAGAGAATAGAAGAGAATAGAAGAGGCAAGGAGAGAAGAGAATAGAACAGAAGAGCAGAGGAGAGAAGAAAAGAGAATACAAGAGAGTAGAGAAGAAGAGGAGAGAAGAGCAGACAAGAGAATAGAAAAAATACAAGAGAATAGAAGAGAAGAGAAGAGAAGATAATAGAAAAGAAGCGGAGAAGAGGAGAGAATAGAAGAGAAGAGAATAGAAGAGAAGAGAATAGAATAGAAGAGAAGAGGAGAGAAGAGAGCAGAGAAGAGAATAGAATAAAAGAGAAGAGGAGAGAAGAGAAGAGAATTGAATAGAAGAGAGGAGGAGAGAAGAGAAGAGAATAGAATAGAAGAGAACTGAAGAGAAGAGAATAGAAGAGAAGAGAATGCAAGAGAATAGTGGAGAAGAGGAGAGAAGAGAATACAAGAGAATAGAGGAGAAGAGGAGAGAAGAGAATACAAGAGAATAGAGGAGAAGAGGAGAGAAGAGAAGAGAAGAGAATAGAAGTGAATAGAAGAGAATGCAAGAGAATAGAAGAGAAGAGGAGAGAATAGACGAGAAGAGAATACAAGAGAATACAGGAGAAGAGGAGAAGAGGAGAGAAGCGAAGAGACGAGAAGAGAATGAAAGAAAATAGAATAGAATAGAATAGAATTGAAGAGAACAGATGAAAAGAGGAGAGAATAGAAGAGAAGAGAATACAAGAGAATGGAGGAGAAGAGGAGAGAAGAGAATACAAGATAATAGAGGAGAAGAGGAGAAGAGAATAGAATAGAAGAGAAGAGGAGAGGAGAGAAGAGAAGAGAAGAGAGATGAAGAGGAGAAGGGGGAGAAGAGAATAGAATAGCATAGAATAGAAGAAAACAAAAGAGAATAGAAGAAAACAAAAGAGAATAGAAGAGAAGAGAAGAGAATAGAATAGAAGAGAAGTGGATAAAAGAGAAGAGAATACAAGAGAATAGAGGAGAAGAGGAGAGAAGAGGCGAGAAGAGAAGAGAATAGAATAGAATAGAAGAGAACTGAAGAGAATACAAGAGAATAGAGGAGAAGAGGAGAGGAGAGGAGAGAAGAGAAGAGAAGAGAAGAGAAGAGAAGAAAAGAGAAGAGAATGGAATAGAATAGAAGAGAACAGAAGAAAATTCAAGAGAATACAGAAGAAAAGAACAGATTAGAATAGAAAAGAAGAGGAGAGAATTGAAGAGAGTACAAGAGAATAGAGGAGAAAAAATAGAATAGAATAGAATAGAAGAGAAGAGAAGAGAAGAGAATGCAAGAGAATAGAGGAGAAAATCATAGAATAGAATCGAAGAGAAGAGGAGAGCAGAGAAGAGAATACAAGAAAAGAGAAGAGAATCGAATAGAATAGAAAGAAGAGAAACAAGAGAATAGAAGAGAACAGAAGTGCAGACGAGAGGAGAGAAGAGAATGCAAGAGAATAGAGGAGGAAAGAGTAGAATAGAAGAGAAGAGGAGAGAAGAGAAGAGAATACAAGAGAATAGAGGAGAAAAGAAAAGAATAGAGTAGAAGAGAAAAGAAGAGAATAGAATATAAGAGAAGAGAATAGAAGAGAAGAGAAGAGAATAGAAGAGAAGAGGAGAGGAGAGAAGAGGAGAGAATGCAAGAGAATAGTGGAGAAGAGGAGAGAAGAGAATACAAGAGAATAGAGGAGAAGAGGAGAGAAGAGGAGAGAAGAGAATAGAGGAGAAGAGAAGAAGGGAAAAAAAGCAGAGAAGAGAAGAGAAAAAAATGGAGGAGAAGAGGAGGGAAGAGAAGAGAATAGAATAGAATACTGTAGGATAAATGCGAAGAGAAGCGAAGAGAACAGAAGAGAAGAAAATGGAATTGAATAGAATAGAAGAAACTAAAAGAGAATAGGAGAGAATAGAAGAGAAGAGAACAGAAGAGAAGAGAAGAGACGAGAAGGGAACAGAAGAGCATAGAAGAGAAGAGGAGAGAATAGAAGAGAAGAGATTACAAGAGAATAGAGGAGAAGAGGAGAAGCGGAGAGAAGAGAAGAGAATAGAATCGAATAGGATAAAAAAGAAGAGAAGAGAAGAGAAGAGAATAGAATAGAATACAGGAGAAGAGAAGAGATTAGAAGAGAAGAGAATAGAATAGAGGAGAAGAGATTAGAAGAGAAGAGGAGAAAATAGACGAGAAGAGAATACAAGAGAATAGAGGAGAAGAGGAGAAGAGGAGAGAATAGAAGAGAAGAGAAGAGACGAGAAGAGAACAGAAGAGAATAGAAGAGAAGAGAAGAGAACAGAAGAAAAGAGGAGAGAATAGAAGAGAAGAGAAGAGACGAAAAGAGAACAGAAGAGAATAGAAGAGAACGGTAGAGACAAAAAGAGAAGAGAATAGAATAGAAGAGAAGAGGAGAGAAGAGAAGAGAATACAAAAGAATAGAGGAGAAGAGGAGAAGAAAAGAGAAGAGAAGAAGAGAGAATAGAATAGAATGGAATAGAAGAGAAAAGAAGAGACGAGAAGAAAATAGAAGAGAAGAGAAGAGAATAGAATAGAATAGAGGAGAAAAAAGAAAAGAGAAAAGAAGAGAAGAGAATGGAATAGAATAGAAGAGAACTGAAGAGAATACAAGAGAATAGAGGAGAAGAGGAGAGGAGAGGAGAGAAGAGAAGAGAAGAGAAGAGAAGAAAAGAGAAGAGAATGGAATAGAATAGAAGAGAACAGAAGAAAATTCAAGAGAATACAGAAGAAAAGAACAGATTAGAATAGAAAAGAAGAGGAGAGAATTGAAGAGAGTACAAGAGAATAGAGGAGAAAACATAGAATAGAATAGAATAGAATAGAATAGAAGAGAAGAGAAGAGAAGAGAATGCAAGAGAATAGATGAGAAAATCATGGAATAGAATAGAAGAGAAGAGGAGAGAAGAGAAGAGAATACAAGAAAAGAGAAGAGAATCGAATAGAATAGAAAGAAAAGAAACAAGAGAATAGAAGAGAACAGAAGTGAAGACGAGAGGAGAGAAGAGAATGCAAGAGAATAGAGGAGGAAAAAGTAGAATAGAAGAGAAGAGGAGAGAAGAGAAGAGAATACAAGAGAATAGAGGAGAAAAGAAAAGAATAGAGTAGAAGAAAACAGAAGAGAATACAAGAGATTAGAGGAGAAGAGGAGAGAAGAGGAGAGAAGAGAAGAGACGAGAAGAGAAGAGAAGAGAATAGAATAGAAGAGAAGAAAGTAGAATAGAGTAGAAGAGAAGAGAAGAGAATAGAATAGAATAGAGGAGAAGAGATTAGAAGAGAAGAGGAGCGAAGAGAAGAGAAGAGAAGAGAAGAGAAGAGAATAGAGTAGAAGAGAAGAGAATACAAGAGAATAGAGGAGAAGAGAATAGAATAGAAGAGAAGAGGAGAGGAGAGAAGAGAAGAGAATGCGAGAGAATGCAAGAGAATAGAATAGAATAGAAGAGAAGAGAATAGCATAGAAGAGAATAGAGGAAAGAAGAGAAGAGAAGAATAGAAGAGAAGAAAATAGAATAGAAGAGACGAGAAGAGAATAGAATAGAAGAGAAGAGAATAGAATGGAATAGAAGAGAATAGAATAGAAGAGAAAAAAGTAGAATAGAAGAGAATAGAGGAGAGACGAGAAGAGAAGACAATAGAATAGAAGAGAAGAGACTAGAATAGAATAGAAGAGAAGAGGACACAAGAGAAGAGAAGAGAATAGAATAGAAGAGAAGAGAAGAGAATAGAATAGAAGAGAAGAGGAGAGAAGAGAAGAGAATAGAATAGAAGAGAACAGAAGAGAAGACAATACAAGAGAAGAGTGGAGAAGAGGAGAGAAGAGAATACAAGAGAATAGAGGAGAAGAGGAGAGAACAGAAGAGAAGAGAATAGAATAGAAGTAAATAGAAGAGAATACAAAAGAATAGAAGAGAAGAGGAGAGCATAGACGAGAAGAGATTACAAGAGAATAGAGGAGACGAGGAGAGAAGAGAATACAAGAGAATAGAGGAGAAGAGGAGAAGAGAAGAGAAGAGCAGAGAAGAGAAGAGAATAGAATAGAATAGAAGAGAAGAGAATATAATAGAAGAGAAGAGACTAGAATAGAAGAGAAGAGGAGAGAATAGAATAGAAGAGAAGAGAATAGAATAGAAGAGAAGAGGAGAGAAGAGAAGAGACGAGAAGAGAAGAGAATGCCAGAGAATAGAGGAGAAGAGAATAGAATAGAAGAGAAGAGAATAGAATAGAAGAGAAGAGGAGAGAAGAGAAGAGACGAGAAGAGAAGAGAATGCCAGAGAATAGAGGAGAAGAGAATAGAATAGAAGAGAAGAGAATAGAATAGAAGAGAAGAGAATAGAAGAGAAGAGGAGAGGAGAGAAGAGGAGAGAATGCAAGAGAATGCAAGAGAATAGAAGAGAATAGAAGAGAAGAGAATAGAATAGAAGAGAATAGAGGAGAGAAGAGAGGAGAAGAATAGAAGAGAAGAAAGTAGAATAGAAGAGACGAGAAGAGAATAGAATAGAAGAGAAGAGAATAGAATGGAATAGAATAGAAGAGAATAGAATAGAAGAGAAGAGAATAGAATAGAAGAGAATAGACGAGAGACAAGAAGAGCAGAGAATAGAAAAGAAGAGAAGAGAATAGAATAGAAGAGAAGAGGAGAGAAGAGAAGAGAAGAGAAAAGATTAGAATAGAAGAGAAGAGAAGAGAAGAGGAGAGAAGAGAAGAGAATAGAATAGAAGAGAATAGAATAGAAGAAAATATGAGAGTATAGAATAGAATACAAGAGAAGAGGACACAAGAGAAGAGAAGAGAATAGAATAGAAGAGAAGAGAAGAGAAGAGACGAGAAGAGAAGAGAATGCAAGAGAATAGAGGAGAAGAGAATAGAATAGAAGAGAAGAGAATAGAATAGAAGAGAAGAGAATAGAAGAGAAGAGGAGAGGAGAGAAGAGGAGAGAATGCAAGAGAATGCAAGAGAATAGAATAGAATAGAAGAGAAGAGAAGATAATAGAATAGAATAGAAGAGAAGAGAATAGAATAGAGCAGAGAAGAGAATTGAATAGAAGAGAAGAGGAGAGAAAAGAAGAGAATACAAGAGAATAGAAGAGAAGAGAATAGAATAGAAGAGAAGAGGAGAGAAGAGAAGAGAAGAGAATAGAATAGAAGAGAAGAGGAGAGAAGAGAAGAGAATAGAATGAAAGAGAAGAGAATAGAATAGAGGAGACGAGGAGAGAAGAGAATACAAGAGAATAGAGGAGAAGAGGAGAAGAGAAGAGAAGAGAAGAGAATAGAATAGAAGAGAATAGAATAGAGCAGAGAAGAGAATAGAATAGAATAGAAGAGAACAGAAGAGAATAGAAGAGAAGAGAATAGAATAGAAGAGGAGAGGAGAGAAGAGAAGAGAACAGAAGAGAAGAGGAGAGAAGAGAAGAGAATAGAAGAGAAGAGAATAGAATAGAAGAGAAGAGGAGAGAAGAGAAGAGAAGAGAATAGAAGAGAACAGAAGAGAAGAGAATAGAATAAAAGAGAAGAGGAGAGAAGAGAAGAGAATAGAATAGAACAGAAGAGAACAGAAGAGAATAGAAGAGAAGAGAATAGAAGAGAACAGAAGAGAAGAGAAGAGGAGAGAAGAGAAGAGAAGAGGAGAGAAGAAAATAGAATAGAATAGAATAGAAGAGGAGAGAAGAGAAGAGAAGAGAACAGAAGAGAAGAGAAGAGGAGAGAAGAGAAGAGGAGAGAAGAGAATAGAATAGAATAGAAAGAGAGAGGAGAGAAGAGAAGAGAAGAGAACAGAAGAGAAGAGAAGAGGAGAGAAGAGAAGAGGAGAGAAGAGAATAGAATAGAATAGAATAGAAGAGGAGAGAAGAGAAGAGAAGAGAACAGAAGAGAAGAGAACAGAAGAGAAGAGAAGAGAAGAGAAGAGGAGAGCATTCAGAGATGGGCTCGGGTGGGTCTGAGGCAACAAGGCTTTGCCCAGCCCGGCTTTCAGCAAGGCTGTGGTGGTCAGCCAGGCCCAGGTGGCCCAGCTTTCTCCAAGGGCCAGGGCGGCCAAGGCTTTCCTGGAGAAAGTCAAGGTGGGGCCTTCAAGCCTGTCCAATCGATTTATGGCATATTAGGTATATGTAAAATTATGTAAATATGCATTCACATATAGATACATATTTACATATATATATATATGCATATATGTGGGTATGTAAATGTATGAAAATAGACATAACATACATGTCACTGTATTTCTCTCTATGTGCAAAGTTGATCATGTGTGTGTGTGTGTGTCTACATGTAGCTCCTTCTCCATATTTTTTTCAACTCGAAAAGCTTTCGGACAAGTTTGCTTCCGTCATTTTTGTTTTTTTTACTTCTTTTCTGTTCCGTGGCCTTGTCTTCAGGCTCTGGGAAATCCGGCGGAAAAGGTAGTGGCTTCGGAGCAAAGGATGGAGGTTTTGATCCTCACCTGCGCTTTTTCCTTGGGAGCTGTTGGGATTGTGACAAAGATGCAGGATGTTATCGAATGGTATAGAGATATGATGTGATAATGTGATCCGGGAGTTTTCTACCGACTGCTAGGTTCAGCAAGATGCCGTACGGCACGCTGGATTACAAAGCTACACCAACATGTTTTGTGGCACAAATAGCTTAAAAGGCATGCAATGATTTAGGATCAGCCGTACCCACTTCTTTGGGGCACAAAGGTCATGGGCGTTGAATGGTACCAGGAACTATTACAAAAAAACACATGCAAACACGCACACACAGACACACACACACACACACGCACACGCACACGCACAGGCACAGACACAGACACAGGCACACGCACACGCACACGCACACGCAAACGCACACGCACACGCACATGCACACGCACACGCACACGCACACGCACACGCACACGCACACACACACACAAATTGGCAGACATGGAAACCCATGTGCGAGAGTGAGAGACATGCGCGCCTGGTAGGCAAGTGTATGTTTGCCAGTGGCTGAGGTCCAGCCGGATTGCTCCATCAGCGTGTGACAAGTTTTATGTATTCGATCACAACATGCAATGTAAATTAAGCAGTATAGAGTTGAGAGAGAGAGAGAGAGAAAGAAAGCCAGAAAGAAAGCAAAAAAGAAAGAAAGAAAGAAAGAAAGAAAGAAAGAAAGAAAGAAAGAAAGAAAGAAAGAAAGAAAGAAAGGAAGGAAGGAAGGAAGGAAGGAAGGAAGGAAGGAAGGAAGGAAGAAAGAAAGAAAGAAAGAAGAAAGAAAGAAAGAATGAAAAAAAGAAAGAATGATAGAATGAAAGAATGAAAGAATGATAGAATGATAGAATGAAATAATGAAAGAATGAAAGAATGGAAGAAAGAAAGCCCAAAAGAAAGCAAAAAAGAAAGAAAGAAAGAACGAAAAAAAGAAAAAATGGAAGAAAGACAGCAAGCGAGCACGAAAGGAAGAATGAACGAAGGAAAGGAAGGGAAGAAGAAAGAAAGAAAGGATTGATGAAAGAAGGAAAGAAAGAAAAACGGAAGAAAGAAAGCAAGAAAGAAAAGAAAAGACAAGAAAAGAAAAGAAAGAAAGAAAGAAAGAACCAAAGAACCAAAGAAAGAAAGAAAGAAAGAAAGAAAGAAAGAAAGAAAGAAAGAAAGAAAGAAAGAACCAAAGAAAGAAAGAAAGAAAGAACCAAAGAAAGAACCAAAGAAAGAAATAATGAAATGAATAAAGAAATGAAGACGAGAAGACAGAAAGACAGAATGACAGAATGCAAACAAGCAAGCAAGAAAGAAAACAAAAAAAGAAAGAAAACAAAACACAAGAAATAAAGAAAGGGTGGAAGAAAGAAAGAAAAAAGGAAAGAAAGGATGGATGCAAGAAAGCAAGAAAGGATGGAAGAAAAAAGAAAGAATGCAAGCAATCAAGCAAGACAAAACAAAGAGAAAAAACAATCAAGCAAGAAAGAAAAGAACGAACAGAAACCAAAACAAGAAAAGCAAGAAAGAAAGATGATAATGAACATTGTTGACCAAACCACATATCTACCAACTTGCCCTAGCTTCTTGGATTGGGTAGGCAAATCAATCAAGCTTAAGCCCGCTACCCACATACACAGACACAGGCAACCAGGCGTAAGGATGAGCACACAACTCATCGTGTAATATGGGCATAATTGCCTGTGTGCAATCGTATGCCGATATGTGATCCATTGGCATTCTAGACGTCAGTACTGTTTGAAACGCAGATGGTTTCGGCGTGGGGGATGTTTGGTGTTCTCTGGTTTCGTTGCGGTTTGGCAGGCGGCAGGAGGTGCAGAGTCAGACAAACAAAAGGGCAAACTCCTCCCTCCATTTGTTTGTCCTTATTGTCTGCTCGTTAGTTTTGCTTTTTAAGTTTCTTGATGTTTCTTGTTACGCTTGTTTCTGAGGATAGAAGCAGCAAGGGTAGTGGCAAGGCGGCCGGAAAGAAGCAGGAATCAAACGTTTCTTGGACAGCACGCATTGGTGTGCCAACCATCATAGAGACTTGGCGATTCGAGAAGTAATCCATTCCTCCACCAGGGGAGGGCAGCATGGCATGAAAAGATCCAGTTGTTTGAATCAACACGGTCTGAAGAAGGCAATCAGGGTGCATGGGAACAAGACCACTTGGCACTTAGAAAACGACGCCCGCCATCGGGATGACTGGCACCACCTCTAGTACGAAGGACATCAAAGGACTGGGTCACCACTCTTTACATCTCTTTACTGGTTGCTGCAAGATATGTTTACCATCGTTACTGTTGTGTTCTCGGACCATGGCTTGGCGTTTGGCACGCTTGACACTGTCTCTAGACTCCAGGCACACCATTCCTGATCATTCGTCTTGGCCACCAACTTCGGCCATCAGTTTCAGTTGACTCGAATTTGTAACGGAAGTTTGAACATATACTCAATTTTCCTTTTCGTTTACAAAGTAAATTTGCAAAGGAAGTTGTTTCCTTGGCGTTCAAGTAATCCGATGCAACCTGGTACTGCTCCATAGCAAAGTATCACACCGCATCTAATGTTGCGCATCAATGGACTTGGCCAAGGAGATGACTTTGGATCAGTACCAAGCTGAGCAAAAGAGAAAGGCGGCCGAAAGGAAAGAGAAACAACTCAAGCAGCAGGAGCAATGAGCAATACAGCTGCGTAGCATGGAGATTGTAGTAGCATGACTGTGAGCTGCTGATGCCCAACGCTGTTGCCCAACAGTGGACAAGCTGTCAATCTCAGAATTATGTTTAATTACAAGATATGATCATGTCATGATCCCAGGTACTTTTGATTGGATATATGATTATATTATCTATTTTCATATACGTCCTTTACGGTGGTTGATGTTGTTGGGTTCGAAGTTGTACAGGAAGAAGCAAGAGCTGCAGCAAAGGCACGCGCAGAAGCCTTTGAGCGTGGAGAGCTGCCAGAGGAGGTGAAAGAGGCGCCGGTGAAAGAGGAACCTCCGAAACCCGCACCTGCCGCTGCTGCCGCCGCCCAAGATGAGCCTGAAGATTGGGAAGCTGAGGCAGAGAAGGAAGAAATCAAGGCTGAAGAAAGCAAGCCTGTCAAAGAAACACCACCTGTGGAAAAGAAGAAGGTGGAACAGGAAGAAGTAAAACCCGTCGAACCCGAGAAAAAGGTAGAGGATGCTCCGCCTGTTGAAGAAGCGCCAGAGGAAGAGGAGGCAGAAGTCAAACCAGATGCCAAAGATTCCGACAAAAAGATCCCAGATCCCAGGCAACACCTGAACGTTGTGTTCATCGGTCATGTAGATGCAGGCAAATCAACCACATGTGGAAATATCTTGTTTTTGTGTGGCATGATCGATGATCGTACCATTGAAAAGTATAAGCAGGAAGCTGCAGGCAAGGCAGGCGAAAGCTGGTTCCTGGCCTTCATCATGGACACAAGTGAAGAAGAGAAAGTAAAAGGCAAAACAGTAGAGGTTGGGCGCGCGGCTTTCGAGACTCCAAACAGGCGGTTCACAATTCTGGATGCCCCTGGTCACAAGTCCTATGTGCCAAACATGATTGCCGGTGCATCGGCAGCTGATGTTGGTGTCCTGCTCATCTCAGCAAGAAAAGGTGAGTTTGAGACAGGTTTTGAGAAAGGAGGACAAACCTGTGAGCACGCACTTCTTGCCAAAACTCTCGGAGTCGACAAGCTCGTATGTGCAGTCAACAAAATGGACGATCCCACAGTCCAATGGGATGAAAAAAGGTACAACGAGATTGTGAAGAAGATCGGAACCTTCCTGAAAAAGAGTGGCTACAAGGATGATCAAGTGATCTTCTTGCCAATGTCTGGCTTGATGGGCGACAACATCAAGGAAAGAAAAGGCACACCATCGTGGTACCAAGGGCAAACCTTGCTTGATTCCCTAGATGGCATCACCGTGACTCGCAAAGCTGAGGGACCTGTGAGAATCCCTATGATGGAAGGCTACAAAGATATGGGTGCTGTAACTGCAATTGGGAAAGTGGAACAGGGGACAGTGAGGCCTGGGATGAAGTGCATAGTCATGCCAACCTTCAACAAGTGCACAGTGGCTTCTGTCTACATCAACGATGTTGATATGCAGTACGCAACCTGTGGCGAAAATGTCACCCTGAAGATGACGGGCATCAGTGACGAAGAGCTGAAGAAGGGCTACGTCCTGTGCGCCGACAAGACTCCCATTCCAGTTGTTTCAAAGTTCAAGGCCCAAATTCATGTCATTGAGTTGGGTACAGACAGGCCTGTGATGACCTCAGGATATGTCGCCGTCATGCATGCACATACAGCCAGCGAGGAGTGTGAGATTCTGAAGCTCTATGAAACAATGGTAATTCAGACAAAGAAAAAGGAAAAGAATCCACAGTTTGCGAGGCCAGATTCAGTTGTTGTGTGCAGCATCAAGCTTGCAAGACCCACGGCGCTGGACACATTTCAGTCTTCGCAGCAGCTGGGCCGCTTCACTCTTCGAGTAGATGGGAGGACCATTGCCATTGGAAAGATCACCGAATTGCCGAAGTCCAGTGGTGAGGCCTAAGCAACGCTTTCCAAAGGGAGGCTGTGATCAATTGAATCAAACAGCTTGCGGCGTTGCGGCAGAGCTCGCAGAAATATTTTCTTTGCCTCAATTTGTTAGGTGTGAGTGAGTACGGTTCCAGTCTTCTTCGATGTGGCCCACTTTTACAAGTAGTATATATATATAACATATCACATATATATATATTTATTCATTCATTCATTTATTTATTCATTCATTTATTTATTTTTATTTGTTTACTTCTTTATTTATTCATTTTATCTATTTACTTATTTATTTATTTGTTTATGTGTTTATTTGTTCATTTATTGATTAATCTATTTAAATATATGTGTGTGTGCAGATACATATGTTTCAATTGTTTGCATTTGCTTAGAAATAATTCTGTGTGAAGCACCTCGCAGAATGAAGGAACCATGAAGTGCTCCTTGTCCAGTCCTGCAAAAAAACTCATTAAATCTCTTTCTTGGGCCATTGGAAGCCAAGCTCCAGCTCCTCGGAAGCTTGGACAACGACTTGGTTGGTTTGGTTGGTTCAAGTGCCGATGCGATCCAATGCAAGTCCTGGTGCATGTCAAACGCTGTCAGCCACCAGAACCAAGCAAAGCCGAGTGTGTAGTTTTGGACAGGCAGGACGGCAAGGGGTAAAGTTGAGCTTAAAGAATCTCCTAGGTTAGACATCTCAACTATGAATCTTATCGTTTGCACTTATACATGCATGCATGCAGGTGTGTGTATTTGCATAAGGTGCTTCTTGTATGAGTGCTTCATTTGTACTTGTACCCTGCTACCGTCGATCAGAAGCAATGATCATATCGAACAGAAAGCCAAGGGTGCTGTCACGTCTAGCTTGGACACGCAAAAGAGTGCAGCGTGCAGCAGGA
>VSDK01026955.1:0-13112 GCA_009767595.1 Symbiodinium kawagutii | reverse complement strand
ATTCCTGCTTGAGCAGGGAGGGACAAAATGTGATGCCACTGAGGATGGGCAAGTACCGCAGTGACACCGTCTTCAAATTCTACTCTATCTCCAAGGCCTAATGCCACTGGAGAAGAATCGCCTTCATAACACAGAGAGAGAGAGAGAAACATAATGGAAGTTTCACACAAGATTCATGCAGAATGCCTTCGTTTATGTTGCCTGTAGAGTGACACGATTGCAGCATTTTGTTACATGGTAGTGTGGCTCACCGTCACAGAGTTGACTTACGAGGCAGTTTGGGCAGCTAGGATTCGGAAGTTCCCACTGGAACTTCTTTCAAAGTGACACGAAGTGCGACTGAATCTTCCAATTTGATCCGACGTGATCCAATTGAATTTGAATATTTGAAACATTCTTCAAATTCGTATGAATCATTTCGTCATTTCTTTGAATCTTCCGATTTGTCATTTCCTTTCAGGTCTTTACAGCGATCGCAGGGCTTCAGCTTTGCGAGGAATGGATCTGCGGCACGCGCTATGCATGGCATTGGGGTGTTGGAGAAAGGCTTTTCTTGATTGGAACTTGTGTAACCGTGTGGATCCTACCAACAAGCATGAGACATCATGAGGAATATATAGTGGAAGTTTAAGGAACGGACGGCTAAATGGAGAGGATTTTTGTGTCTTTTGGCAGGGGTTGCGAAGGTAGGGAGAAGCTGTTTCAATGCCTTTTTCAGCTCTTAATGGCTGCAGGGACAGGTTGTGAGCAATGTGAGCACATTCTGGATAGATTCTTTCCTTTCTTTGTTGTGAATTTGTTGTGTTTTTGCATTTGCCCGCTTGTTTGCTTGAGCTGTGTTTTCTGTCAGAAGAGAAAAGGCATAAGAATCTGGATGGAGATGTATCAAAAACATACTTGTTAGCCTGTAATTCACTATCACCAGAGAACATGGAGTTTCTTCATGATCCTCCCAAAAAGGGATTGGGAAAACAGTTTGCTAGAATTTCCACCGTGGGTCACTAATCCTACCATTCGCGGACCTTGCATTTGGCTCAAGATAAGAAGAGAGCTGCGTATTGCTGATCCTGGGTTGATTCACCATTCTATTCTGTCTTGTTTTTGGCTTCACTCTATCCATGCTTTTCAATTCAAGCCTTGTGTTTGTCACAGATGTTTGGCCAGTGTACACATGTACATGTATGATGCATCTTATTTTTCTTATCACTTGACATATATTCGCCTTATCACATTTTATAGGTCTGTGTCCCATCGAATACGTCAATGTACCTTTTGTTCAAAAGATCAAAAGTGTTTGACGTTGAAAATTGTTGTTTTTTTTTCGCCCGTATTTGTGAGACGCATCCTCCGTTTCTATGTTTGAAAGGGATTGGAGATGGGTTTTGTGGGATTCATTTTGCAGACTTGAAACCTGAGCGATTCAGAAGTTGAAGAGTTGAACGCAGAGGATGCGATCGCCATTTGGAAGTTGAGAAGATTCCCATCTTCCATATATGTGTCAAAACTAGTCTAAACGTGTACCGGCAGAGCAAGCTATGGATCAACCAGTTTTGTACGTTTTTCCAATCACTGCTAAAAAGGCAAAACGCAAGAGGTATATAAGTCGTGGCAAGGACGATGCCATCATGGACATGTTTTTGTTGCGATCGTTTGTAGCATCGGGTGACCATCTTTAGAATTTCTTGTGCACCGGACCTTTGACTTCATCGCTCTCAAAGCACATCCTACCTACCGTATCCGGATCTATGTTTAAACATTGTTTAACATTATACAGATTTTGAATTCAGTACTTCTGTGTTTAAATCTGTTTAAATCTGTCTACAGGAGAAGAAGATCTCCCTGGAGACGCCCGCCAAGCTCCAAGCTCCAAACACATCCTCTCTCTTCGTCAAACTTCGCACACTGAGATCAGTTCCCTCGTGCCGGAATGGCCGGCAAAGTTGCGCGATGAGTCAGGCAGATTGCTGTGCAACAGTAGTTCCATCATGTATGATCATGTTCAATCACTTCAATTTACTTAAATTTTATTTTTAGTTTTGCAAGCTGTAGACAGTTCCATGTAAATCCCGTGGATTTGGATTGCAGGGAAGGACTTGCCAGTGCTTTTGCTGAAGCCAGGGCCTCATATTCACGGATTGCAGGCAAATTCAGGGAAGCATTCTAAGTAGACCTCTGTGGGGGAAAAATGGACACCTGGCCCGAACAGGAAAAACTGCATACCTACCTGCCAGCTAGAGTGAGTCAGTGAATGAAAAGCTACCGGTACATGTTTGCCTCGCATGTTATTATTAGATGGCAGAGTTGCTTGAAAAGATGCAATTCGTTTGCAGGCACTGCCTCACCCACACTGGTGGTTTCTCTAAAGCGTTGCCGACGGTTCATCCTTTATCATCGCCGGGGGTCACAGTTCTTCTGGCCACTCGCCTTCACTTCCATTCTTTGTCGCCGAAACTGTTTTCACATCGACATATATGGGGGTCGACGTTTCAAGACTGACTTGGAGATGAGAAATGATTGTGAACATCTGTGAATGTACTTGAAGATGGGGAAGACGTACTTGAAGACGTTTCAAGAGATGAGAAAATCGAGACACGTTCCTTCCTTTTGAGCAGGCTTCGTGCAGTTGAGTTGCAAAGGATCAAAAATCAGCTCCGCCAAGTTCTCAGGTTCAACTGCTTAAGACACAGACATATAGGTCATATAAGCCAATGAGCAGCCTCACAAAACCATATGTAAGTTGGAGAGGTATAGCTTGGCGTGACAAGCAGTAAAATGGCATTGCTAGAGGTATGGGCCAAGGAACAGACATATGGCCAGTTTCTGCTTCGTGCACATGCGAGTCATTCCCAGTTTCTTTGCCACTCACAACCTCACAGCATGTGAGCAGATATTTCAGCCCAGCGAAGTCAGATTCCTTTGGCTTCATCAGTTTAATCCACATTTTTCATGACCAACTTCCTGAATGTCACGCAGAGGTGTAGCTTCAAGACCTTCAAAATGCTTTTGCAAAATTCTTCCTGCTGAGGCCAGGGCAAAGCCCCTCGGAATTTGAAGCAGGCAGCACGTTGCCTCAGCGATCGCAATGGAGGGCCTGACCTTGTTCTATTCCCGACTCTTTCGCTTACATTTGAATCATTTTGAATCACTGCCTAGGACCTGGCAAAGAAAAAAACATGTCTCGCTACATGGAAAATCTTGGAACCAAATCTTAAGAATTTTCATGGCTTCACGGTTCTTAGTGGTTCTCATTGAATGTTTGCTGCTTCTGGATTTCAGCTTGGGGCCAAGGGTTGAGGCTCTTGGTCAAGGGTGGGGCAAGTGATGGACGCTGTTCCCCATTGAGGTGGAACTGGAGGGTCAGAACCCCGTTGGCCACAGGAGTTCTGTGCAACGACTGAAACATGCTGAAACGCTGCACGGCCAATGCACCCCACGAACCCCACACTCCAAGGTCAGCATCCTCACATTTTTCCGCCGGGATGCCACTTCAACTATTGTACCGCTCTTAGGAATTTGATGAGTTTAAGATTCCGCAGATTCCGATTACTTTCATTTACTTTCTCCTTTCCCGAATAGTTTCAATTTGTTCCATCTTATGCTTTTTGGGGATATCTGCATGCAGTATAATTTCACCACTGCAGGTTTTACACTGCCGAAATTCCAGTGCCCACATATGCTTACATGGTATATACATACATTTGTATATGTTTGTGGTGTTGCTTGGTTCGGTTTTATACGTACGAGGGGTTTGGGCATTTTCTCTGCCTGCGTCTCCCCGTCGAGGGCCTCTCACCAACCCTTCACTCTTCCAAGATTTTTGAAGCACCTTCAATGAATTTGTTTTGGACATTGGGAGAGGGTCACATGGTGCGATTAGATAGAGCAATCCCAAAAATCGAGTATACAAAGGCGTTTGGGACAAAAAACGCCTACATCTACTATATACAATCAGACAATATCATGCGCACGTGGAATGCATAGACTTGAGTATCTTGGAGTGTTTGTTTGAAGGTGTATGCACAGGTAAGTAATGTTGTACGCACAATAGTAAAGGCCCCCCCTAAATTTTTATTTTTCTTTAAGGTGGTGGGGTGGTCTGCTTCGCAATTGAAAAGCTAAAATCTCAACTCTCCCCAAGACTCTCCCCAAGACTCTCCCCAAGACTCTCCCCAAGACTCCCCAACGGCTTCTTTCTTTCCTTTCTTTCTTTTCTTTCTTTCTTCCCTTTTTGTGTTTTTTCCTTTCTGTCTTTTCTTTCCCTTAACCACAATCAAAATCGTTTAGCCCCAATTAGAAAATGAAGAAGAAGAAAAACAATAGAAGTGAGCCAGGGAGGTTGTTTCTTATTACGATTGCTAATTTCAATTTAAAATTGCAAATGCAAGGGCCTGCAAGGGGGTTACCCTTTGCAGACCTGATTTTTGCAATGTTTAAACATATTCAAAAAAGAAAACAGCTGTTTGAACAAGGTAAATTGTTTGAGTTTGTAAAGGTTTGCTTTGCTTATGCTTTGGAAAAGCATTCAATCATAATTAAACGCCATTGAACCACAATTGAAAACCATAAGGGAAAACAAAAACAGAAGTTAGCCAGGGATGTTGTTTCTTATTGCAATTGCCAATTTCAATTTACAATTGCAACTGCAAGGGCCTGCAAGGGGGTACCCTTTCCGGACCTGATTTCTGTGATTTTTGTAATTTTTTACTCATTTTTTTTAATCGCTGTTTTGAACAAGGTAAAATTCTTGAGTTTGTAGAGCTTTGCTTTGCCCAAATATGCTTCTGACAACAGACAACAATTGACAACAGGTAATTATTACTTTTTACTTTTGAGCTGGCTTTTTGGATCTATACTGAATTGAAATTAGCCCTTTTACAATTTAGTAAAGGGATATCTGATGATTTTTGGTGTTTCTTGAAGATTATTTGCAGCGATTGTGAATGCTGCACTATTGCACTATTATTGCAGCTGCTCTGGACCAAGCTGGCATTCTGTAATTCAAAATCAACAAGGGCTAATTTAGATTTAGTAGGGGCTGAAAAATCAGATTCTGAAAAAAATTGCAGCTATTGCAAGCGCTTCACTATTGGGTGTACAACATTACATATGTTTCTGTGCACTCAGGTGGGGTTGGCAGCCAGCTGGTAGCGCGTGCTGTCGAAGAAGCCTTCGAAATGAGCATAGCTGAGTGCCCTTGGGGCTCCGATCCAGAGAGAGAGAGCTTTGAAATTTGGCAAAAGATAACATAATCAACATAGATTTGGCAGGTCAAGTCTTCATCCAGGTGAATGCCACAAGACAAGACCCTTTTCCTTTCGCCAAATCAACTTCGAATCCCACTACGGTTACGGTGGTGGGTCTCCTACACAAAACCCGAGCCCCAAGAAAGGCAACATGCACGAACCCTAGGCCAATGAGTTGCTAGCACCTGCGGTTTGATTTGTCCACTCGCGCCTCCACTTCCACATTGAAATCTGGAGGGCGTGGGGATGCGTGGGGGGTATGTTTAATGGTCAAGGTTTTATTACAAGATGCTTAGGTCTACCTACTAGGTCTTCCCAAAGACCATCCATGCCTATACAACTTCCAATGCTTAAGTTCCAACCATATCACCTCAAGATGTACGTCATGCGCATGGTTTTCTCTTGCCCTGGCATGTCGTTTCACGCATCCCCATGTCGACCGACAGCTGCAACTTGGTAACTTAAAACCAAGCATTTCATGGGAGCCTTCCTGCAAAACTGAAAGCGGGGAAGTGGAAACATCCCTGCAAAATGAGAGCTGCTTAAACGCTCAATGTTTTTGTATTTCCTAATTCTGACCTCTCATTTCTCTTTGAACATACGGAATCATACGGAAAACAAAACTGATCAAAATTGTAGAAGACTGTTGTATGCTGTAGATTCTATTCCTCCAAGCAGAGGCATACTTTGACCCCGCAATCACGATCCAAGACACCTGACTCAGACATAGTGCCACCTTATCATTGAACCCAAGGTGGCCGCATTAGAGAGTGACCCCATAACCCAAGCTACTGAATGCAAGGCATAGGTACAGTATTCCATAATAGTATGCATACATGTCAGTACACAATTCCGAGTAAAATTACCGAATTTCAAGGCCCAAATCATGGTAGGGATCACTCGGATCGGTGAATGTTTTTTGTTCAATCAATGTCGTTTTCTTTCATTAATATTGGCAGGGTCTATGTATATCTTTCTTTCAACTTGGTTGGCCCAACTCCCTTGTTCTCCATTTCGTTTCTTGACCGATTCATTGTGTGGCATCAAGACCTGTAGGGCATCAACACTTGAAGCAACATTTTAAGATCATACAACATTTTGAATTCACTTTGCAGCTTGCATTGCTGCGCCTTGCTAGGTACATGCAAAAACGCATTTTTCAGCCGGCTTGCATGAACACTATGGGCTTTGTGATTGATGAGCTTCTCTCTGGGAACTGTGTGTCAACAGGCTCAGCTGCTAAGAGCACCAGATTTGAACATCTTTTTGCATTAAACAATTAGGCCCATTAGGCAACGGAAAGTGTTTGTAAGGCTTTGCAAGTTCGCGTGTTTCCCACCTCATGATTTGGTGCTGAATGCTGACATGTTTCCTGCATCGCTTTCACCGGCGTGGGCAATGTAATCGTTGAATCAGACTACCATCCCTGGATTCTACCGGCGGTGGCCACTACTGTGCCGAGCAGATGGAGACGGTTTAGGCCGGATTGGATTCCCACCATGCTTGCTTGTGAATGCGTGTCTTGTGGCTTTTTTGCTGACAGCTGGTGTTGATCTATGTCATTTTCATTGACACCTCAATACCAACCCCATACCACCCCTTACCCCTCTTAACCCTTACAACTCCGCACCCTTTTTTGGTGAATCAGGACGCATTAAGCTTTGGCACTGAAGGGGGCGGACCCCATTGCTTCGGAAGCGTTGGCACGTCGCGGATTCGAATGACATCTAGTGACATTTGATTACTCGATTTCTAATTTCTACTGTCAGGTCACCACCTCCCTTGGTTCTGGATGCCCATGGCGTTTCAATCCTTACGAATCGCCACGCAGCTAGTGCCACTGCCGCGCACGGATGTGCGGCTCGCGTGCGTGCGATGTGTGGCAGGAGGTGTGATGTCATGAGTGATGAGTGGTGGGAAAACAATTCAGTTTCCAGGGATCCCCGCCCTCCCAAGAATTCATTCTGAAGTATGCACTGAATTGCACAGACATTTGTGTACTTTGATATTTGCCTTTTTTTGCAAGCTGGCATATGTCTTTGTATGCGCCCTGGCTATCTCTGGCTTATAAACGAAAGACATGAAACCTGATGAAACCTGACATTTGCTTGAACACTTAGGACACTGTGTGCAGTTACTGACTGCACTTCAGGGCCGTTTCTAGTTTTGGAGAGTCAAAAAGGCACATCTGTCCAGGAGGTATCAAGACCTGGTTCCAAGAAGATGTGTCCAGATGGGCAGCACAGGGATCCAGGTGAATCTGGAAGAGAAAATTTTGAGCGTTATCCGCAACGAATATGAACAAATAGTTCCAGCACGGATTGCGGAAGTTTCTGATAAAGAAATGCTGAGAGAATGTGCAGTGTTTCATGAACAATTGTCAGCTTAGCACAATATATTGAGAGGCAATGAAGGCAACATGACGCAAGACAGTAAGGAACACATGGCGAGATTTCGCCAGGCCATGTGACGTGGCAACAGAAAAAGTAACACCGCATCAAACGGAAAGCAGTCAGTAGATATCAAACAGCCCAGTCCCCAAACTGCGTAATTATGATTCCCCCCCCTTCATCCCCTCAAGCTTTGTCTAGAACGCTTTGACTCCCAAGGTGGCATGCAGCGTGGTATAAATACCTTCTTAGGCACACAAAATTTGTGGTGCCTAAGTTTTCTTTCCCAAAATGCCATTCTCATGCACGTCGACAACACGTTGATAGGTACACAGCTTTTCTTGCTTCTTTGTTTTTTCCCAGCACTCGGGCAACCCCTTGGACGCCGCCCGGGCAAAAAAATATATGCATCAAGATACTGTCAGAGCTCTCATAATCACGTACAATTCAGTGCGGTTTTATGCAAGGCGGTCAAATATGATTGATGCACATGATGTGCTGCAAGGCAATGTGATGCAAGGTGATGCAAAGTGATGCAAGGTAAAACGATGTGATGTAATCAGACTGCTGCAGTTCGAAGTGTCAAATGTAAATGTGGCAGGGCCAGCATTCCTTTCCAAGCAGGGTTGGCACGTTGATTCCTGTTTCGTTCATTCGGATGCACTCCATGCCACGCTGTTCCTCAGAGACGTTGGTGGTTTGCGAATTGAAAGGTCTTGAAGGGTCCCTTGCGGTTTGCGTTGCGTTTTTTCAGACGTTTCCACAGAGTGACATTGGTGAGGCTGCGAATGGCAGGATTGTGGTGCCGATTGCCTTCTCCTTATATACACGCTGCCAGTTGGATCCAGTTGGCACACCAGTTTTGGAGTTTGGAAGAAAATGAAAGAATTGGTAAGTGGATAGAAGTAGAGTTGCATTCTTTCAGGTGTGGCAGGCATTTGGTGGACACGATCAAGCCTGCTGGAAGTGCTGTCATTCTTCCAACAACGCTTTGGGACAGGTTGGCACTGTAGCTGCACAGCAAGCTTGATGCTGAACCGTTTTTCTGGACCGTTAGGCTCCTTGACCTTAGCAATTTCTTGCTTCTGGATGTTCCTGCCTCCACTGTAAATGATTCAGATATGGTGTCAGCAAACATTTTCCAGCCCTGTGGCCCCGCTACGGCCGTTGGGTTTGAGTGTTTGTTAAGTACGCATCTTACAGAACCGTCTTTGGTGTCAAGGATTTGCAGAGATGAACATCCAATCTGCGCTTAGTGGAGAGGTTTCAGACATTCGTCCCTTTGATTTTGTTCCAATGTTGGTCACCACTTGGATTGTTTGTGCCTGTGTGCCTGTGTGCCTGTGTGCCTGTGTGCCTGTGTGCTTGTGGAGACAGGTCGCTGAAGTTCTTCCATCCCGATGCAGGCCTTGTAGGCAAGCCTCGCATCATGTGGTTTCAGGACAGACCTTTTCGGTGTGCAGACAAAGTATGAGAGTCATTCTGGTGGCATGTCAAGATCAAGCAAACAAAAGCTTGACAGATTGACGAGCTTCAAGAAACTTGTTTATTCCCTTGTGCTCATCACTTGTTCAACTAGAATTGCGCGTCTTTAGATTTTAGGTTTGACCCTAAGTTGAACTATGTGTTTTTCTCGGTTGATGCTACGTTCAGATCACAACGGTGTGTTGACATGCGGAAACTCCGGGCAAGTCATGCCCAAATCAGTTGGCAAAGGGCGGCAAATACAAGCGACATTTCCGAAGCAGCGGACAGCACCCTTCCCATCTCAAGACTGGCACTTACTCAAATGGATTTTCATCAACAATATATTTACACTTTCCAAGGAAGATATGCAATGCTTGCAGTGCTTCAAACGCAGTGCCTGCAGTGCTTTGCAGCATGCATTTGTCATGGTTTGGTCCAATGCGCACGGGCAACTTCTGAGGGAACTTAGACCCACTCACTGGGGCCACTTTGGAGCGTAAGGTGAAAACTGCAGGATGCAACGAAGCACAATGAATTGGTCGGAACGGTGATGCGGACAGTTTTGTAGGATCGCATTGACACTGAAAGGCCTAGGTATGCAAGTCGAACATGATGCTTCTTGCAGGGCAGGCCCCCTTTGCACCTCCTTGATCTCAGTTGAACCCTGCGCACTGCTCATCGTTGCCAGCATCCATAATTATGTTTATGTTGCCTAGCTGTCTAGCATCATTGTTGCGATCTTCATTGATCTTCAAAGTCGTTTTCTTCGTATTCATCATCATCATCATTTGTCTCAGTTCAAAACATATGTGGCCACATTTCAAGCAACTCAATCTTCGACATGCGCGACGCACGGTGCGCGGGTTTTTTGGGCGCGCGAGCGGGTGCGCGAGCACATGCGCGACGCGATGCGCGGGTGCGCGAACGGGTGCGCGAACGAGCGCACGACCAGGTGCGCGGGTGCGCGAACGGGTGCGCGACCAGGTGCGCAAGCGTAAGCCCGCGCGCGCGCGCCTGTCCGCGCGCAAATAAGGCCTCGTTTTGATCAAAACGAGGCCTTATTTTGCTAAAACGAGGCCTTATTTGCGCGCGGACAGGTGCGCGCGCGGGCTTGCGCTTGCGCACCTGGTCGCGCACCCGTTCGCGCACCCGCTCGCGCACCCGCGCACCTGGTCGCGCACCCGTTCGCGCACTTGCGCGCGCACTTGCGCACCCGTTCGCGCACTCGCGCGCGCACTTGCGCATCTTGTCCGTTCACCGCGCATCTGGTCGTTTGCCTGTCCGCGCAGGTTTTCAGCGCATATATGCTGCATATGTTTTGAATAAAGCCAAAATCATGATGATGATGATGATGATGATGATGATGATGATGATGATGATGATGATGATGCTGGTGATGATGATGATGATGATGATGATGATGATGATGATGATGATCATGATCATGATCATGATCATCATCATCATCATCATCATCATCATCATCATCATCATCACCATCATCTAATGATCATCATTATCATGAAAGGCAGTGGACAGGCTAGCCAAGGTTGGTTCCTGCGAACAAAGCCAGTGTAATGCGATCTGGAGATATTTGTTTCTGGACGTTTTTCTGTCAGATCATGTGCCAACACTAAACATGATGACGATGAGGTATCAATTCTGCCCCAGGTATGCGCCCCAGCAAGAAGAGACAAATCATTTGGGGGGGCGGGTGGATGATTGATGGTGATCGAGTGCATGGCGTCTTTGGCAGGTCATTTGCAAGATGTCCTTCACAGAGGTTAGGTTGAGTCAGGTTCATAGATTATTTTGCCTGTAGGCTTTCTTGGAACCTTCCTTGTCATCCTTAAGGATCAGGTTTCTGGATGTTTCTGGATCTTAATTCTGCAGATGTTTTTGGGGTGTCTTGGGAAGGTTCCTTGCAAGTCCGCTATCCTCCCTGCGTGGCAGAGTGATCTATGTTCCATCTAGGGATTTCTTGGCTCTGTGATTCCTTTTGTGCACTGTGAAAAAAATGCTGCGGAGCTCCGTAGCATTTCGCAACGCTCGAGGGCGTTAGACCCCTGATGAATTCCGCGTTACAAGCATTGCTGAGAGTTTGTGTGTGTGCTATCATGAGCTGTTTGGTTCTCATTGTGTTTTTTTGGGGCACGCTGTTTTCGCAAAGTGACGCAGTTGGGCATGTGAAAAAGTCTAAATGCAGGCACCGGAGATGATTTCGTGAGGGACCCCAGAATACAGGCACAGGATGGCAGGCCCCCAATCGGCGTATATCACTTCCATGTGCTGAAAAGCGTTGCAAGGTCAAGTGGCTGCAGATCATGACCGACAACGGCCAGAAAGCCTTTCTCTCAGGATCCCTCAGTGAGGTAATCTCGATCTATTTATATATATGAATATCCATCTCTATTTGTCGTTCGCTCTATCTATCTATTTGTGTATCTATCCCTCTATCTATCTATCTACCTACCGACCCATCCATTTATCTATGAATCAGTCTATATCTATAAATCCATTTGTCTATGTACATCTATCCTATCTAACTATCTTGACCTTTCTTTGTCTAACTCTGTCGATGTCTATGGTGGGATCTCCAGGTTTGTTGCCATTTTGACTTGCGAACGCGTTTAACGTCACAGAGGGGTGCAATTCTTGTGAAGAGCTTCCACCACAGAGCTACGCACCCGCCGCTCTACCAAATCTACCTTTCGATATTTGAAACAAGTGTAGCACTTGGCGTGGTTCGTGTCAGTCTCGTTCCCACATCTGTCTCTTGACATATCTTCTTCTCTGACATCTCTTCTGAGACGCTACCTGCTGCAACTTTCCACAAGTCGGACTACTTGTGTTTTCATGGCTACGACAGGTGTTTCTTGTTTCCTATTGGTTCATGCCGGTTTCCGGACACAATTCATGTTCAAAGGTGCGCGAAATCGGCGCCTATTCCCCTAACCCTTGGAGGGTCTTGGAGGTTTGAAATTTGATTTAGCAACTAGCAGTCCATTTGGCGGAGAGGATTGAAACCCAGCTGCTACAAGTTGCTACCACGAACAGTGGGACTCCGTGGGTTGTCGAGGCAATCTGAAAATTTGGTTGCCTAGGCTGCTGATGGCAAAAAGGTGTTCAGCCAGTTGGCGGCTTAGATCGAAACACGGTGGCTGCGTGCCATCATGTCGCATATGTTTGCTTGCAATTTGCTTGCAAATGTCTGCACATGTTGCACTTCTTGCGTTTGACTCTTGGGTGCCTGGGCAGCTACAATAGGTTGAACATGCGATTGCTTTCACACACATAGAATGAATTGATATAAATTTGCACATGTTTTTATGGTCGGGTCCCTTCATTGGGGGTATTCTATGGTACTATTCAGCAATTGGACCGGACCATTTCATTTTTTGTTTTCTTTTCCAAGTTCTACTTATTTCTTCAATGTTTTAAGCAATGTGTGCTTCTCTCAGATTTTTGCTGTCTTTTATTTCGGTCTTTCTTAGGGTTTGTTCAGGATATGTCTACCCTCCGTGTCTTATAATTCTTTGTGCTTGCGACAAGCAATTACGCTGAACAAAAAGAACCACACAGGGTTTCTTAGGGTAAATGACTTACAAAGGCTGGTCAATCGATTCCGTAGTCCTGCTGTCCAAACAATTTCCGCATGTGCAACAAGGTTCACAGAAATACGATGCAAAAGCAAGCGAAAGATTCTCCAAAAGATGTGTTCGACAAGAAGTATCAACGTGTGATGCCAAATGAGGCATCAACGTGTGACCAAAAACGCGCAAAACATGCAGACACCCACCCACACATGAACAAAGTGCGCCGACAGCAAGAACAACAACAACAACACCACCACCACCACCAACAGCAACAACAACAACAGCATCAACATCATCAACAACAACAACCACCACCACAACAACAGCAACCACAACAACAACCACAACAACAACAACAACCACAACAACAACGGAAAGAGGTTCGCTTATGCCTGTCATTTTGGGCTCGCTTGTGC
>VSDK01026949.1:280077-335811 GCA_009767595.1 Symbiodinium kawagutii | reverse complement strand
CTGTTCAATCATTATATCATTTGCCATTATGGCCTGGTTGCCAATGTGGCTTTGCTATATTCCATCATGATCCATTTGCCATTATGGCCTTCTGTTAAATCATTATATCATTTGCCATTATGGCCTGCTTGCGATTGTGGCTTGCTATATTCCATCATGATCCATTGCCATTATGGTCTTCTGTTCCATCATGATTATATGCCATTATGATTATGGCCTGCTTGTGTGTTCTTCATTTCTTCTGAACATATTTTGACTTGATAGAGGCCGATAGAGGCCGACAAAACATGACAAAAAATGACAAAAAATGACAAAAAATGACAAAAAATGACAAAAAATGACAAAAATTGACAAAAATTGACAAAAATTGACAAAAATTGGCAACCCTGCCCCTCGAGACTGGGTGCTCGAGCCTGGGGTTTGATTTTAGATTAACGACTCAAATAGCAAGCCTGTATTAAGGGTCTGCAGTCTTCAAATGCAGTCTCTATAGGGCTTTGAAACAACATCCAAGCTCACGCCAGTCAAGGCAAACCAATTGTTGGTAGCCACAGCAGAATCTAGTCAACAAACGTCCCAGCAGAAGTGACGGGTAAAAGAGGCTTCGTAAAGGTTGTCCGATGATGTAAATGTTTGGTATGGGAAAGCGCATGGCATAGATCTTGACTTGCAACATCCTGTAATAATATTGGTCGAATATGGCCAAACCCATTACAGTCTGGAAGCACAAACCTTGCCCACATGCAGTTCATGCATCACCCCCTCTACCTTCCTGAATACAAATGATCGTGTTATTACTAACTTTAATGCCAATTCCTAATTTGGGAGAATTTTTTGGACAGCTGTAGATTGGAAACACATCCTAATAGAGAACACGAGAAGCACCCAGGGCCCGGTTCGATTCACATCCAAGAGACTGAAAATCATCTCCACCTTGACCCTCTGACTCCGAAGAACCACCATCTTCATCTTCCTTGTCCATGTCGGCAAGTGCCTTGCTTGCCGCCTCCACCTGTTGCATATACATGCGTTTCAACCTGTCTTTCTCTTTTCTGTCTGGTCCATGACGGAGCGAGGATTCAGCCATGAGATCGATTTGCAAAATTGAATGCACGGTGTGCACACTCACAACTAGCCTTCGAGCCTTTCCCTGCAAACATATTTGGGTGAACCTTCATGTCTGGATAACTTTTACTTTGCAATTTCATAAGTGTCCCCCTCAGATTTTTCACAATAGTTCGAGTTGGTAGAAGGACGAGAAAAGCATGCAATGCTTGCCTTCCTGTGACCATGACAAAATTTGAAACCGGAATGAGCTCACGTTCAAGCCTAATTAGCCTGTAGTAAGGGCTGATCATAGTTCATAAAGCAGCTTTAAGCATCTGATATAGGCATAGGTGAATGTATTGCATGAGTTGCTCAATGTTCACATTGAGGCAATCGTCCTTTTTTGCTCTGGGCAAAGAAAGCATGGCTTGATCTGACCGGAGGAGCTACGATATTGCGATGACTTCGTCAAATATCAGGTCGTAGCCATAGCCTTGACTACCCGCATGTAGGAATCATCTGTCGGGGCCATGTCAAGGGCTTCTTGCCTCAGATTCAATAGAATTTTCGGCGCACAGCCCTCACCCAAACTTTACGGGAAGAGAAACCCTTTGAATCAGGCATCCGAACATGAGAAGGAGACTAATATGGCCAGTGCATGGAGAAGGAGAAGTGATCCCAATGATATATCATCGATGACATGCTTGTCATTCTTAAGGCCACAGTTTTGTTTGCGACAAGCTACGTCAGGGCCACACATTTCGAAGATTGAAGCAGGTGTGAGCAGTAGCGGGGCTTGAAATTGTCACCGCTGCCAGCTTCCGTGCAAATGAAGTACTTGGGTCCATCTGGGGTCAACTCTTTGCAAATTTGCAAACCCAGATCTGGAATCCTTACCATCTTCTGCTCCAACGGGTCTGCCAAGAACACTCTGTGACTCATTTGGACCAAAAAGGGAGCATCCATACTAACATAGTTCTTCTCCCACCCTTCAAGATCCTCCTCCGACTCTGACTGCTCCTGCTCGCTGTGGCTGAACTCGAAGCTCTCCACCTGTCGCGGCGTTCCCACCAATTGCAATTCACAAAAAGATGGACCCGTGCAATGGAATTTTCCTTGTTTCAAAACAGCACAAGTCAGACAAGCCCTGACTCCAAAATGAAAAATAACGATCAACTGTCACTACCGCACTCCTAAGTTTCAACCGAATAAGAGAGGAAGAGCGATCACGGCACTGCGTGCCAGAACAATCAGCACTGAAAATGGCTTCGGAAATTCAGAACTCAGGTAGGTTTCCTTGCCCCAACCATCGAATTGAGTAACATCATCGGTGATGATGGTTTAGTGAAAAAATGCACCTTAGAATGCCTAAATGGAAGCCAGCACAACTGGTAGTTTGGCAAAAAGATGTGAATTTTAAGTCTCCCAAACCCCTAATACAGTCTTGTTAAGCTATTGTTTTGGTGTGAGGATATAAGTAAACCGCTTTCAGTACCCACACGCTTTTAGTAGATCAACCTTTGTTAAGGGATGACGGTCAAGTAAACCAAACGCAATGAAATCAACCCTCTAGTTCTTGGGGGATGGGCAAAACGGGAAGGCTTGGCCTCCTCATCATCAGCAGCTTCCTGGGCCAAGTTGATCCAAAAAGAGTGGGTGCGCTTTGGAGTGTGATGGCCGGACACTAATGCCAACAGCTAGCAATTGGCCAATAACCATGTTATTTGAATCGGCATTTCTTCCAAATCTTCACTGTAGTCATCAGCAGGGATTGGCTGGAAAAGATTGCCCTTAGGCTTCAAAACTTGAAAAGGCTTTCGGTAAGGTTTCACGATGAACTTGATAATGGCTAATCCATTGCTGAAAGGCAAAATCATATGAATGAATGTTGGAACCCAAATGCGCAATGTGTCTAACCCTCAAAATTGGGTTGCGCAACCAATATTGTCAATGACCCTTGGATAGATACTGGGGGGCAGCAAATACGGCAGGAGTTGTGTCCACCCGTCAATGAGCTGGAGAAAAGCATAAAACCCTGTCCGCACCGAAAGTGCCAGGTGTGATTTGCTGAAACCCTCAACAATCCTTGGCGCAGCTTTCCAGGGGGCTTTAGAGGGAAATGTGTGAGTGAGGTGCTCAAAAGGGCTTTAAACCTTGGATGGAATACCCCGAACCAGCAAAAACACCAAGCTGCTCAATTCTCAAAAAAATTCGAACCCTTGGGATTTGGCTAGTTAGCGTTTAACTAATGGCTAATTAGTAGTCCATAGTGGTTACCTGTCCCACAATGGCAAGATTCAGGAAGTTCGCTGGCAGGAACAACTTCAGTCAGGTCCTTCCAGAGCCGAAGTGAGAAACAAACACACAACCTAGTATTCTTCAATTATCATTTCAAAAATGCATTTCTACTTGGGCCAAGGGTGGCTGGGGGATTTCAAAATTCCAACTCTGCCATGAACACAAAACACTTCACGCATAACGTGATGCGTTGTCATGCTTTGTTTTCACATGTACAGCGATGTTCCTGCCCCCAATCATTCTTCATACCCCAACAGCAGCCCACCAGGGGGCACACATGGACAAACATAATTTCTATTATTACATGCATGAATCACACGCCCTGTCCTCCGTGATTGCACTCGCCTTCCGCTTTCTGCGAGAAGCTTCGGGGACAGGCCTCAGAGGTGATACCATCAACTGGCAGTTTCCTTTTTGAGCATGAGCTGAGAGCTGCAAAATAATGAACTTTACTGGGAACCTTGTTGGATACTTTGCGCTTGTTGATTGTAAACAGCAGCTGTTTGAATCAATATTCCAGCAGCACATTGTGAAAAAAAAGGCCGGCGTTTGGAAATATAATTAAGCGTGAAAGACCGCCATGATATTGGCTTGAAGAAGTGTCACATGGAAACACGTCTCACACTCAGCATCAAACTGGTCAACTTTTTGTGTCGCCTGGGCAAAATTTAGCAGGGCTCATTGCAAGACTAGAAACCCATCACCCATTTAATACAGGCATATTAAGGCTCCATCAGCCAAGCTGGGTATATGATCATTAGGATGGATTTGCTAACATTCCCATGCCAACAGTCAATGCTACTGTAAGTTTTGTTGATTTTGTACTCGCTACACCCTTATGTTGATTTGGGACTGCGGTGTTCGAAGAAAGGAGTACCGTTACCAAAAGCAAGAAACAGTCTGAACAAGATGATTGTTCGACTCTTTCGCCTTCACAGCCTTCTTTGGCGCACCGCGAGATTGGCCTTCCTGAACCCAAGTGCTCATAGCAGAAAAAGCAGTTAATTTTGGAGTAATTTGATGTCTGAAAGTAAGTTGTTGCATCCAAAGTTTCTGTGCAAATTCTAAGTCATCCCAACTTGACTATTGTACTGACCCTGAATAATGCGTCTCATGTCGGGGCTGCTTGCTTGCAATTGTCGCATTTCAATGTTCACATGAAACTTGCAAATTGTTGGTGCACATGGAACAGGAACAAAACGGTCCTTCGCGGCTTCGGAATGGAGTGCGGGTTTCTTGCGCAGAATGGAGTCCTCAAGCAATGCAGCCAGTGCATCCTTCCGGAAAAAACAGATTTAACCAATCAAAGCTGATGAGTTTCCTACGAGACCATTGTCAAAAAAAGTATGTTTTGATTTGGCGCTGTCATCGCCATATCACCCCCGTCCCACCGAACCCCCCTAGTGGGGCATATTGTGGCCCTACCAGCAGCAATCCTTACTAAGGGCTTATTAGAGGGTATCGATTTTGGGAGTCTGTCTGAATTTCATGATCTAGATAAACTCCACAAGCATCCATGCATGTCCTGGTCCTCTTCTTTAGCATGCTTCCCTTTCGCTGCTGACCTTGGAAGAGCGAGTCTGGTCGCTTTGGCGCATCCGGCTTGTTGCTCATTGTCTGTCTTGGGCCCGAACGCAGGCGTTGATCGTGTCAAGTCTTTACTTTTCGGATGCTTCGCAGCCTGCTTCTGAGCCTCCTTCGCAGCAGCGTTTTCCAACAGAATTGGGTGATTCAATATAACCGGAATTTAATCACTTTTTAATTGAGCGTTTGCGGAATTCCTGCAAGTGCCTAATTAATAATTCTTCCCTTCTGATTCTCGGCAGCTAAAGAATTTCCATAAAAGTTGCACCTGTAGTATCGCAAACGAAGAAAAATAACCAGTCCTGGTTCAGCTTCCTGGTCCCGGTTGGCGTTGGTGCTTGGTGTACCAAGGGCTTGTCATCGTCGATTGTACTTGATTCCTGGGGAATGGGGCAAAACTATGTATGAAAAAATGCTGCCCCGCAAACAAAATCAACTGCTTGGGGCAGGTGAGCGTTCTTACATCATCGCCCTACCAGCAGCAATCCTTACTAAGGGTTTATTAGAGGGTATCGATTTTGGGAGTCTGTCTGAATTTACATGATCTAGATAAACTCCACAAGCATCCCTGCGTGTCCTGGTCCTCTTCTTTAGCATGCATCCCTTTCGCTGCTGACCTTGGAAGAGCGAGTCTGGCTGCTATTGATTTCAATCAGCAAAAACCACTGTCACACCGATGATGCAAAACCAGTCACAGACATGTCAATGGTCGGTCGACGGTTGCTTGTAAGTACCTATTGTCACATAACAAGGCATTCTCTGAGGTGGTGCCTTCAGAGAGTTCTAGAATGTGCCAGGATGAATCGTGAAAATCCGCATACTGCCAGCATGGTAGCTATCATGCAACAAGGAACAGCTGGCCCCCTGTACACAAATTGTTCAAATACCAAATGCTTTGTGCACTGAAAATATATCAGCGAACTGCTCGCTTTAGCGCAACTTACTTGTGTGCGCATCACCGATCTTGGGCCCTGCACGCTGTCTTGTGTCCTGTTTTTTCAGCTTTCTGCTTCTGAAGTTCCTTCGCAGCCGAGTTTTCTCATGGGTAGAATGGTTTATTCGAGATTTCGTAAATCTAGCATTTCCTACTTAGTACTGCCTGGCTGGTGTTGCCATTGTTATTATTACATGGTGGTCTCCTGGGGGCCATGATCGCCTGAAAAATAAAACGCGTGCAAGTAGAAGAAAGTCCTTCAGCCTCAGGGCCTCCGATTTCAGCATAACTTCATCATCAGAATCCGATGATAGCGTCTCCTGACGAATGGCGTTGCAATTTGAAGATTTTGACATGTCAGTGACAGGTCCAAGAATCAATTGGGGCAGGTGACCCTTTGAACTTTTGTTGAAAAGATCTAAACCGTCCTCCTTTGGGGGCACTGACGTCTTTTGCCTCTTCGGTTCTCCGCCCCTGAGTGGAGCTGACGGGTGTGGCGGCAGGTGATCTCTACCTTGTAATAACAAAATCACTATGCTGAATGGTGATTCCAGAAAAACATCACTAAAGTGCTCGAACTTGGACAATGGTGCGTTCATCTCCCAAACTAGCCATGGTTACTTGAGGATCCAGCCTAAGGGACAAGGATCCAGCGGGATGACCGCCGCCTTTCTCCAAGGCCTGTTCAAAAAATGGACCTGTGGATGTGTGTGTGTGTGCGTGCCAAGCCGCCAGGGCAAAGGAATAGACTGGTAATTTCATTTCATGGCAATCTTCATGAAAGGGATTAGTCAAGATAAACCTTCATTAAGGATTTCTGATCTTTAATAAGGCCTTAATAAATGCTTTCACTCGGTTTAGATTTAGAGGTGAGCCATCAAAGGGTTTGGTCCGGTTTGGTCCTAGATCGAGATCACAGCTCCATCCCTGTCCCGGGGCCTTTTCCCCTGCCTTCTCTTTTGACCTGGGTTCGTAAAAACCAGGGCGATGGAATGGAAGATGCAGCAACAAACATTTTTATGTAGAGGCAATTTCAATTAAGAAAGCATGATATTGTTTGCTTGCAGGAGCTGTGCACTAAGATGCTGACCGTTGCATCTTCTGCAAAAAAGTCTGCACTTCATCTGGAAGGGGAACTGACCCTCCATGACGCACACGTTTCTGGGGAAGCGCGGCTGCGAAGCCGCCCACGTTTTCTCGTCCCAACTTCTTTTTCTTCATCTGGTGAAGCTGAAAAGTAACATAGTGCTTCATATCGTCAACAGACCATCCTGTTTTCTTGAGAGGGTCCCCTCTTTTGACCATTTCTGTCTGGATGGCTTCCTTAACTTCCCTCGCATTTTTCCTGAGTCGCTCCCCCAACGCTCTACGCACTTACCCATCAGACATACAAATGTGAATGGCCACATGCAATCACAGCTGATCAACCAACCCTTTTTTAACGCCTACAAATTATTCACCTGTGTTCACATTTGGAAAAATGTTGCAACTGAGCTCTGGTCCCTGGTGTTGGTGTTTCAGGAAACCAACCAGCCAGGAATGTCAAAACTGCGAAAAGGGCCGGCCGACGTGCATCTTGAAGTGATGCAGGTGTGAGGCTGTCATACCCCAGTGAACCAAGCCACCCTTTTATGTCTGCATCCTGAGTGTCCAAAACACGGATCTACTGGAGTTCCATAAATAAAGGGCACCATGCAACTGCTCAGTGTGACTGGTTCTGATGTTATTCATCAATCTAGTTGACAATAATCAAACTTGATGCATTACAGAGACTGGTCAACCAATACTTAATAGCCTTATTAATGCATTGCTTGTCAGGTAATAAGCATGTGTTTAGGACTTGGGACGATGCTGCAAAATATTGTCTGAGGAACATAACTAAGGCCAGGTCTTGAAAATCTGCCAGAGTGGGCAGATTCCTGTAGGTGGGTTCCCGCTTCTGTGGTGTCTCCTTGCTTTGGTTTGCCTTTGCTTTCGCTTTACCCTTGGCTTTCGCTTTCCCCTTGGCTTTAGCTTTGGCTTTGGGTTCCTGAGCTCTTGCGAGGGCAGCCTTGGCTGCAGCCTTCGCCTTTGCCACACTCGTTTTTCTTGGTTCCAGGACAGGAACGCCAGAAGGATACCTAGGTTTGGGGTTTTGGAAAAATGCTCTGCTGTGGCAAAGGTGTCCCCAGATGAAACCTGTAGTAACTCATTGACATGTGTAAAACCTTATCAAGCACTTGTGTTTTTGGGTGCCCGACGCGGCTTATGTTCGGAGTGAACTCGAATGGATTCACCAACAATGAACAAGCACCGTCTACTGATGCTGCTGATAGCTCAGAATGGGCGAATGCACATCATGACCCACACCGCACCGATGAAGCGTTTACCATGACCATCTGGAATCCCTATTAGGGGTTTATTAAACGGGAATTTACCTGGTTGGCTTAGATTAGAATCTAGTGGACTGGAAAAAATGATTTATATAGATTAAGATAATATAACTCGGGTTTGACGAAGGCAAAATAAATGTCAAAGTAACCTAACCAACGCGTCGCCAGACTCTGACTCTTCCAGCATTGAGTGCTCTGCAGCAAACTCCGAGTCGTCACTCTCAGCTTCTTTCGGTTTCTTCCCCCGAGCCATGAATGGCACAAGCTGCAAAGCCTGATCCCCTTGCCTAGAGCCACTACCGCTGCGATGCAAGGCACTACCTCTGATACCTCTGATTTCGACCCTAAGTCCAACACTCTTCAGCTGATCACGGAGGATTGCAAGCCATCATGGCCTAGCATGCAACCACATGCGAACTGTGTAATTGCAGGTTGCTCGCAAAAAAAACACTTCCCGCTAATCTAGCACCACACACAAAAAAGGTGTTCCTGACTTAACTGCTCCAAAAGTATCCATCCCGGGGCTCTGGTTTTTTTTGGACATGGTAGCTGCAGTTTTTTTTGACGCTAATTTGTCGGGCTGGTTGCACTGTCCTACCGGTTTTCTTCCCGCTTCTTGAAGCAGGCCAAGGCGATGAGCTGAATCAAACAAATGCATGAAAAATTCATGCAGTTGCCCGCAACTTTGGCTGCCCGAGCCGGGTCTGTGACACCCAGCGCTGGAACCCCCATAGCTAGGGCTTGGCTTGCACATACTGGAAAGCCCAGTGTAGCCAGCTTCTCTTTCGAGCACATCCTCAGATTCGGCCATTGCACAGGTGCGTTACATACCTTTTCCCTTCTAATCTGGGGTACCCTGAGAACATTGTTGGCAACCCGGCTAGTACACCCGTCCTTATGGACCAGTGTCTAGATGGTTTTGGGGGGTGGTGCGATTAGGGAAGCCAAAAGCGACAAGAACAGGATGGAAATAAAATCGTTTCTTGATTGGTCATGAGGCCACCGGTTCTGCGAGACAATGAACATCTTTCCCTGGTTCATACGCAGGGTTGGAATTCTGTTGGAAGTTCCGCTCCAGCAGAGGTATTTGCTGGGCGTGTCGCCCAGAAAAACCACAAGATCTTTGCCCTTGACAGTGACAGCGCTTGCAGCATGCCTGGATCGGTACAAGTTCCTGACAAATTGCACGCCTCGCCTTTCACGCTCGTTCAGCAAAGCAAGGAAATTCTTTGCCTCATTTGCGAAAATCAATGGGCGGTTTTCTGGTGGACACTGTTGCTTCACAAAACAAAACTACCACTCTTAGAACGTGAAAATGAAACTTTGATACAAACCTTACTAAGGGCTTATAATTGTGAAAATAATTATCGGTATCACTTGGTTAGGTGAAGCTCGGTTTGAGCTGCCACAGTGAGTTGTTCATATGCACTGTAGAAACGGTTTTGTGCTGAAACCAGGGAATCAGGCACCTTCTGGTCTTTCAAATGGCCCTTGCGAACATGAGTTGTCCTTTCCATCTCAAGCCTGAGGTCAACCTTGTCTCCGATCCAGTAGTCTGATGGGGTCGTGGCTACAAGGGTTTTCATTGCAAGCGTAATTTCCGAGAAAAGAGTATAGCAGTCATAGATCTCTGTAACAGTCTCACGGTGACTCAAGATGAAATAAACCCGAGCCCGTGCAGCACCATGATGCCCGACATCCCTTGGAGACAAATAGAAAGGTTTGATGTCATAGTGCCGGCCATACAATTTCTGCACGAATCCCACATGAACCTCCTGGGGCTGCAAGTGTATGCTGGCATGCAAGACTCACACAGCCTATCCCCAGAATGGAAACCCTCGAACTGATGTTTAATAAGGCTTTGTTAAGGTCTTAATACAGCCTATCCCCAGAATAGAAACCCTCCAACTGATGTTTGATAAGGCTTTGTTAAGGTCTTAATAATTATCATTAACCAGACAACCATAGCAGTCGACGTAGAACAACGGGCCCTTCCTTGCCTTGACATCCCTGACAAAAAGGCTAGCTTGCCACTAGAATCCTAACTGATGCAGTCCCCAAAATATCGATTATCCCCATGCAGCCTAAACTCGCAACATCACGCAAGTCTCTCCTGTACGTTCTCTAGGACTAAAAGAGGAGTCCGCTTCTCCACGTGTAGTTTAGCGTGTGATAAGAAGACAGACGCAGAAGGGCCATTCTGGTACTGTTTCTTGCCTGCTTGTGAAGAATCTGTGCAGGGAAGTCCTGATGTATCCAGCTCAGACTGTTTGCCAAATAAGTCGCACTTCTTTTGACAAGTGAAACAATATTGTTTTCGAACAAAATTTGCCCTGTTGATGTCAAACAATTGCTTGTGGAAAGGGTCGTTTGGGTTGAAACTCCCTCTTGGAAGGCAACCCCGCAAATCGCCATGGACGCACGGTGGATTGAATGTCTGACCAACAACTTCGTAGCACCATTGCAAATGGTCGACAATAACCTGTCGACATCCAGCATTGATCTCCTCAGTGTGGGCAATCTGGGCGCTGGCAGGACCACCGGTTGAGAGCCTAAACTACATTGGTGAGGTGCTTTCCAGATAGGCTACCCACTATTTCGCTTCTTTCATGTTTGATAGGCCTTTAGTAATAGTTGATCCTGGTTCATCAAGCCTTAACAGGGTCTTACTAAGGCCTTAATAAGCTCTAATTTGATTGGAGGGTGAGCTCTAAGAATTCACTGCCTTTGCTTGGGGTGCTCCAGAAGTACCGGTATACACAGCTTTACACTCTTGAAGGGTTCCTGAAAAAAATCAACTGAGGGGAGGTCGTAGGCAGAAATGGGTCGGAATGCGACTGGAACCTCCAACACTTGGGAGTCGTTAATGGTTTTCTCCAACACTGACAGCGCCATCTCCGCAGTGAAAGCGCCAGTACAAGAAGATGAGGTGTAGCGTGTCCGTAGCATGCTGTCCTGTGCAGTTTCACATATATATGCACGTTTCCCAGATTCGGGACTCCGCCTGGAAAACCTCTGGAAAAACTGCGTTTCTGCAACAGGCTAATGGTTGCTAGTAGCATAAGCCCGCCCCTGCGATTGCCAACCTCGATACCTAATAGGACCTTATTAAGCCCTTGTTAGCCATCACATACTACTAAAGACAGTAGTATCTATACTCAGGAATGCATTCAAAATTTACTGAAAAACAGAGACTGGAAGCTACTTTTTAGGTACCGAAAGCAAAGTCCTCCAGTGCATCTTTCCCGATTCTGTCCACAGCAATCCGCCATGCGACCTGAGCTATACGAGCTGTCTTGCCCAGAGTAGTGTCCATCTTCCCGAGCTCCTTCAATCAGGAAAAGGGAACATTTCACTGATAGACCTGGTCAGTTTTGGCTAGAAACAAATGAAACGGCAAGTGCAGAACCAGCAAACAAGAGTAGAATTGGTGTTTCATTTTGCGGATCGCTGGAATGAATTTAATGACCGTCGAAGAAAGGGAAGTACTCTCCGAGTTTCAGTTCTATAATTTCTTTTCAGTTTGTGTTTCTTTTTTTTCCTAGTTTTGAAAAGGAGCTACATTCATCAGTTTTCATGTTAGAATACATCCTGGTCCAAGTCACCTTCAGAAAAAGCATCCAGTGGCATTTAGCATTCAGAGTAAAATGCCAACAATTGGGCTCCATGAATGTGAGTCAAAAAATGGATCGGGAAGTCAAAGAATAATTCTCGGAAATTGCCATCATATGTACCCTGCCTCTTTCCAATTTGACCTCAAAAAAGACGTTGGACTGCTCTGCGTCCAAGCCGGTGCGTCGCTGGCTGGACTGCTCAGCATCGTTTCAGAAACGCTGCCCGGAGTCAAGGGGCATGGCGCAAACTCTGGTTCGCGACCATCCATGTTCGAGTCAGAGGTACCAAAATGTTGTTTTTGGGGATTTGTTGGCATCACACCACTTCGATGCAGCTGAGTATCTAGTAATTAAGGCTTTAGTAAGAGCTTATCAACCTATTAAATAGATAATTCTTGTTGTGACATACATGGATTCTTTCTCCTGGGCCCCACTTTGCTGAGCCATGGCAACACAGCAACATTTCACAGAATGGACGGACAAGCGTCTGAAGGTTGCCAAGAACGGTCCCTGGCACCAGCACGTACATATATATATATATATATATGCACTAAATATGACAAAAAATGGCTTACCGGTTCAGCTTTCTATATGAACGGCATTAGGTCTAGTCTAGTTCTAGACTACGCTAAAAGTTCTTACAGGATCCCGTTGATTCTTATTGGCATGGTTTTGGATGGTCCTGGATTCGGTCCATTTTGTTCTCACACCCTGGGCCAACTGGTTTGGATCAGAAGACCTAATTTTATTTACACATTTCAGGTCCAGAAAGTCGTATAGAATGGAGAAATAAATTATCAACAAACAAACGAACAAACAAACAAACGAGCAAACCAAGAAACAATCAAAGAAGGAAAGAAAGAAACACACAAATAAGCAAACAAACAAGCAAGCAAACAAACAAACAAAGTTCTCTTCATGAATTTTAATGTGATTTTTGTACCCGCCCTGCCCCCCCCCCACCCAAACAAGCATGTCTGATTCAGCGCCAGAACATTTTCTCCAAACCGGTTTCCATGAAAACGTTTTAGCGCTGGAACATTTTCTTTAAACGGATTTGGATTCAAAGGGCTTGGCGCTGGAACATGTTCTGCAAAACAGTTTGCGCAAGACAGTCTAGCACAATGGCTTGGCACTGGAACATTTTCTTCAAAATAGTTTCCACTTCTGAATCAAGTTTAACAAATAATGAAGGAATTGCTGTGTGTAGGCATCTTCAAGTACATGCGGGTGTGTGATCCTCTTGGTTTCAACACAGAAAACGCCCAAAATCCAAAGACCGGACGCCCCACCAGCCACTCACCAAGGGCCCGCCATTCAACCGACGAGTCTCAGTCTCAAACCTATTACATGGTTATCAAGGGTTTTTGATGCATCCATTGCGTCCTATCTGAACCCTTATCAATTGCTTGTTAAGGGCCTGTGTGATGCTATCAATATTTTTTAGAAACCCAAATTAAGCACTTATTAAGCGTCTTCAACTCTCTCATCCATGCCAACGCCGATTCAAGGCCGATGTCCTTAATAGTGATTGTGCCCTTAATGTATCTTTAATTCCTAAAGGCTAAATAAGGCTGAAACAAGGCTTGCATATTTTCGGGGGGTGGGCATTGGGGGGGTGGGCATAGATCTTCATGATACAAGGTACTACAAGGTATTACAAGGTACTACAAGGTACTACAAGGTACTACAAGGTACTACAAGGTAGTACAAGGCACTACAAGGTACTACAAGGTACTACAAGGTACTACAAGGTACTACAAGGTATTACAAGGTACAACAAGGTAGTACAAGGCACTACAAGGTACTACAAGGTATTACAAGGTACTACAAGGTATTCCAAGGTACTACAAGGTACTTCAAGGTATTACAAGGTACTACAAGGTACAACAAGGTAGTACAAGGCACTACAAGGCACTACAAGGTATTACAAGGTACTACAAGGTATTACAAGGTACTACAAGGTACTACAAGGTACTACAAGGTACTACAAGGTATTCCAAGGTACTACAAGGTACTACAAGGTATTACAAGGTACTACAAGGTACTACAAGGTATTACAAGGTACTACAAGGTACTACAAGGTACAACAAGGTACTACAAGGTACTACAAGGCACTACAAGGTACTACAAGGTACTACAAGATACTTCAAGGTATTACAAGGTACTACAAGGTACAACAAGGTAGTACAAGGCACTACAAGGTACTACAAGGTATTACAAGGTACTACAAGGTATTCCAAGGTACTACACGGTACAACAAGGTAGTACAAGGCACTACAAGGTACTACAAGGTATTACAAGGCACTACAAGGTACAACAAGGTAGTACAAGGCACTACAAGGTACTACAAGGTACTACAAGGTACTACAAGGTATTACAAGGTACTACAAGGTATTACAAGGTACTACAAGGTAGTACAAGGCATTACAAGGTATTACATGGTATTACAACGTACTACAAGGTAGTACAAGGCACTACAAGGTATTACAAGGTACTACAAGGTATTACAAGGTACTACAAGGTTCTACAAGGTATTACAAGGTATTACAAGGTACTACAAGGTATTACAAGGTACTACAAAGTATTACAAGGTACTACAAGGCACTACAAGGTATTACAAGGTATTACATGGTATTGCAAGGTACTGCAGAGACAACAGAGAGGAAGAAAGCGTCGAAAACAAATCAATGAAGCAGACAGTAGCACATCATCTAGCTCTTCAGATTCTTCAGCAAGCTCAGATGATCCGTGAAATGACAGCCAAAACAAACGTTGCGGCGTTGGAGAACGAGTCTACCAGTGAAAAACCAGCACGGGATTGGAGAACGAGATAGGAACACCCGTCATTTTCAGTTAATTGAGCCAGACAATAAATAAAATCCGTCGCTCAAATGATGTTCAATTAACTCAGGTCAAGCAAGCCTGAACTAAGAATCAGTGTGGTATTCAACGATTCATATGGGGTGATCCATAAATGGTGGTACCCGAAAATACCCGAACCAACAATAGCCATTATTCATACTGGGAAACGACCAGTTTATTGGGTGTGGCATTTTTGGACTAAGCCATATATGGTTCGAAATGGTTCACAATGGCTACCTACAAATTCCCTTGATCATGTTTGTCTAGCTGAGGCCAACCAAGCAATAATTCCTGCCCTCGAATATGATGGGTCAGTGTTTTTGAGGATGAAATCAACTGCCAATCTCCCGACATCCCAAGAAATGGACATGGTATCAGGGGACAGTTTGCCTTGTTTTGTTCCATGTTCACAGGGAATAAAGGCAAGGGACGAACATCATATATAATATGTACAAAGATTTCTCTGTAGACTTGCTCTGACTTGATTGCTACACTACATGTTTTATGTTGTTTCATCAATCATCTTTGTTCTATCAAAGGGTTTTTCATTGTTCATCATCTGGTTGCTACACTATCTTCATGTTTGTTTCCACCGGCGTTCGACAAAGCGATGATTTTCACGTCCTTTCTACTCACTCATTGCTGAAATCGGGGTGTCCCTGCCTGCTGGGATTCAGGTTTCGCAGCGTCCATCATGGCCTTTGCTGTCAGCGGGGGCGCCCGTGGGGTGGCGATCTTTGCGTAAGCTCTGAAGGTGATTGTGGAAGCGTGTGCGACAGGGTTCTAACATGGTGAAAATATGTGAAATCTCCAAGACTCCACGGAGGTTCAGGATTGACTCCGTATAAGTGACAATTTTGTGCTGAAATAGAGCTGTGGGTCAAGAGCCTGTACCCCTGGTGATCCCATGAATGACCAAACTAGCAGAGCTCTTGGGATGTTTGCCTTCCCATTTGTTGCTTGATTGACCCATGGCCATATGGTGGTTTCTCAAAATAGGGGTACCCCCAAATCATGCTTGTTCAATCATTTATACTAATGAACCAACCATTTTTGGGTGTTCCCTATTTTGAGAGACGCCCATATATCTATCAAGCTGCAACAGCAAGAGTCTCTTTGCAGGCCAGCTCCTGTCCAATGACACTGACCACAAGGCCTGCTTTGTTGTGATCAGTGCGGCCAAAGGAGGTTGGAGGCAGAGTAACTATAGATATTATGAGTAATTTTGAATCATTTGCCAAATCTCACAATATCTATATAATTACGAGGTTTGCCTGCTCCGATAGAGATTTGCCGTCCTGTTGGTACCGCTTTTATGGGTGAACTTGTGGGCAGCCCAGATTCTGCCCAAATGGGTATTGGAAGAATCAATTCCAGGAGGCACTGAAGTTTTGGTAGGGATTGTCACACTATGGTTGAAGATGATTGCCTATGGTCACCTACCAACGGCATTGCACCATGTTTCGGTGGAGATCAATCCCTTCATCCAGCGGACGACCGCAGGTCGACAGTCCAGTTCAGGGTCCAGCGGCCTGGGAGCCAAGTGACAGGTCGTGTTCAAAAGGATGCCATGGCCTTGTGAGGTGTGCTTGTATGTGATTGTAATCATAATATTCATGATCAGCTATATATAATTGTAAAAGTGTTGTGCATATATAGATATATTATATATTGTGAATGAATAAATGATATATAGATAATGAATGTCCAGCAATTTGCACGCACACTCTGAACAGTTTTTCAACTGAGGCAATGCCCAGCGTTGCCAGCGTCCCAAGGTGCCAGGGGTTGTGGTTGGGAACCGTTTGCATGTGGGCCAGCGCTCGCAGGCTAGCGCCCACTGCAGTACATGACATTCACTGTGGGATCAAGGGTTTCCCTTGTGCAATGGACATCAGTGCACCATGGAGCAAAAACCGTTGCCCGCTGGCGAGAGCTGGAGGCTGAATACCCAGGAATTAGTGTTCAATAGTGTTGACCATGTCTGTCATTTCGAGCATTTTTGCAGGTACCCAAACAGTGTCCTCACCCAAAGCCATCCACAGGTGGGCATGGTTTAACACACAGCCCGAAGCATGGACCGACAGGCTTTGCTCGGACAGCGCTGGTTCGGCGCTGAGTGGTGGCATTGGTATCAGAGCAGTGACCCAACGAGGCCACAACTTGGGTCACCTGAGTTCATGGTTTGATCCTGCTCGCCGGGGTCAAGAAATTTTCCCATGCTTGGATTGCTTGCTTGGAAAAGCCGAAATCCTTGTTTCAACATGTTGCAACCATCAGGAGGGTTGGCATAAGAATTTCCCATCCACCGTTTCGGAAATGCCAAAATGATCAAAATGGTTGCGGTTCCAGGATTCGGAAGCATCCACCAGCACCACCCCAGCACTTGGGAGAACACCCTGTTTTGTAAGCTGCTTGATGGCTGATCAACTAGGCGACAAAGATAAGGGAACAAGCAAAGCGAGTCTAATTGGCAGAAATGAAGAAACTGCTGCTTGGTGATGTTGAAAGTATATTTTAAATCATCATGTTTTGAATGATAAAAAAACATGTGTTATCATGTCTTATCATGTTTTTTTTGGTTTTTTATCAATCAAAACATGTTTGATTATTGATGATTATAAAAATCATGTCTTATCAATCAATCAGTTCTCTGGTTTCCATCCTTCAATGATTACCCGAGTCCACCAGCCTGGCAAGCTGAGACCACGAAATAGCAAGGGTTGATCCTTCGTTGTGACACCCGCTCGAGGCTGAGCACTGTGACACCAAGGCTCTCTGGATCAATCACATGGCGGCACTGCGGTGCAGACAGGGGTTTCATCCTCAAAAAATCCAGGGAGCCAAGGTGGCAGGTTTTTTTCTTCCGGATGTGAAAACATGACGAGTAAATTGAGTATAAATTACCAGTTAGAAATTACCAGATTGAGTAAATGACGAGAAGATGCAAGACCTGATTTACTGAAGTGACCGACAAAAACCGATTTCAAATCGCATCAAGAATGGTGCATCATCATAGGTTTACTTGCTGTTACAAGCTGCAGCAGATAGTAGCGGCAACAGCACGATGCGCTGTTGGCTGCATGACAAGGCTTGGCCATCCTTTCGACATCAATTCTTCCTTAGCAGCTGTGGTTTGTGGGTGCAGGCCTCAGGAGCAGTGCTAAAACAGCAACAGCGCTTGCCATCCTTACATGTTTCCCCCACACCCAAATCTGTTTGGTTGGTCAATGTCGCCATGATAACGACTTGGCACATTGGAAAAGTCCTGGTGGATATGACCCAAAAATGATGGTTGTTATCCGCATATATTATATACCTACCTTAGGTTTAAAGTGCCAAAGCCACATCCAATTGTATCCTTTGAGCAGGCTGGAATAGGCCATACATACTTTTGGGCAAACAATTCCCAATTGTCAACTGCCAGCTTACATAGATGGTATGTAACATTGCAAGATATGACAGATCGGGAACGGCTTGATGAATGTAGTGAACGACTGATTGGAACAGTTGATGGCTAGCAAGGAGGTTGGTCAATCACAGTTTGCGCTGACTTGATTTCAGTCTAGTACACCCACCAGTTCATCTTAATTCTACTGGTTGGTTGATAGGGGTGATCGAGGTTCCCACAACCGATTGTGATCGCTTTGCTGGCAATGATCATCCAGCCGTCGATTGTCAGATTCCGTTCTATTCTCTGTAGAATTTAAGTATGGGTCAAAATTATGAACCCCCAACATGGCTATTTACAATGGAATTCCACTACAAACCAATGGTTTTTTGGGGTACCACCATTTTCGCATATACCCATTTGGTGGTTTCTCAAAATAGGGGGGCCCGCAAATCATCCATTTTTTGAATCATAAACCAACCATTTTTAGGTACCCCTATTTTGAGAAACACCCATTTGATGGTAGATCGGTGTCCAAAGTCTTTGGATTGGTTTTCGGCTTTGGCGATCCCCCTTGCCACGCCGAAAACCTCATGCTTCTGGCCCAGGCCCGGCAGCTGTTGATGTGGTCGGTTGGTTTTGGGTTGCCTCAATCGTTGGGTGATCGATTCATATGATTTCATATGGATTCCCATGGATTCCCATCAGTTTGGGTTGTATGCCTCCCGTGTCCTGGACATGTCGCTGAAGCAGCTGGGTTTAACATGCATCGCAGCTGGTTTTCCATGGCGATTCTCCAGTGATGCAGTACTGGCAGCTCCGCTTTGCAGTTGGTTCTTCTAATCCCCACTGCTTCTACCTTATTATTTGTTAGGATTGTCCCTTTGATCCCCATATTTCATCCGGCCTATCGATCAATAATTGAATAACGTTGATCACTACGGGTAATGATATCGATCACTATGGATAGATTGATCATTCTCAACTATCATCTACGATTCACTATGGATAGATTGATCATTCTTATACTTCCTATAAGTTGCCATATGTATAGGGCATATTTTGGGATCCCATCTTCATCCTGCAGATCTTCACCGGCGCGGCCCACGGCCTTTAGGTGGCGGTGTGCTCGGCCATCGTTGCATGGCAGACCACCTCCAGGGCGGTGAGCGCCTTCGAACGCCCCTTGGGCTCGCCTCGTGCGGCTGGTCATGGTTGGTTGGTTGGTTGGTTGGTTGGCTGGTTGGTTGGTTGGTTAATAAGCCTGGTTAGTAGGCATTAATAAGCAAGAAGATCATGGGGATATACCAAATACAACTGGTTCGTTGCTTGGTCGGTTGGTACATGGATGGTTGTTTGGACATGGCGGGTCATTGTTTCATGGTTTCATAGTGACTGGTCAATTGGTGATTCAATGGTAGATGAGTGATGGCTTAAGAGTTCGTAAGGGCTAAATGATATTTGATGATGATGGGAGAGAAGCAACCAGCTGAAGGTTCCTTGCGGTGCAATTTGCTAATCGTTCTTTAAGACGGATATGTAAAGGCACCATTTTCCATCCGCAGCTACAGTGTCAAATGAGTTCGCCTGTTTACAGCCAAACACAGTTTTCGAGATTTCCATTTGCCTTGTGCCGCAATGGAGGTGCGCTTCCTTGCGTCAGGTGAGATAGTGGCAGTTCTCGATGCAGAAGGGAGATCAGCTAAGACCTTGAAGCAGACCTTGGCAGCTAAAATTGGAGCCTCCAGATTCCGGCAGCGGTGGTTCTTGGAGGGCGATTCCCATGAGATTTCGGATGATGAGGTTTTTACTTCAGTTCCAGCCAAGGTGCAGCTGGTGATTTTAGATTTTTTGCCGCGTCATGTCTTGCAAGACAAGGCCATGAGACAAGCATCCCATCGAAATGATTTGAGATGTCTCTCCCTGCTGCTTGAAGAGCCCAGGAATCCCAACGTCCAGGACATACAAGGCCGAACGCCATTGCACATTGCTGCTGAGATGGGGCATATGGACATTGCCCAATTGCTGCTGGAAGCTTGTGCAGCCCAAGATCAGGCCAGAGATGATGGTGCAACGCCACTGCTCGTTGCTGCTGAGATGGGGCATGTGGACATTGCCCGATTGCTGCTGGAAGCTGGTGCAGCCCAAGATCAGGCCAGACACGATGGCACAACGCCACTGCTCGTTGCTGCTGAGAAAGGTAATGTGGACATAGCCCGGTTGTTGCTACAAGCTGGCGCAGCCAAAGATCAGGCCAGAAACGATGGTTCAACGCCTCTGTTGTTTGCAGCTGCGCAGGGTAACCTGCACATGGCCAGGTTGCTGCTGGAAGCTGGCGCGGGCCCAGATCGTCCAAGACACGATGGTACAACGCCTCTATTCTTTGCAGCTATGACCGAGAATTTTGCCGTCGCGAGGTTGCTGCTAGAAGTTGGCGCAGCCCCAGATCAGGCCAGAGAAGATGGTGCAACGCCTTTGTTCTTTGCAGCAATGAACGAGAATTTTGCCGTGGCCCGCTTGCTGCTTGCGGCTGGCGCTAGCATGGATGTTGCTCAAGACTTGGCATTTGGCAATGGCTATGTCCAAATGTGGAGCGGCTGAGACCTATCCTGACTACCTGATCGGACGGTCCAACGCTGCTTGCTTTCCGCGTTCCCATAGCTACTGCACATGAACCATTTTCATGACCAGCAGCTGGCACCCTTGGATGCAGAAAGCAGAAAGCGAAAAGTGTTTGCTGAGCTGGGTCATGTTTTCAATGCTTGGCTGGCTGCCCCTGCTTATATAGCATACTTGGATGTGATGCAACTATCAAAACACCTCACCTCAAAATGCTGAAACAGCGGCTTTGGCAAAAACGAGGTCAAATCCCACTTTTTGGGGCGATCTTTTGCATAATTGGTCAACAGCCAAAACAGACAAAGATGTAATTTCAGCGTTCGAAGGTCTAGGTACTGATAATTGTCAGCTGGTTGCTGTTTCGTGGTGCTCCCAAAAAATTCATCCAAAGTTCCCGATCTTTTCAGGAAGGAAACTGCGTAGATGTAGCCCCCCATGCATGTTCAGGCATTTGTTGATCGGTCAACTTGAGTTTGCCAGAGGATTGCGTCATCCTTTTTTACCCACGGCGTTAGATACCCCCATATATCGCCCATTTGTTAGATACAATCGTCGCAACAAAGAAATTCGAAGCTGTTGGCTCTTGGAGAGCATCCGATGTAGTTGGATGTGGTGATCGGAAGGATTCGGTGAAGAAGGGATTGGTCCATGGTGGCACGGAGCAGTTGAAAGCACGAAGCTGGAGACGTTGATTGGTTTACTGGTCGGTGATTTGATTGACATGTTTATTTTCCTTACTAGTATTACTCGTACCAATGGTTAGTTGGTGGACAAGCATATTTTTCATAGGGGTGGTTCCAGTTTGAGGCTTTCTGGAGATGATAGCCAACAAAGAAGCAAAAACCGTTGGAAAACCGTACCAAACGACGGTCAGTTGATGGTGTTGATTAGCCTGGCGGTATGGCTGGGTTGCCGCCGGGAAACGATTTGGGTGGCCAAAATAGTCATGGATGGTTCTACTTTGAATAGTCACCGATGTATGGGATCCAATAGTAAGTCTTGTTCGGTTCACGAGGGGCACTAGAAGCAAGCAATTCCTACTGATACCGTACCCACCTACCGTGCAGATATTGGCAACAAACAGGTTAATTTGCAACTAAAAGGTTAACTGGAAATTTCAGGGGTCCCCTGTTTGGGATGTGTCAATTCACTTATTTGTTTGTTTGAAGAAGAAGAAGGCATATATTGTATAACCAAGCACCATGAACGGACAGGTCTTTACAGGACTTCTCAAATAGGGCAGGGTGAAGGTTTAAGCCGATTGAATCCGACGGAATTTAAATACATATATAAATATAGTTAAATACATATTGGGATGTTTGACTGTAGAACAATGCAAATCCGAACACGGTTTATTGGAACGCCAACCCAACTTGGCACTGCTTCGGAGTTTTTTTTATGGACAGCTACATATGCAGAACTGAGGCATGCACTTCGAAGTGATTCGAGTCTTCGCGTATGGCTTGTGGCAAACTCAGGGCTCTCAGCAGTATCAGCAATGGCGACGCCGTCAAGACCTATGTCATGGAGTACCCCTCAATGATTGCATGCCATGATCTTTGGAAAGTTGTGTGGATTTCGGAGTGAAAACGCTGGTTGGTGGTCTGATTCACATTTTGCTGTATATTTTCACTGAGATATATTAACAAATGGTTGGTTGACAAGCATATTTTTCCTGACGGGGTGGTTCAACCACGAACCAGCCTTGGTTGTACGTGGAGGTAGCACAGCCATCAGCACCTGAGCTCAGGCTGACGTGTGTGACCACTGGGCTGGGTGCCGTGCCATTCCTGGTTGTTTGGCGCTCAGTGGTGCAGCCCACGGCGTTTGTTCGCGCAGCTGGTATGACTGATGGTCATTTAGGGGAGCCACCAACCAGTGATGATTGTGAACCCATGATTATAAATTAATAGTAATTAACCATATTAACCACCAATTGACCACCACTAATTATGAACCAGTAATGATGAGCCATTATTAACATCTTATCAACCATTATCCACCACCAATTAACCATCAATTAGCCACCAATTGACCATCAATTGACCACCCATTAACCACCAATTAACCAGCTGTTGTGGTGTTGTTATTGGCTGCTAAAAGCCAGCTGCTAAACCAATCAATTGACCATCAATTGACCACCCATGAACCACCAATTAACCATGGCTGCTAACCGCCAGCTGGCAATGTTGGTGTTGACCACGCCCCGCCCAGGTGGTCCCTGGACCTTTGGGCATGGGCTTGGCAGTCGCAAATGTCAGCGCCAGGGAGGAAGCAGCCAGGGGTTGTTATATGGCGAGCTGGGTCAAGAAGTTAACCAACCAACCAATGGTGAACTAGCTGGTTAATGGTTCATGATAGGGGGTAATAATTAACAATAGTCGTGGATATACTGAATATATATGGCGATGGGTCAATATTAACCAACCAACAATGGGGGATAGTAACCACCAAACTATATGGAAAACAAGGGTTAATGATAGGGGAACCAGGGATACCGGGTTTTGACCCACAGCCATATGTTGGTGTCATGGTGGTTTTCCACTTTTGAGAATGGTAGGTTTAAACCAGCCCATGCTTGCTTTCATTTGGTTTCTCGAGTCGTAGGGGTACCTGATAATGGGGATTAACAGGGGATAGTCAGCAACAAACTTGTGGTAAAACAACTACTATACGAGGGTTTACCACTATAAAAGAATGGTAGGCTTACAACTGTAAACGAGCATTAGTGGATGATTTGGGGGGTCCTCTATGAGAAAGCACCGTATGATTAGATGTTGATGCACGATTTATTACTATAGATGGTCAGTATTGGATGATTTGGGGGTACCTCTATTTTGAGAAAAAAATATATCATGACATATTTCATGGTATATCCTCAGAAGTGGTTGCTATTCTCTTTCGATGTTCTATTCATATATAGTCATATAATGTCAGATAGTTATATATTCATAACTATAATAACTAGCATTATTTGAAATTGTTTAGATATCCAATTGTTCATTTTTAGCTAATCATACATATAACATAATGATGTATCTACATTTCATCATTGCTATTCAAACAGTATTGTTGTTGCATTGTCCAATCATTGCTGTATCACATACACTAATTATTATTGTCGATTTGTATCGTCATTATGCTGATTGTTCGGTTATGAATTGCCTTTCCAAATATAACCCTCGATCGTTCTTAAATCGTTGTATCCTGTTGGCAGTCTATAGAATATCGCCTATCGCTGTTATACCCCTTAAATGATATAGTTGATATATTTGCCCCTTTTTCAAAAATACCCCTTAATAGTTATAGTCCCCCTTAATTTAACCTTGTCAGTGATGTACCATATACCTCTCAAGTGATATACTCACTTGACTATTGATGGTTTGAACAAGTAAATGCAATTGATGATTGCAAGTAAGATATCACAGTTGTTAGTTTTATACATTATGTTCAATATACTACTTGATGTACATAATACCTTAGTGTTATACGTATTACTTATCTAATATCTCGACATTGTTCTCGGCTATGGATGATATCCCACGAATATGGATATACAAAATACTTATTGATAATACTTTAGTGATATACTAGTATATTCTTTCAATATCTCAACATACTGTATGGTGGTTTCTCAAAATTGGGGACCCCAAAAAATGGTTGGTTTATTACTATAAATGACTAGTAATGGATGATTTGGGGGTACCCCTATGGCTTGGGAAACCACCGTATATTCTCAGGGTTCTCAGCTGCCTCCCTACAAAAAAAATCAAAAAAGCCAGGCCGTAGCTGCCGGAATGATGCTGGCAGCTTCTGTATCCATGGTCTTTGAGGTGCGCGCTCAGGATCTCCCCCTGAGGGGTTGCGGAATGGTTGGTCAAGGGTTGGACCATGAGTAAGGCTAGGCCAATGTTGGCTGATGATGACTGATGATGATTAATAGTTGATGATGTCATGATGATGACTGATGATGATTGATAGTTGGTAAATGGTTGATCAATGGTGGCTGATGTTGATGCTGGATGGTGGTTAAATGATTTGCAATTGATTTGATTAGTTGTGGTTACTGGTGATTCATTGGCTTGTGGCGGTTAAGTGACGGTTCATGGTGGTTGACAGTGCTTAATGGTTAAGGTTGCCCAATGGTTCATGAGGGATACTGGTTCATGCTTGATGGTTCGTAAAGGCCAATAGCGAATGATGGCAATTGATTCCACTGTAACCAAGACTCGTAGGGCATCAAATCCATAGAATAACTCATGATCATGGCGAAAAATGGTGGTAATGAATCTGAATTGCTGCTTAGAAACAACGGATCGTGGTTACTACTACCCAAAGCCCTGGTTTAGAATTGGGAATGCCGTAGAATCAAAGCATCTTCGGGAGGCCAGGGGGATCCAATATGCGCTTACCCATAACTGTTCGTCCAATTCACCTTGAGCCTCGATAACGGCTTGGTGAGAAACTCATGTCCTAGAGCTTCATAGAGCTTCGAGTCCCTCATGCAATCGCTCTCAATTTGTGGCCTGGTGCTTTCAGCCCAACCCTTCGGCCATTCCCAACATCTTGGCGTCGGTGTGTTTGATCTTAACCATGGAAATAAGTACTTAACCAATATGATTACTTTAACAATATTGATTTGATATGACTACTTAACCAATATGCCAACAATACTAACCCTGGTGATAACTACTTCATACTTCTTCCCTCGAGTTCCCTTGGCATGTCGTGCGTAGATCGCCCGGGCGAGGCACATGAGCATTCCGGTCCCTTGGATTGGCAGGTCTTTCTGGGCCTGGCAGCCGCTGGGTCGCAGCAGCAAGCCACGGTGAACCGGTGGGGGAACGCCATGATTGGCCATGATGAAACATCATTATATGAGCATGTGATTGGCATATGGTTGGCATCAGCATGTGATTAGCAATATGATTAGCATGTGATTGGCATGTGAGTAGCATATGACTAGCATGTGATTGGCATGTGAGTAGCATATGACTAGCATGTGATTGGCATGTGAGTAGCATATGACTAGCATGTGATTGGCATGTGAGTAGCATATGACTAGCATGTGATTGGCATGTGAGTAGCATATGACTAGCATGTGATTGGCATGTGAGTAGCATATGATTAGCATATGATTGACTATCATGAACGATTAGCATATGACTAGCATGTGATTGGCATGTGAGTAGCATATGATTAGCATATGATTGGCTATCATGAACGATTCTGAATCGTAATCAGTCAGTGTTAAGTTGTTAGCCACTGTTATCGACCATCATTACCAACCGCAACGTGATTCGCCATTACTAGTTATCATTTCATTGGCTATCATTTCATTATCCTTTTATTACACGTTGTGAACCACTGTTATTATCAGCACCTATCAACCATGATTCGCCATGGTTGCCTCATCACCAGAGCATTTTAATCATTTTAAACCACAATTTGTCAATATGGCCATGCTTTGCGAATCATTCGCCATGAAGGTGAGTTTGCCATGGAAGATTGGTTAGCCATGGTTCGAGTGTACAACTCCTAGCCGTGACAGCCCACCAGTCGTGTGCCATTCCGAGGCCGGAGCCCTCTTCATCCGCGCCAGTGAGGCCCTCCACGGTGCTGAGGAGGAGGAGGTGCTGCTGGGCCCCTGGGAAGGATGGTATCAAGGGGGCTATAGCTATCCCTGGTTGAGGGAGAACCGGCACCAGCCGACCTGGGTTGGCTACAGGAGTAGGGTATGGCAACCAGCGCTAAGCAACCTGGTTCCCTTGCTGTTTGGTGGGTTTGATTGGCTTTTTTGTCTAAACAGACCAGGGGATTGGATGGCTTCCTGTGGACATGCGCATGTTTTTGGGATGGGTTGTCGCCACTATAGGCAGGAATGATTAGCAACAGCATTTGTTCTTAATGTTTGTTGAAATAGAAGCTATAGTGGTCAATGAGAAACAATTGCTGCATGGTCAACAGCCAACAGTGGTCAATAACACACTATCACCAGCAATACCCAACTAGTGTCAATCATGATTAGGTTGAGAATGGTTGATATGCAGCTTATCATGGTTGATCAGTTTTGATAAGGGCAAACAGTGGTGAGGGATCGGGGATATCAACAAACAGGATCAAATGCCAAGCTTTCGTGCAGAAGGACCGTTTCATGCACTGTCCAAGACGCTGAAGAGAAATGGAAGATATCAGCCATGTCGGCATACGCAGATGATTTGTGATGTGACATGTTATACCCACCGGCCTTCAGCCATGTTGACTTTTGCCGTATCTCCTGTCCAGAAAACGTTGCATTGCTCAGGAAGAGGGGATTGCTGCGTTGCATGATGCCCTGCTTGAGAGGACTGTTGCTGGTCATCAGTGCGTCAATGACATGAGCAGTATCAGAAATCACCACAGCGCGCTTGTAAGCATCTCTAAAATACTGAAGCCCCCGATAACCACCGAATAGTTTCAGAAAGCGCACAAAGGGTTTGGACACACTGCAGACATGGAGCATAGTGCCAAAGAAGGAGCAGCAGAGACAGCCATCCGAAAGCACTGCTTAAAGTTCAGGTGGTGTTTGCACAGCAAGCGATGCAACCGAATCTAACACTTTTTTGAGCAGCGCCCTTTAGTGCACAGACTTGGAGACTGGCGATTCAACATGTGCTAGACCCAGTATCAGGTTTGTGTCGCCAAAGTATTGTGATCATCGGTGTATGCCGCAAGGAAGCAGTGGAGAAAGGCAATGCTGATCTTCACTGTGATGTTCAGAGCTCAGCAGCGCAAAAGAGTGGTCAGTTCACCACTTCTGGTTGGGCCCAAGAGGTTCTATGCTATGCTGCATGTATATCTATGCATGCCATTTATTACATGTGTGCATGATTGCCTATACAAGGTAGAGAGAAACAAGAACCCACACAACGCTATTCTTGTTCTATCAAATCTGTTTTTGCTTAGAGCACTGAAAGCAATGGGTCTAAACCACCAAAACTTCTTTCTGAATTTTATTATTGAAGGCCGAGGTGACTATGTCAGTTACTGTTGACTTAATGATTTGGGGTGGTCGGGTCGAGTTTAACCATACCAAGTGTATCTCTAGATTCAGTTGGTGGTTTCTCAAAATAGGGTTACCCCAAAATGGTTGGTTTGCTAAAAATGACTATTTATGAATGATTTAGGGGGTCCCGTATTTTGAGAAACCATCAGTTCACCGATCAAAACAGCTCAGTTGGCAGCATTTGGTCATGGCTGCCATGGCTGCGGCAGCCCAGCCCTCAGGTTTTGCCACTCGGCCGCTGAAGGCATTGCCGTGGGCGTGGCCTTCAGCAGGTGCGCAAGCGCGCTTGCGCGCGCAAGCAGCCGCAAAGGGGCGTTGCCACTGGTGGCCTCGGAGCAAATGAGTCAAGGCGATTAACATGACATTTGGCTTTGGTTAGTGGTTGATAATAGGGGATAATATAGCAGCAATAGTAGTGGATGTACCAGCTATATGGCGAGCTGGGTCAAGCTCTTAACCAACCAAACATGGCTTATAATGACCAACCAATAATAAGGAAAACAATGGTTAATGATAGGGGAACCAGGGGTACGGGGTTTTGACCCGCTGCCACATTTGGCTTTTGGTATTCAAACAGTTCCCATGACTTCAATAAGTTTGCTTTTAGTTGTTTCTATGTAAATCAATGATTCTGTTTCGCCTGACAAGGATATACACTCTGTACACTCTGCATGCATCCACATTTGCTGGGACTATAGCCTCACTTTGTCCGATCTGTTGGAACTTTCAAGCTCATCCAGCTCATGAGATTGTGAATGCATGTGTTGATCAGCATCAAAAGACCAGTGATTGGCAGTTTTTTGAGGAGGCAGGATTTGCCATGCAATTGGTATGATGTTGAACGGTGTTATCTAACTCTACCAGTTAGAAGCACTCCTCATATATAGTTGATAAAGAGCGTGAACTCGCTAATCAGCTCTCTTCATCATCAGCTATTGCAATTGTTCAACTTGTTATTGCCATCTTTTACAAGTACCTACGAACCAACTAGTTGGTGCATTTCTGACTTTAGCCGGCCAGGCAGTTGAACCATGAGTTTGGCATCTACATTTCACTGCTCCTTGCTGCGGGGGTCCTAGACACTGTGAGCCATTCCTGGGTTCGCAGCTGCGAATGCGAGCTGGTGGAACAACTCATGGGTCGTCCCCGACTTGCGACAAACGAAACGTCAACATCAGCCCCATGAACGAGATACCAACTGTAGTTCATAGTTCAAGTTGGATATGTCGGACGTACAATTTGGGTTCATGTTCAATCATGGGGATGTGTACCCAGTTGACGAGCAGATTGTTGGCTGTAAACCAATATCAACGAGGGTTGGTTCGGGTTGGACACATTAAGATACATTTAGAATGAGCTTTCGTTCTGAACCGTTGCTGCTCTTTTCTGGTGATTGTTGCTGTTTGGTGGTGATAACGGTTTCTGGTTGTTGTTGCTGGCTGCTTAATTAAGACTGTTGCTTAATTCTGTTGGTCATTGTTGGTGGTTGTAAATGTTGTAGTCCAGCAATATTACAACCATATATGCTGCTTAATTCTGTTGGACATTGCTGGTGGTAGTAAAATATGCTACTACTCATTTTTTTTGCTGCAGTACATCCAACAATGACCAACAGAATTAATTGTTGGTTATAAATATATGCATTGTTGTAAAATAATTGCTACTGCTGCATATGTTTGTTGCTGTTCAGAACCCACCAATCGCACGCCTTGGGAGCCGCCAGCCATGGCATGGACTGCCGCTGCTTGAGGTGCACAATGTGCCCGAGGGCTTGGCTGTGGCACTGGTGCTGGTCCCCCGCGCCTTGGCAGACGCAGCGGGCCGGGTGCGTTGCGTTTACCGTTGCGTCGTCACGTGGTGGCTCAGGAATGGTAGGCGTAGTGGTAAGCAAAGGTGAATCATAGTGGTTAATGATCATGAATGATATAGATATGATATAGATATGATGTACAGTAGTGGTAATAATATAGTGGTTGATGATCAAGAACGAATGTTGTCAATGGTTTTATCATCGTTCTTGATGATAATGGGTAGTGATAGTTCATGTTAATGATGATACAACAATAACTTGGTTCTATGTTGTTATGCAATGGTGAAAGATGTGAGCAAACATCAGTAAAAGTTGTTAGTTATATTTTTGCAATGAAAGCGCTTCATGAACAACTATTAGTCATCTTGTTGATGATAGCTGATGATTGTTGATGATTGGATAAGAATGGCAAGTGATGTGTCAGTGGCTCATGGGAGATCCAGGAGTCCGTCTCCCCCAGTAGTTTGCGGTAGCTGGTGACTGTTGTGGATTTGGTGGGGTAGATCAATCGGATCTATAGCTACTCGATGGGTTCTTGGGACTAGTCGTTGTGTTAAACTGCGAAACTTTGTTCACCTTGAGGCGGTCCAGGAATCCATGGATTCTGAAACTCACCAGGCTGTGGGTCAAAACCCCGTACCCCTGGTTCCCCTATCATTAACCATTGTTTTCCCTATAGTTTGTTGGTTATTAACCACCATTTTTGGTTGGTTAATATTGACCCATAGCCACCAGAATTTCACCAGGCAAGTGCTGTTTTGGGGTAGCCATGCCATGGAAGTAGCCTGGACCCAGATACCATCAGCAGCGTTGCCAGGTGGTGTGTCCGCTACCCTGACGGCACTCATCGCCATCTTGACCAGCGTCCCACAGCCGGTCCTGGTGCGCCCAGCTGCTCCGCCGAAGTGCCGCCATTTTTCCGAAAAAGAATGGGAGTGGTTGGAAAGTAAGAGGTTTGTGTGATATACTTTTCAAGAAATGCATACTATATCCATCTATATCCATCTATATCCATCTATATCCATCTATATCCATCTATATCCATCTATAGGATATAGATGTAAGGATATACTATATCACACAATCAGTAAGAGGTTTGTGTGATTATATCCATCTATATCCATCTATGTCCTATAGATTGTCGTACTGGTAGTAAGTGGCATGAACCTTTTAAGATTTTATACCGTGTTGTCGTATACTGATAGAATTCAGCTTAACGGTTTTCCCATCAGGGTATCTATTCCCCTGCACGGTGCAACAACCAGTTTCGACCACCTAGACGCCGGAGGCTCTGGCTGCGTTCCTGTTTGTGGAGGCGGCAATGGGTCCAGTGTTCCTCCCCAGGTGATTCTCGACATGAAAAAAAGCACCTTGTGAAGCATCATGAAGCTTGATGATTCGCCATCATTAACCAGTCATCTTGTTTATCATCATGGTTACGGCATGCTTTGGTTTAAACATAACATGCTATACCTGTAGCCATGATGGTACCATTAGAAACCATATTAGTCACGACTAACCATGAACCATTGATCACATTTCGTGAGCTAGGTCCTGGCTTCGTCAATGACTCATTTCAGCTGAAAGGGGGTCCATAGCGTTCACATTTTTTGGCGCTTTCTGGGGGGGCACTCCCAGGGGGTTGAATCTGGGGAGGAATTTTCACTTAGCATGAAGTGAAGCCATCCGAAAGGACTCAGAATCTCAAAGATGCTACAAATGGCTCATATTAAACCCGGATCCTATTGACAGATGGTTATTACCAATCAACCATTATTATATATACCCAACCAGCATCGGCTCCTGCAGATTTCCAGATGCTGAGCCAGTGCTGCGGTCGCAGGTCTTTCAAGGCCTTCTGCCCATTGGCCTGGCATTTTCTGCAGGACGGGGCTGTGAGAGATGGCACCTGTGGGAGTGATAGGGGAAGCAGCCGAGTCGTTTGGATCTCCGTCCGCAGCCCGGCCCGGCTTCTCCACGCAGAATCGACCTTTTTGTTGTGTTTGGGTTGCCCTGAAAGCATGAAATCTCTGAGAATTTCTTGTAGCCCTGAGTCAAGTAATGGTTCTCCATTTTCTGGTGTTGAGTCATTGCACTTACGCAGATTGAAATCACATGCATGGCTTTCCCTTTCGACTTCCTGGTTGTGTTGCGTTGTAATTTGTACAGTATGCGTTGTTGGCAAAGCATGCGACCCTCCTGGAAGGTGCCATGGTCTACGTTTGCTTGCATGAGCTGTTGGTGGAGTCCATGGAACAGTTGGGAGTCAGCAAAGCGATGCTGGTGGGATCCTCAGGGGATTTGGGGTGCTCATGGTCCATGATGGGAACGGGTTGTTTATCCATGCCTGTCATGTGTGGGGCATTGGAGTTCTAAACTTAAACCTATGGCATGGCTGACAGGATAGCCACAAGGTACTTTTCGATGCTCACAATTCATGGTGGGTTCCTGGATTTCCATGTCGCGAGCTACTTCTGGTGTCGTCATCAAAGTTCAATTATTGTTTTCTTACACTGGAGGATGCCGGAAGCCGTGCCAAAGCAATTCTAAGACGGCTATGAACTCCATCCTGAATGGGTTCTCAAATGTTCTCAAAATGGTACGCATTAAGTTAACCCATGAATGGTACAGCTATTCACTAGACCTTGGAAGACTTGGAAGTTGTTCTTTCTCTTTCAGAAGGATAGTCATCCTGGTCATATTTGGCAAGTACGCAGCTTGATGATCAAAGAGCTGTTTGATCGCATCTCCAGCGTTTTCGGAAGCACGCACCCAGACGGGAATTGAGAGTCACCGATTGCCGATTTTCACTGCTCCTGCAGTAGTGGAAGTGCTCCATGGGCACTTGGCATCCTGGGCCCAAGCGAAGTAGTTAGCCTTAGCCACTATTATGTAGATTTGTTAGTGCTGATAAACCACTACTATAAATACTAACAGATCTATAGAATAGATAACTATTGGCCACTAGATACTCTGGTAACATGGTAACAGATCTATAGTTTATAAACCATTATAAACTATAAATACTAACCATTACTAACAACTAGCAACATCTATCAACAATGATAAACCAGTACAAGTTCGAAATGCTCAGCTTGAACAGTAAGCCATTACACACTATAAATATGTGCCATGATTAATGATTAATGATAATATAGCATATTAGCCACTATGAATAGCTATATATGTCTATTAACCATCATTATCAACATCTATTTATACCACTATTAGCAATTATTAACCATGTCTATTAATCATTATGTCTATTCATTATTATGTCTATTAATAGGTCTATGAACCATTATTGACTACTATTATTGACACATTTACCACTATTGATAACTTATCCTGAAGCATATAACCGCCATAAACAGCCCCAGCATAGCGGCTCGAGGCTTCCTCCCTGTCCTTCCTCACCATGTCAGCATGCATTTTTTTGTTGCAGTCCCAAGCTCAGGGATACACTGCGGTAATAGGAAAACCACAGGAGAACCATAGGAAAACCACGGGAGAACCCCAGGAAAACCACGGGAAAACCATAGGAAAGCAGGAAAACCACCATACTTATCCAAACTTTATAGAAAAAAGAACTGGGAAACCATCCATCATTGAATGAGAACCTACTAATGCGCATTTCTTTGAGGTTTGCTTGCAACGGTTCATGATGTGCTTATGCGAAGGATGAACTTCCACGCAATTTTCCTTCAGCTTTGGAGTGCTCTCGAGCAGACTGAGGTCCCTGACGGGTGTTTAAGATCCCTGCCCATGGCGAAGACGGCCATAACTCGATTTTTTTCCGGCGCACCCAATGGAGGCGCGGATGTTTCACTGGACCTCCGCCGGTTGAACCTCAACACGTGGGCTGTCCATGAACTGCAGTACCCGTTCCAAGATGATTATTTTGATCCCGCACCCGTTCCAAGATGATTATTTTGTTTGTTTTGACTTAAGAAATCCTTTGGTTTCAGGTGTATCATGGACACCCCATTCTGGCGAAATGGCCATTGGCCATGGCAGAAGCCCATTGCATGCAGCTGAACCCAGCCAGTGGTCCAGTGCTCCAAAAAATTCGCCGTCCAAAGCAGCGGTCACAATTCGAATTCCCCTGGCCTGGAATGGTGGTAACATGTGGTAACAATGGCCGGAAGAGTTGCCTGGCATTTCTACTTGACTTCATCATACTTTGTCCATGTCACGACAGGTTTTGTTGGTAACCCAAATCATGCACTCATTTGCTTGGGGTGCAAGGAAGATAAGTTTTTTGTAAGTGCAGTGTCAATATTTGTTGGTTCCGTTGATGTTTCCAACACAGGGGATCGACTTGTCAATATGGTTTCTTGCTCCGTTTCCGCGCATCAGATTGCTGCGGAAGTTAGCTTCACCACTTGGGGTGGTGCTGTGTGTGGAGGCGAGGATCCAACAGGCTGAAAGTCATGGCATGCCATGGCGGTTTTTCAAGATGGGAAATGATCAGAGACTGGTTGGTGGTACCCCCTTCTAGAAGCTGTTTCTAGAAGATCCATGACGAACCTGTTCTTTTTTATCTTAGATCTAATTGCGTTTTTTCCAAGAGAGACGTGTATTCATGTTTCCCAGGGGAAGACCGGCAACGGGTGGACGGTATTCTCTGCTGCTGGACCGAATTCCCACATCCCATTGCGAAGCATTCACGGCAGAGCCATTTCAAGTGGTGTTGACGATTGAACCGTAGGAGAGAGCACTTGTTCAGACCGCTCACCGCTCCATCCTTGTGCAGAAAGCTGCTGCGGTCCTTAGATTCTGGAGTTGCACTGCAGAAGTGGATGATTTGGCATCAGCAGCCTTCACTCCCCTCCATGGTTGACTTGGTGATATTGGGTGGGGTTGCTGGCGGTTACCAATGACTCATCTGAAATTCTCCTGGCCCCCGCAATCGATCGCTTGAACAATCACGGGATGAGGACTACTCCTTGGTATATCAGAGGTGTACCAAGTCTCGGGACTCACCCTTCCATGCTGGTGAGCTGTAAAGATGAGATCAGAAGCTGTCACTTTTGGGGGATGTCAACCACGGGAAGAGAGGGTTCTCCTTGTTTGTTTTAAAGGGTGCTGACAGATGATCTAGTATGTCTAATACTAGAAGTCTATTTGTGACATCCTGCTCTTGGTTGCTACAGCTATTCTTGTGGCATGGAAGGAGTGTCAAGAATGGTGAGGCTGGTATTCACCTTTGCAACAAACCACTCAACATGTTCCGACAACGACAAGGATTCGGATAACATGTGTTGTGATTCCTCGAAATACTCTCAAAAATAGTCAAGCATGCATGAAGAATTCCAATTAATTCCTGATGATGAAGTCCCATTACATTTTGTTGATGATTCATGATGCATACTTTTGCTGAGACTGTGCTTGTAAAACGAATCCGCGATAGTGTCTCTGAGTCTTGGCTTAAAGTGTCGCAGCAATCAATGAAATTCAATGAAGCTCATCCTGAGTTTGGCAGTTGGGCACGTGAACAAGCAACCGCTTCACCATTGCCAAACCAGAGAGCAATAACATGCAAGCGAAGTTGAAGATTCTGGTTGTTGCAAAGCAACGTGCATCTTCTTTAATTGACCAACTGATGCATGATAGATCGGAGCCTCAATCATTCTGATCTCTTCACCCATGGCATAGCACAATATGAGAGGAAAAGTATAGGAACTTGTTCAGGATGCAAAGATATGCAAAGCCCAACGAGGAGTTGTTTCAAGGGGAACCAGATGAATGGTCGACCCAGCCATAGCTGGTTGCTTCTGTTTGGTTTAGAGCTCTCAACAATGGTCATTCATATCTTCAGATGCTCGTGACGCACCCAGCCTGATGCTTCATGCCGTGTGAAGATGCGCCGAGGAGTGAGACTTGTGTTGAAGCTGGCAGGTCATGTCACCGCTCATGCAGCGCTTCTGGGAGCTTTGATCTTGGAACCAATGGACTCTACAGCTGTAGTGGCCATATGTGGCCATGTATCTCAGTGTTGCATGTACTTCTCCTAGCATGGCTATAGTGGCCATATGTGGCTACATAGCATGCGTTAGTACAGACTATCCTGGGCGCCAAGGAATGCCACAGAATGAGACACGAAGCGAGCTGGCAGCTCCATAGCACCATCACCGCCAGGACCGGAACCTTGGAGCGGCAGCTCCGGAAGGCGCAGCATTTTCATTGGGGTATCAAGGGTCGTCCTCGAGGTCCAAGGGTCAGATTTGGCCAGCTGGGTCAAGCTCTTAACCAACCAATTTCATGGAGGATAAGGTCACCAACAAACTATAGGGAAAACAGCCTGGTTGATGATGGGGTAACCAGGGGACAAGGTTTTGATCCATAGCCATTTGGGGGAGGAACCTTGTGAGTGTCGGGGGGAGAAGCGATTGGTCATTGGTCTGTTGAATTGATGGACAACAATTGCACAGTGACCATGGCTGCTTTTGAGGGCGCCCCATGTACCCATCGGCGGCTCAAGGCCTGTGCTGAAGGCCGACTGGAAGATGCCATACAGCTGTTGTCACAGGCGCTGACAGCTCGCACGAGCCGAACGTGGTCAAAAAGGTTGGTTGTGAACAAGGCACCTATTTGGGGTATCAAAAAAAGGTGGTTAGCTGTCAACAGGCCGCTGGCAGGGTTTTGAAAAATTCCCTTTTCCATTGGGCATGACGGGTTTTTAAGTTAATTGTGCTTAGTCCACCGCAATCTTGTATTCATTACACATGAAGATCAAGCTAGTGTGTGTGTGTGTGTTCTTTTGTGTTCAAAAACAAAGATAGATTCCCATTTGAAAAATCAGGAACATCACTGGAAGACGTTCTGGGCCGCCCCCAGCATGATTTGTTGTTCAGGTCTCTGCCAGTTCGAAGAACGAATCCGGCAGTACACCTTTGCATGAGGTGCCAACAGCGTCGGCGGTGGGATCGAGAATTTAAGATATTTCCATTCGAACAAAGACACGACATACACGCACACACGCAAGTACGTCGCACCCACGCAAGTGTCCGCAACATTGGCTGCGTTCCTGCGGATGTTAAAGTAAAAGCCCCTGGATTATTCCGAATCATATTACATCCAAAGTTCCAGCACAAAAAACCTCCCAAGCTGATCCGATGAATTGCATGACCCTGACATGTCATCCTGTCCCGGGAGCACGTGGAAGAACGGCGGACGTGGAGGCGGGGAGACCTGGGGATGGTGATCAGCTGCGGCTGGGTCAGGCAGCTTGGTCCGGGCACCTGGAGATTTGTGGCCTTTTGCTGCGGAAGGGCGCTGAGGCGCGGCTGCCGCGTGGTGTTGCTATGTTTGGAGCTGGTGAGCACAGCACGGTTAAGTAGTTGGTTAATGGTTGATGATAGGAGATAATAACCAACAGACTAGTAGGGGATAATGGTTGTTAATGATAGGGGATAATAACCAACACTTGACGGATGGGCACGAAGAGTCAGTAGACATAGGCAGTACATGTCCAGAATAACTGGACGCCCCTACACAGGTGGATGAACTACACCTATCATATTTAATAACAATTTGCAGGTTTGTTTTTGCTTCGACTGTTACATCCACGTGTGTCACATTTAGATATGGTCTGCAACAACTGGGCCATTTCTGATCGCCGCAGCGGTCCGCAAGCCGCGCACACTAGTAGGGGATATACCAGCTGTGGCCATAGCCCTGTTTTATCACGAAAGCTGAAGTTGCGAAGTTGCTAAAGAGACCTCCAAACGTCACAAATAATTGAATAATTCAATTGTTGGGCCCCGATCTGTGCGGCAGCCCCTTGGAAAATTGGTGAATTATGTTGAATACCTGATTGGTTTTTAACAAAGAAATGTTAAAGTGGTTGGATCCTGTTAGAAGCATTGCATTTTTCAAAGTCAAGCGTTGCCTGGCAATGGAAAAGCTTTAGACATCACAACATATACTGCTAAATCCAATCAACGAATAGACATAACTATAGCAATGGCTAGAGTGTCTTTTATGTAGACTATTTATTTCCCAAAAATTGCCACTATCGAGGATGATCGCGCTAATCTGCCACCAACATTACGAGATGGGTAAAAGATGGTAAAAGAGTCGTAGTGGCTCAATATGATAAACGGTTTGCCCAGACGAATCTTTTGATATGTGCTGCGTACTTCTAAGTCCTCCGAAACGTGTTGGAGCTCTTCACGCTTGAATTCAAAGTGATAGCTCAATTCTTCTTGTGTGGTTTGTTTAAGAGGGTGTTCATAGGTGTGTTTCAGCCCTCATGGACTGCCACATCTTCAATGTCGCCGCTATGCATTGGATTTGGCCCAGAGCAAGTTGCATGGGGCAACAAGAGCGTGATGACCGTGCTAGTGTCAATGTCAAGAATGGTTCGAGTGTGATTGACCTCTTCAATTTAGAACAAATGAGTACGTATTGAAACCAATGGCGATCAACCCTAGCCACTTCAGCCACTTCAGAGACACCACAAATACTGAGTTTCTTTTCCCTGAAAGTCGTGAAGAGAGTCAGTGGGCCGGAAACGGGCCGATTCTGCTCTCCAACAACTTTGCTTAGCCGCAGCCTCAGAGTGACCATGTGCGACGTTGGCAGGGAAATTCAGCACTGATCAGAGGAGCTGTAAATTGACACTGGTTGGTGGTTTTATAGGGAAACCATGGTTAATATCAGTTGATGATAGGGGATAATAAGCAACAATAGTGGCGAAAAAAACAACTAGTGATTGTCCGATCACATTGTGACTTTGCAGATCCCAGACAAGGGAAAAATTGCAGTCTTTACCTCGATGTTTTGGGTCTTCCTGTAGCTATTCAAATATCGTCGTGGACCCACACCCTACCACCACCACCACCACCACCACCATTGAGATGTATTAACAGTAGGGGACTAGCATTTCCAGCCATCCTCAGTCATGATCAACAAACCTCCATCGTGATAATATATCTTACAATCTTGACAAGGCGCTTCACCTCTCAAATCGAACCTCCTTATCAGTTGTTGTGGAGGATTCCCAGGTTCACACTCTGGCTTGGGCCCAACTCCCGTATTGACTACTTGGGATGATATCAATAGTGATTTCCCTCGGCCATAGCTTGGGAGGATTGGAGGTATCCACGTGCCACTAAGCATGATAAGCATCGATGCCAAGCGCCAGGAGCTCACATTGTTAGTATGTCCCTGTGATGATTTCATTTCTGTTTTCCACTGTTTTCCGTATGATTAGTATTTGTTAGTATGGTATCGTTGTATACCATCCCCTAATATCAACCATCTTTCTCAACCTAGTATCAGTCACAAGGGTTCTTTGTTGATACCATCCCCTACTATCAACCATCATTCTCTCAACCCAATTGCTAATATGGCTATGGATCAATATTAACCAACCAATAATGGAGGATAGTAACCAACAAACTATAGGAAAAACAATGGTTCCACAGCCATATCACCAGCGCTGGTTTTCTCAGATGGAAAACCATCGGACTTGCAGGGCTGTGTCGCGGCGCCACATGGCAGACTCCCCCATTTTCCCGTGCACCCGAAGGTGCCGAGATGGGATGGGAGAGTCGCTGAGAGGGATACAGCTGTTATCTCTGTAATTTATATGGCTATGGGTCAATATTAATCAACCAACTAATGGGGGATTTCCACCAACAAAACAAGGGAAAACAATGGTTAATGATAGGGGAACCAGGGGTACAGGGTTTTGACCCACAGCCATATATTAAACAGTTGTTATGATCCACTATCAATTAAACCATCCTATGACAGAGGAGTCGCTAGGAGAGTTAAAAACTCATGTTTTTTGTCATAAGTTTCCTTGATAGCTGGTGATTCACTGTGATTGCCCATGGTTTATATCACAGATAGCGGGTGATTTGCTATGATTCAGCTGCATCGGTTTCGATGGGGTATTCACTGTGATTCACCCGGGATGGCAGCGGTCACGTTTCGAAAATCCTTCTCTTGATTTGTTGAAGATGCAATCGTTATAAGACTCATCAGTTCCTCGGCAATGAGCCAACACCAAGAACTTTGCCCCATTCTCAGTCGGTAATCCATGAATTTAGCCCTTGTTAAGCTTTAGATCATTGATCAACCAACAGTCAGCCGGGTATCATGATCCATGATCAAGCGTATTTAGCCATTGTTGAGCATCCATAGATGATTGATCAACCAAATACCAAGCTTCCAGCCGCTAGCGAAGCAGTAAAACCGTATCAACCACCCTCAGCCTTGGATGGCGTCGTCCGGCAGGGCAAGAGGCTTGACAGGCTCAACTGTGCGATGGCTGACGATGTCAGTTGCTTGGTGCGGGATTGGACATCCATGATGTACCATGATGTACCATGATGTGCCATGATGTACCATGATGTACCCCTATAGCTGGTTGGTGTCCTCTTTAAGAATCAAAGATTTGCGGTGGTTGGTGGGCACATGTGGGCACCAGCATCCCTCCAGTGGTCGGCCATCATCAAAGCGCAAGTCCTTTGTTGTGGCTTAGAACATGAATGACCACCAGTGCAGTCTCTCGCTTGACTCATGCTGCGTATGTTTGGTGACTGTACAGTTCATATGGATTACAGTGATTTGTTGCCAGGAACAGGTACCTTTGGTTTGAACCATTATCCCAGCTTCATAATAGCTAGTGGATCACTAAGAGATCAACGTTGAACATATCGCACCGATTCGCGGTCAACCACCACAACCACACTCTCTGCAGTACCGTTGCAAGGGTGTTTTGATTGATGCACCCATAACCAATTTATGTACCATCAAGGTTCTAGAAAGTGTTAACCATCAAGGTAGTGTCAACCATCACAATGCATCATGAAAACCATCATCATGATTCAGTTGCCACTACGAAAAGCATTATAAGCCATTGTCCACCGTTGCCATATGGCCCAAGTAGATGATGTCGCGAGCGCTGATCATGGTCCCTAACTATACTGAGAGGAGCACCCAAAAGTGACCTGTTGATTCGGCCATCAGAGCATTCTATTGCTATTCAATGGCCATATCAATCGGTCATTCTTGGGCCTAGTCAGTATTGGCCTATTCAATTTGCCTATTTTATATATAGTTTATGGCCTATTCAATGCTTTTCAAACTAGTCATAGAGCACTATGGCAATACATAAAAGCACCTACGGAGGGCAAATACAATGGCCATAAAGCAGCATTGGATGTGTTTCCCAATACCTGCGTGGCACCCTTCTTTTTTGACCCAAACGGATGTGAATATAGTTTGGTTGGTATACAAATACCTGTACCCCATGTAAAACCTTGTATCACCCATGATCAACCATATATCAAAGGCCGCAATCTCAACGGTTCAAAGTCAAAACGCTGAGGTTTTTCTCTATCTTGGACTTGGACCAAGTTTCTTCAGCCTGGGCCAGGAGGGGCTATGGAAAAACATCAGGACATAGGTCACGTGTTTGTTATGGTTTCAAACATGTGTTTCTGAGTAATGAATGCTTGTATGTGCTTGTTATCATGGTGATGTATTGTAATACATTGAGGAATATTGTTTAAGGCTGGTTAAGGATTAGGTACTTCAAAAGGTTAAGAATTGGGTGAATAAGCAGCCAATAAAGGCGCATATGGGTGACCAATGGTTGACAATGACTGCTTTACGATTACTTAAGTTGAGTGTTGTTAACGATGCGCTTTTATAAGATTTAGTTTCGCCGGTGGCGAATCCTTGGTGGATAAAACACAAGGGGTGCCTGGGGAGAGTTTTTTTCCCGGGTCTGTGTACAACATGAAGCAACCAAGTTCATCGATTCCTTTGGTGGTTGCACTGCAACCTTGTTGGTGGAACTGTTCTCGATGGATCCAGAAATGGTGCAAGGGTACACGATACATCCCATATCTCCATCAACCAGCCCAGTGACTTGTTGTTGTTGTTGTTGTTGTTGTTGTTGTTGTTGTTGTTGTTGCTGTTGCTGTTGTTGTTGTTGTTGTTGTTGCTGTTGCTGTTGCTGTTGCTGTTGCTGTTGCTGTTGCTTTTGCTGTTGCTGTTGCTGTTGCTGTTGCTGTTGCTGTTGCTGTTGGTGTTGTTGTTGTTGTTGTTGTTGTTTCTTATTTCTTGTTGTTTATTTCTTGTTTCTTGTTGCTTGTTTCTTGTTTTGTTCCCCCAATGATTCACCATTGGCATAGGCACATTTTTGTTTCAGGCCCATCCACACAGCCTCGCTTAGCTCACGCTACCAGGCGGAAAAGTTCCTTTGCTGAATAGCGTTGGATGGGACGTGGCTGGGGTGGAATCTAAGCCTCTATTGATCCAGAGAGGTCCAGGTTCCTGCTTGAGATGAACTGGGGGAAGCCTTTCTGATGAACGCCATACAGCAACAAACAATGACTGCAGGGGACGCTGCTGGGGGCACCACCTCCCAACAAATCACCAGAATTTGCAGATACGCTACTGCCGCCCTGGTCCTTTCATTCCAAGAGGAATGGGTGAAGACTCAACTGGTGATGGATTTTCATTGAGTTTTTTTCACTCACTGGAGATGATTCTGTTCCAACATCGACCAACCACCAGTGTTCAAGTTGCTTATATAGCAAAAGCCGCATCAGAATACATGATGATTCAACCTTAAATCCCACTAGAGAAAGGGGTCTTTGCCGGGCCAAGCCGCGATTTCCATCCTGGCACCACAGGTTCAACAACTGTGGTGGTCCCCTCTAACATGTATACAGCCTGCCTGCCCACTACCTGGTTTCTAAAGATAATACAGAGGGCATCCCAGGGGCAGCGGACCAACCAATCTTGAGGGGAACTCGCAGTAGCCAGTAGTTGCCGTGCAGCGCCATCCTCTATCGCAGCAACACCCTGGCTTCAAAGTCTCAACCTCTACTGACTTGAAGTGAGAACCTCATTGAAATGAGAATCGACCAGCTATCGCTATCTCGAAAACCAAGTGAATGCATCAGCATCCGGTACCCTTCAGCACACCACCGGAAGCACAATGTGGACACAGCCTAACCTTTTTCCATGTGCCAAATTAAAAGACATGAATTGTTTATTTGGTTGTCAAGGCTATTAAGAAATGCGGGTGTGTGTTTGATTCAAGTTTTTAGGATGCTGTGTGTTTGTAATCTTTGGGGATAAGCTTGCTGCAGTAAAGGTGTTTACTGATAAGGATTTCATCAAAGGAGATATGTAAGGCAAATCTGAAAGCAGCTATCTCCAGACGTCAGTTTGAATTCAACGTTCAATAAATGAATGGCAATACAGGCCAATTGATTAGGATAACCTTGCCTTTTGCGATATCTTCAACGGATATCAAAAAATGTATTGAATATATTGAGATTTGAAATGAAAGATTAGATAATGCGTTCCCGCACTGATCTACCACTACATTTACCCTACCCCAACTCCGCAATATCATATCTAAAGCTGTTTGATTGTACCAGTGGATCTTTGTTTCCTTGCATCCCTGTATTGGTTGTATCATGTTGTATCCCCAACCCCAAGGCCCCCATCGCATCCTCAAAGGGTTGGTGCTGGGGCTGCGAGGCCGAAACCTTTGACGCCTGCACGGCAGAACGATGTGGCGACAACGCGGCCGGCATCTCCTGACTCAACTCCCTCGGTGGCGCTGCCGGGGTCGCTGAAGATCGTGCTCGTTGTGTCGGATGCGAGTGGCGTGGACACCCAGAAACCCTTGGAGCCAAGATGATCGGCCACTGGTGATGTACACTTGGATGGTCTGATTTACGGAGATCAAGATTTATCAAGTTATCAAGTGATCATGATTATATACAGTGGATGTAATTATGTCGCTTGGCACCTTTTTCAGGGAAAAATCACAGAACAAGAAGCAGAGAAGCAGGGTGTGGGCACACCACCATTCCAGAAGGTGGGTAAGGATCCAATGTGAGAAACCCTGGATTGATGTTAGCAGAGCGCGCAAGCAGTTTCAGATAGTTGCAGCTTTTATGTATGAATGATTATTGTATGTAGTACATTAGTCTTCCTCAACTAAGACTGAAAATTATCTAAATATAATTACAGGCAGAGTGTGATGTTTGAAAGACAAACGATTAATGATGTAGGCAAAGGTTGGCAACAAGATGTAATTATTCTTGATTCATAAGATTTATGACCTGTTTCTTCAGCATGACAATAATTGATTGATATCGAATAATTGATGTATGGTAGTTCTTGGACACTCCTGAATCTGAACGGACATTTTCTCAGAAACAGGGCATATAAGGTTCAGGGCTCATGGCCAAATCAGCTCATTGAACTGACTCTTAGCAGTGCCGAAATCTGGCCCAAGATGCTATTGAAGTCTAATCGGATGGCTTTGACAACCCGTTTGTCGGCATTGGGATGGGAACTGAACATGTGTCTCCAAGCGAGTTGGCCGTCTTGGAAGTAGCAACTGCGAACCCTCCATTACTACCTATGCGGTGAGTTCATATGTTCTGACTGGCTGGTTGGACCATGTTTGAGTCACTTGCCAATCGCTCACTTCCAACGACAAGAACCCTCAACATCCTCAACCCTAAAGGAAAAACCATTCGAAAATGATCATACCGCATTATTTGGGTTAAAGGATGCATGCTGAGTTGCAGAAACCTTAGTTTGGTTTGGATCTAGCGCTAGATAATCTTTCATTTGGTGTTTTCTCAAAATTGGGGTACCCCCAAATCATCCATAATCTTAATCATTTATAGCAATAAACCATCGAATTTTGGGGGTCCTCCATTTTGAGAAACACCGCGATCTATCGTGGACCCTATGAGTTGACCGCGCTGAGGTCGCACTGCATCCGGCCTCCTGGCGGGCGTCCTTGCACAGTTCTCCATACGCCAGGACATCGATGTTCAAACCGCCAGTGAGGCGTGGAGAGACCGGTGAAGCTGCGGGGTCGTTGATGGAGATGGCATAGGTGTCTTTGGAGTAAGGTTTGACTAAGGCATGGCTGCCAACTATCCACTGTGAAATTCTGAGCTGAATTTCGATGCCGAGTTTTTGTTGTCCTCATGGAAGGAAACTGGTCACTCCTTTCACAGTGGAGGTAACCTTTCAGAACTGTGGCGTCTGCAGGTCACAACCAAAGAAAAGCTTCAAGAAACTATTGAGGCAGTGAAGGACCGAGGCGCCGTCGAGTCATTGCCATGCAAGTCATAATTAAACATCCTGAAGCCAATTAATGCAATGTTACACAGAAGGATGGCTTATTTGATGGCAACCTCCAAAACCCCAAATCCTAGCGACTCATACAATGTTACATGGGGCTGGGATATTTCATGTGAACCTCTGCAGCCCTGAACCCTCAAAGCTTGCGCAAACCAAACTATTGCCACGACGAGACCGAGTCAATTTTTTGTGTTGCACCTGAAGCTGCTCCACTGTACCCAAACTATGAATTATATTATTGAATTATTTGGATTTTTCGTACTTGAAAAAGTTATTCACAACTGCTTGCTGGCTGTTTTTTTTTGGATGTGCCCCAAAATGCGGTTTTGTGTTCGCTGTTTTTTTTTGAACATGAAATATAACTCATCAATGTCAAATTAAGCATATACTGCGCATCACATGGTCACATCAGTTCCCACAGCAGGATGTTCCTCACCAAAAAACGCCAACGCGTCAGGCAACAACGTTCTGGTTATCGCGACCCTGGTCGTCCAGAGACCCAGTGAGTTGTTGGCAGTCAACACAGCTGCTTTTGATGATCCCCGGCCATGCCAAACCCCGCAATTTAGCTGGGATATAATCATCAAGCGTATGAGGTGGGAATCTATTGATTATTGATCAAACAATTATCTATCCCAATTAAATTGATATAATAAAATCTATATAATTGATAACTGGAATCTAACAAATCAAATTAGTGCGTATCTATTGATTGATTTTGTTGGGTTTCCCGGGTTGGGAAAGAGGATTGTTGCAGATCCTGCTGGTTTACAATTTGTCAAAGGTTGGAACGATGATCAACCAGCCAACGATAAGATATACCTACGATGATCCCCAACTCAACCGTTTCGTGATCTGAGTGGTGGTCACCTACCTGATCATGGTGATGCAGTTGCAAGCATCCAAACATAGGCCATCAATGGCAATGCATGGTGCCTCACATCACCAGCTTCTGGGGCTGAATACGATGTTGCAAGTCCAAAGTGCCCCCAACCGGTTGGTTGCCACGGCGGTGATGGTCATTGCACTGAACTCTTTGAAAAGAAGATTTCAAGCATGTTGATTTTGCCTGCAATGGAAGATAGAATTGCCTTGTACTTGGTAGACTTTTTTCGTTCCAACCATGAGCATTTCAAAACCCTATTCCCTACCACGACAAGGTGCAGAACTCAGGCCAGTGGTGCATTTTGGCTTTTCATGCGCGCAAAAACCAACTGACTTCCCCTGGTGTTTTGTTTGATTGCACTCCCCTGGGGACCCGGGACATGGCTGCCAGGATTCCACGCTCGCTGGGTGGGTTCAGGGCTCAGACTGCTGCTGCCGAATGTAGCAGGGACGTTGCACTAAGGCATCCCATGGCATCTCTAAGGATCCCTAAGAGGGCAGGCTCAAACAGGGGACCCCTTCAAGGATTAACAAAAATGTTCTGAACATCTCGAGGATAACATGTGTCCAACTGCAAATTGTGGAGGGCGAATTCTGTTGGTAGGATCATGTGAAGCTATGAACTGTGCTTCGCCACAGTTTCCCCTAATCATCCTAAACCCTGGTAAATCAACATTTGCAGTGGCACTTTGTTATTCTTTGCCCCAGCACCAACTTTTGTTGACCATTTTCCATCACTTGGTCGGCAATGCAACAGGCGAAGACTTTCTGCGAGGATTACAACTTGCAATTTGTGGAGGCTCAGCGTGAGAGGCTGACTGACCATGGCTTGTGAGCAGCTACCCTGATTCAGAACCATCGTAGTGGGTGGATGTTCGTGGCACCAGCCACTGGTAACCATTCTAATCGCTACGAAATCTATAGACGTGGCATTAGAGTGACTTGCTATTGCTGACAAATCATTATTAGCAGTTGACCATAGCCAAAGAGTGCCAACGGCCCATGAAGCCCCTTGGCACCACTTATCATCTTGAGTTGCCATCCCCAACCGCATTTACACAAAGCCCACGTCGGGGAGTCTGAAGCTGTCACTGATGCGGCTGAAACAGTCGCGCAAGATGCTGCAAAGCATCTGGTAGGCGATTCTGATGTTAGTAAGTCCGTTTCCTATTTTTGGAAGTCGTGCTTCTTTGTCGGTTTGGGCCACGCCATACATGGACATGACTTCGCAATGTGACCATGTCATTGTTCTTCTGGGGTTGATGTGTGGATTAATCGCTCATCAGACCACGCACTTTCTGTTTGATTCACTAGCGACAAAAAGGCAAAAGCTGTAATTGCTGTGTGTTGTTTCCCCGTCAACCACAATTTTGCAGCTGATATATTAGTATCATAGATACCATACAATCATCCCATATGTTAACAATCATGATAGAAAGGAAAGAATCAGCATTATCAGCTCACCCAAATTCTTGTGCTACGATAGAATAATAATGATAGTAAGAATAGTAATAACAACATTGATGATCATAATAATAACAGAATCAGCATCATGATAATGATAATAATAATCATAATCATCATCATCATCATCATCATCATCATCATCATCATCATCATCATCTCACCCTAATTCACCACCAAGTGGCCGCAGCCAGGTCATGGGCCCCCTGTTGGATCGGATGAGTGGTTTTCTGGAGCAGGAATCCCGTGGTCAGCCGGGTGCCAGCTGGAACCTCGGGAAATCGTGGGAGCTCCGCTGGCGCACAGCCAGGCCTTGGAAAAAACGGTTGGTTGCGAACAGCGAAGATGCAACGCAAGGAACGCGATGAACAGCATCTGTGATGACTAAAGCTCCAAAACGGGAGACATGCAATGGTGATTGGTGTTTCCAAATGTATCCCGGAGTTCTCCGCGGGATTTGGTTTCAGCCATGTCAATCGCAAGGTGGTTTCACTTTCCGAAACTAGCAGAAATTCCAACAAATGAATGATGATCGCACCCTACTGGCGCCTGAGGGCAAGGTGGACAATGGACACACACAAAAAACGAGCTGTCGACGAGGAACCGTAAAGATAACCAAAGGTTGCTTTGCACAACTGTCCCCCAGTTGCGTAAAGGTGCCAAGTGTCAAGGTATATCAAGCGACAACAAAGTGCCAAGAGTTAATGTTGAGGAAAGTTGTCCAGAAGCGCATGGGCAAAGTGCACGGTTTCATGAAAGGATGGCCATTCCGCAGAAAATCTGGTTGTGTATATCATCAGTTTAGCATGTGTCCGTCATTTCAATGCGATGATTTGCCTCAGACTGCTCGTAGTAAAGGGCAGCCATTGCAGCACTGAGGTCTTAGCGAAAGGTCCATCAAACGGATTCTGAATAAAGACTTCTTTGGGTCTGGAACCCAGCACGGTCAGGGAAACACAAGAACTCGGTCGTCTAGAAGCTCTCGCATGGATTGTTCCCCCCAGAACCATGGCACACCTTGGACTGCCATTTGGATCCATTTGGGATCAGCAACGTGTTCCATTGAGGGGAGCCCCACCGTGAAACATTGAAGGCGCCAGCCTGTCGAAAGTCCCAGGATGGTGGAAGCCGTAAAGTACTTCCAGCGCCACATTGGTGGACTCAACTCGCAGGCTCCGGGGAAGGTCATAGCTGTTGGTGGGAAGCATTGGCCGTCTCGTGGTTGATATATTGGTTTACTAAACTTGTCATTAGCATGTATTATTCATCATGAATAGCCAGCTTAGATATGCATAATTACAAAATTACCCAATTTTGAAACCTAATTATTATACATACTTATACTTATACTATATTGTTATTGGTTTTTAATGGCAGATTTATATTACTGGTTATCTATGGTAGATACATGTGAACGATTGTGAATGTGCTGCTCAAGAATGTCAAGTATGGTGGATGGTAGGTCATGTGAGCACATTCATGTTTTGTGTTTCCGTACTGTTATTGTGTGAGTGCACCTTTTAAGTGATGTGCAGATGTTTCTTTACCAAAAACCAAGGCTTATGCAAAACCAACATTGTTTATGCATGTGCATGCATTTGCATATTGGCGGTGAGTGTGGGTTCTGCTTGCCGGGAGGGCACAGATAGTCTCGGGAATGCTATAAAGCGAAAACATGTGACAACTCACCTAGCGGATCCTGGTGGCTCGAAAAGCGAAGCTTTTTAGTTTTGCTGCACCTCAACTCTTTGGAGGGTTCTAGTAATAGTAAAACTTTAATATCAATTTGTGGCTGTTCATAGGTTCATCGCGTGGGTCTCAAAATTGCCAGGGCACATGTGCGGTCCCACATGGCACTGAAACGCACAGTTGCCTCACGTTGATGCAGCAGTCTAGCTATGACCAGTTTGCAAGCATGATCTTAATGACCACCCACAGGCAGAGCTTGAAAACTTATGGCGGATGTTTCACAAGTATTTTAACAACATATATACATGCATTTGATATATCTACGTGTGGGTGTTTGCATGGTTGATCATTCTGCTCGATTTCACCTATTTCATCCACAAATAACCTGACATTGACATGCTGCGATTGGCCTTGTTCGCTGCAAGGATTGGCATGAGGCAGATATCATCTTGGTAGGTGCGGGCCCGACAAGTCGGGACTTTACCTTGTTGGGACCATTATTGTATCAGATTGTCCATCATTCAGCATCGTCAGCCACCAACAATGACAAAAATTGAAAGACATCCACCATCATCAACCCACATTCACAGTTCATCCATGTTCATCAAACTCAAAAAGCATCAAAGCATCATTCCAAGGCATTCTTTAATCAAGAGAGTCGTGCTTGGGTTGGGTAATATGGCTGTACCCCGACAACCTCGGGCGCAGAGCTGCGGCAAGCTGAAAGTTGATCGGTCTTTCGGGAAATAGGAACTACAAACAGTGGTGCTCGAAGCTTGAACCTGTAAGTTAAAGCCATTAACCTTGATGAACATACGAAAGATGCAGCTGGAAGTTTGTGATGAAATTTGTCGGCCTTCCGTGCATGCTGAATATGTGTTTCATTATGATGCTCATGCATTATCCGTTTCGCCAGCGCTGGGCTCTATTTTTGCAGCATTTCAGTCTGTAGACCTATCAATTGTTCTCTCTTGATTGTTGATAGGTTCACCAGTGTAGAAGCTCCCCTAGGTTGGCAAAGATTTGGTTGGCCGCTTTCCCATAACTACCAGCCATGGGATTTGCTAAGTGGAGCTGTTCAATTTTGGATCATTTTCCATTTTGGAAAGTCCACGCTCACTTGATGGTGTCTTGAGTTGGGTTTTCAGGCAAGCAGGGTCTCAACCATACAGCGGCGTTTGTTGGTTTGTTCCGTGGCTTAGCCTTCCCCTCCACACCACCCTCTGATTCAACAGGCCCTTCTCGATGTGGAAAAGGTGTGAGACCCCAACGCAGCTGAACAGTGGGATGCAGTGACATCACGAGCAATTGCAGGGTGCTCAGCCAGTCGTTAGAAAGGTTACGTAAGGCCTATTCTGACCTGGATACCAGAATACAAGTTACATTTATTTAGGCCGTAGCCTTGACTGGCTCCAATCATCATTAAAGTTCCAGAGATGGATTCTGGAGTCATTTGAAGTCTCATTTTTGTTACTGTTTTGCATGGTCAGGTAATTGGGATGGTGCCACTATCAGTGCCGAGATGTATATCTTGAAATGTGTCCTTATTGAACCCTTGGCGTGCCTCAAAAACAGTTCCTCCGTCCAGGTCTCACATCGAAACGACCAACCAACTTTGAGTGTTGTGATCTTGCCCTGAGATGACTCCCCGGCTACTTTGACAGATCTTTCTAATTTTAAACCCACACACTAAACTCCCCCTTTCATACCTGCCGAACATGTGATGTTCAAGTCTCAACCGCACCGTTTCTGGAACTGTTTAAAACATTTGGGGATGAACAATGGCTGACCTTAACATGATAATCATTGTTGTCATTGACCATTATTCATGAATCATTCGGTTTCAACCATTGTCAACCACTATAAACCGCTATGAACCAGTTGTTAAGCATGATGAAGCATCATGAATCATTGAACATCATGAACCATTAACCATCATGAATGAGTAACCATTTTGTCAACCACTTCTGGACTCTTTTTGGGTCAAGCAGGTCCAGTCGCTCACCAGCTGGCCATGCGTGGTTTCAAGGCCGGCAGGGTGTCCAGGCTTCGCTCATGGTGGATCGATCATCCAGCTGTAAGTTTGAGGGACGCCAGTTCGAGTGATAGGAAAGCATCATTTGGGTGTTTCAAAATGACTATTATTATGGATGATTTGGGGGTCCCCTATTTTGGGAAGCACCCCCATTTCTGTTTTTGTGTCTTGAAAAAGAACTTGATGCAGGCAATGTTTTTTGAAGCTCGGTTGAGATTGTTCTGGTGCTTGATCCCAATGGATCCTCTCATAGCCGGTGAACTTCAGGCTGCAGCTTTAATCATGCTCGAAGGAATAAGGAATCGCGAGAAACTTGGTGACGAAATGTGAAGATTTGCTGATTGGTCCTTGCATTGAGGATTGGGGAACACATCAAATCGGCTCCACCTGCAGCCCAGTAGGTTGATTTTAGGTTGATGTTTAACCATGTCACCATGATCGTCTCATTCGTTGGTACAAAATCTGATGGCAGAAACCGGGACAAATGAAAACTGAGCATCATATCCATATTTTTGAAAAAATGCATCATGGCAATGTGTTTTTTCAGAGCCGAAAAGAACTGAAGCCCGATGGTAATTTCTGATGTTTTAGTGTGCTCTTCTTGTGATAGACAAATTAATACACCATAATACACCCCATAATTTCTATAAGGTAGCTTGGATGAATCCTGAAATTCATGGGGCGAATTGCACGTACCCATGGGAATCGGCGCGCGCGTGTGTCGCGCGCTGATCTGCATCGCATGCCTCAGCTTCACCGCGCAGCTCTTTGCGCCACCACGGGGGTTCTCCCGATGCGCGCGCCGTGCCGCGCCGGGGTCGATCAGCCACTGGCTGGAGACACTGCAGGGCGTGGAAGGTGGGCGACCTCCCCTTGGTGCCCTGCAGACCCTACTGGTTGAGGATTGAGGATCTAAGAATGGAATCTGGTCGTTGGGAAGGAGCTCCTGAGGCAATCCACATGTTCCTTCAAAGGTTTTAACCGCATGGTTGGAATAGAGCCTATGCGCATCTATGGAAAGATGGCAAAGGGATTGCAATGGCATGATGCCTGGATGTGGCTGGTATTCCCTGATAACACTGACCTTTGTCGGGAGACTACATGGCCTCATGGGCTGGACCCATCTGTTCAGTCATGGCAGTGTTTACTGCACCGCTGAACCTCCGTGAAGTGGATTTCCATTAAATGGTTCTTGCCCCAAATCAAACCAATTCTCTTTGTATTTTTCTCATTTAGTCGTGATTTGCTGCAAACCAGTGGTTTGTACTGATAACAGGGGTGTATGAGTTAACCGGATGAATGTCAACATCTATTTTGGGGCAACTTTGCTTTGGACTTCGTCAAGATACTGGGCAGATTTGAGTCTTCAGCATTGCTACAAACCCCTGGTTGGTCGCTCTTCACAATCTTCAGAGGAGTCTACAGGGGTCTCCCAGCGGCTTATTTGGGAAATATTGAAATTGTGATTGTAGGCTTATTGTATGAACCAATAGGAATCCAATAGGGCTATTGTATGAACCAGTTTGGATATTATGGGTTGTCCAAGCAATTAGAACCACTTCAACCGCTTGAGAAACTGCTTTAAATCCTTACATGCCCTGCCCAGATGTGAAGCAGCTCAGCTTTCTCTCACAAGAGACTTGGCAGCCACAACTTGCTGCAAAGAGTTGGGACATGGGCGGTGATGTTGCGTTTGGTTGTCACACAGCCTTTAGGAGATATGCAATTCATGGTTCGTAATTTAGGAATCCAACATGATCCAAGCAAAGCAAAATTGTTTCGTGCACAGCTATCCTGAACAACATGTCCCGCAATTGATGCATAGTGAAAAGAACGGACTTGCAGTGCAGGGTGTTGTGGCTGATGCAGGGCAGCGAATCAGGTAGCAATCATCCCTGTTTACTTCGTTCACACCTCCAAAGCGGATCGAAAACTATCCTTTGACTAGATCTGCTTAAATGTGTTGAGAAGAGTTGAGCAACGTGTTTTTGTATGTCAAGAGAATCCCTTGCATTTTGTTGAAGTTGCTGTTTCAGTCGACAATTTTCAATAATTCTCATATCTCATGATCTCTTCTGAGGGTTATGATAGCTCTGATTACGAACTATGGAGCAACCCTCCTCTTTGTTTTTGTCGCGAAGAAGAGCCAAGTCGTAAGTTCCCCAAAATTTTCCCAAACATGTTGGCCGTATAGTTGCAGTGCGACTCCTAAACCGTTCGCCCACGTCAGCATTCTTGAGCAACACATACAGTAGGAGGAAAACGCATGCAAACAAACGACATCTTGTGCTGTCCTCTTGAAGCCCTCCCTGTAGTTGTCGAAGCACTTGGAGTTGCACCATGTGTTTTTCCATTGTTGATCTACTGCTAGTGCAACTCCAAGTGTGCACTCCATTATTCCGAAAAGGCACACATTGTGGATCTACTGCGCATACATTCCGAAAGGCTTCGCTAGTGTGCCTCGCTCCACGTGGCCCTCCACGGCTCCCAGGACGCCCTGCTGCTCCTCCGGCAGCGTCTGCGCGGCGCGCGGCGCTACGACCTGGCGGACGCGGTGCTGGAGCTGCTCTCCGCGCGCCTGGAAGCGGCGGATCTCTGGGTCCAGGACGAGGAGGTGCCACGCCACAGGGGATGCCACGGGGGATGATGGCTGGGAGCATGGGGGTGGCGTTGGGAAATGGATGGGAAATGATTGGTTGATGGTTGGTGGTTGGTTTAGGGTGATGGATAATGATGGGTGTTCGTTTTCTGAATGGTTGATGATTGAATGATGGTTACGAATGATTAAATTGGCCCATAGATGGTCGATTATTGGGGAATTATATGGAATTGCTGGTGATTCGCTTGATAGTTGGTTGACAAGTGGTTGTGGTAATGATTGTTTAAGGTGGTTCAGCGTGGTTGATCATTGTTTGATTATATGCTGGCTAATGAAAGTTAACAGCTAGGGGATCGTTCATTGTAGTCGTCAATGGTGGTTGACAGTGCTTGATGAAGCATCACAGGGACTAAGAATGGTTTCATGATGGCCAATGACTGATAAAAAGGCACAGGGGTTTCATGATGGTTTATGCCAGGTGAGGCGCAGATAAGCTGTAGATATTGAAGGGTGTTGACCAATATCGATGCCTCTTCGTGATGAAATTCATTACAGCAGCTGTCCCACTGACAAACCATCAAGTTTGGCCTATTTGTGATGGCTCGCTGCGTGCGGGATCTCCATCCATAGCATAGTATGAAACTGGTGACTGTGTGCGTGTGTTGTGCTTAGACTTCAGTGTGAATCCGATAAATTAGCAGACCTACATGGTTTTGTGCAACTACAAATTGGTTGATTTTTGTGCAACATAGCTGTAACTAGCTATAGCTATCGATCATCACATAACCACTATGATTACAATCACCCATCAACATCCATCAACTAGAACTATAGCTGGAGAATGCTAGACATCTAGCATAGTTGTAACTATTACTTACTGTGATCAATATTGACCATAAGAATTATCACCTATCAACAAGAACTATAGCTAGCTATAACTATTGATTATTAAACACTATAATTACTGTCACCCATCAACATCCATCAGCTAGAACTATAGCTAGACATCTGGCTCCATCACAAACGAACCACTGCCAGTGACAGATCTCCCCAGGACGGCACGACACGCTTGGTCCCCCACCCTGCGAACGCCGCCGCACGCTTGCGCCGTGCTGCACAGCGCGCCAAAGCTGCGCGGCGCTGCGCGGAGCAGGGGCTGAAGCGATCTCTGTGGGCGGAGACGCGGGAGGCGAAGTTGAGGAAGTTGAAAGGGCTCATTGGGATGTTTATTGGTTGGTTAGATGGTTGGTTAGTGGATTGGTATAATTTGTTTGATTAATGCAGTGGATTTGGTTAGTGGATTTGTTTGGTGTGGTTGATGTTGGTTGGTCGATGGTTGGGATGATCGGATGAGTGGGATATAGTGGGACAGGTTCAACCTGTGCTTCTCAGGCTGTCCGTTGTTCGTGTGTACATTCTCTGAGGAAGCACAGGGCGGACGACTCTTCAAAGTTGCGATCCTGTGTTTTAATTGATAGCATTATGATATTATGATGGCTAGGAGCTTTAAATGAAGTACCCAAAATTCCATTCCAAGAGCTGCCATTTTGGGCGGTGCACCGCCCCACCCGCGCCTTCTGCCCCTGCCGCTGCTGTGAAAGAAGCCTTCGAAGATGATTGGACGGGGCTCAAGGGAAGGCTGGGGCCGGGGCCAAGTCCAGATGAGGATCATTGTGTTCTTACAAGGGATTGGCTTCCTGTAAGTGATCAACCATGCAGGAGAATGGTCTATCATGCTGTGGTTGATCATGGTTCATCACTTCATGGTCTATCATGGTTTCTCATGGTTTATCATGCTGTTCTATTTGTGAGGATCTCATTTGAGGGGTTGATCATGGTTTATGGTGGAATGACTCAGCCATCAGAATGGGATGGCACGTGAGATCACATGATTACACCACGGTTTTCGCAACAGCTCATTTGCGAATCTTCGTTTTGAAGGTGACCTGGAGCTCGAATTGAAGCACAGAAAATGATCGGAATGTCCAGCTGGGTAGACCATGAACTGGAGTTGCTGATGTCAATGAATGGTTTGTCATATTGATTCTGCTGGTTCGCTTCATGCCGGTGGAATAAATCCATGAGGAAGTGGTTGGTTCTGTTGTGATCCACATGCTCTCCTCAGATGCCATGCTGGGGTTTGGGATGGCACCCTGTAAGGCAAGCAGCAGACCTGGCCTTGTCCCTGGCACTGGCGGGCTGCGAAGACAAGGAACTCTTTGATACTCACCCAGCAGCTGCTGGGTTGGTTGATGTTGATGTGGGGATGGGGATCTGTTTTCAAAAAGATTGTCCACCAATTGCTAACCATGATCAACCTACTGCTGAAC